>VZTI01006027.1:364023-464070 GCA_013397865.1 Struthidea cinerea
TGGGTTGAGGCAGCTTTGAGAGCCATGGCCAGCCTGTGGTCTTCTCCAGGTGATGGCCAAAACTTGCAAAGTGGAGAAAAAAGAGGAAGCTGTGTCCTGCTAGCACCGATGCAGCTACAGGTTGTGGTATTTCTGAGTGAAAGTAGCGACTAAGACCCCCTCCAAATATACAACAATATTTGATCTTTCTTACCAGCATCTTTTGCTGCACCTTCAGCTTGTTCCTTCAGTCCCTGGAAGCTTTTACCCGACATTGTGGCTTCTGACACCTGTTAAAAGTCCTCTCCTTTGATAAAACTGAGCACCTGGTGATGTATAGCACACTATGTGATAGTGTCCTGACTTGTCCTGGTTTTATACATCTGCCAGGAGACCTGCTGATTCTTTTGGGGGTGAATTGACTGGTACAATGGGTGGAGTTCGAATGTGAGGAATGAGAGCTAAAAATAGAGAAAAGCTGTTTATTTACCCTCCCTGATGAGAGGGTGTGCCCAGATTGAGATTTTTGCTCCATTGCACTGTCTTTCTTTGTTAATTTGTGGGGTTTGGGTTTTTTTAACCAAAACTGCAAAAAAAAACAGTTCCACCATCACAGGCAGAGGAAAGCCACTGAACTGAGCTTTACAGAGTGCTGGAAAAGTACTGAAGTGCAGTGTGTGGGCATGGCCAGCTTTTGTCCCCACCGGGCTGACTTCCTTCTCCTTCCTTCAGTCCCTGAGCAGAACCTCATGAGAACAGAAACCAGCCCAAACTTGTTTCTGTTTTCAGAAGTTTTAATCACAATCCCCTTTTCTTGTCAGGTGGGATAATGTTGGATGGTGAGAGTCGTGATTTATGTGTATTTTTATAAGAAACTGCTAATCTGGTCATCTTTCCAGTTGCCTGCTCAAGGTGGATTGCAAATCCCATCATCACAGGAGAAGGCCTTGCCTGGGTGAAGCAGGTAACCAGTACCAGCACTAGCAGTTCTCAAGGGAAGGGGAAAAAAAAGAAGCCAAATTAACAAACCCACATTTTCCTAATGTGGCTTTGTGGTAAGATTCTTTTAGTTCAGAAATTATGTTTAAAGTCCCTTCCTTTCCTAGCATCACCACATTAATAAAAGTTTCTGGCTTTAACCTCTGGCATTTCCCAGGTTTCCACTAGCCTTTGGAGTTTATATTTCCTGCCATCAATCCCCAGTACAAAGGTACTTTGTACAAGTAAACTATTGGCAGAGTCAGGAGCCAAATGGCTCTCCGGTTTTGTGGGGTCTGGGTTCCTCATTGCCATTTTCCGGGGTACAAAGCGTCTCTGTTCAGATGGCCACACTCATACCCATATTTGTCTTCCTGAGTAAAGATTTGTCTTGGTAAACAGGCATGAGAACAAGATGCCACAGATGAACTAGGGTGGGCACTGACAGTTCTTGTAAGTTTAGGACCTCATTAGTACCCAAGTGAGGAAGAGTTACAGAAAACAAGGTTCAGTGCATTCCTCTGCCGCTCCTGTTCTGCCTGTCATTTCAGAGAGCTCTTGTCAACTTTTGCACGACTCCTTTGTTATTTCAAACAGCAATCCTCTTTCCCCTTCAACGGGTCAATTAGACTTTTAATTATATATTCACATCAGGTATCTTTTTCAATTCCTTGCTGATTTCTTTCGTGGAATGATTTTCTTACTTGAATTTGCAAAAACTCAGATAAAAAGACACCCAGTATTGTGGGGCTCTGGCATTTTTTCAATCAAATCACTAACACAGACCTACTTACTTTTCCTGCACAAACCTGACAACACAGCTACAGCAAATCCACACCAAAAAGGTGGATTTCAGCTGTTCTCAGCTTCTTAGCCAGGTAGATTAACTTTGTGTGGAGTGTGAGTGAAAGGAAGGAAGAGGCTCTCCGGAATCTACCAGGCAGCTTGTCATACCTTAAGAGTAGGTGTGCCCAGGCTTCAGCAGCAAATACCTTCCAGCTGCCTTCCCAGCTTGTTTCCACTGCTGGGTTTTCAGTGCAAGGGCCCTGCAGGTGCTGCCTGAAAGGGACACCAGGAGTTTGGGAGAGCATTTAAAACTGACACACGCTTACATCAAGCATTAAACGTGCACCACATTGGAGCAGTATTTTATAGACTCCTAATCAGTTCAGGTAACTATTGCTCTCTAATTTTGCTCTAATACCTACCTAGATTTCCCCAGCTCCAGCTGTTATTCTTCCAAGTGGAAATCTCTGTTTAGCACTTTGGACTCAATACGGGTGTCTGATCTGTGCCACTGCTTGCTTTACGTCCTTATTATATATTACATTAGGTAACATGAATTCCTGAGTAAACCCACACTGCTGACAGCATGAGTCCTTATCTAATGTAACCTTATCCTTAGCATTAATATCATTATCCTGATTCCAACCTGAAAAAAAACCAAAAGTGAGCAAAACACCCTTGACCAAATTAACATGGCATGATCATTATGATGCAGTCCAGAGCAGAGGGAAGAGGGACATTTGCATAGTATTTATTCTGTATGATGGGACCAACAATCTGTGCATCAGGTGGCTGATTACATCAGAGTGCTCAAAAATGAGGATTTGAAAGGGTGGAAAGTTAGTTTGGACTTTTGCTCCATTCAGCTCTTGGTATCTGCTGAGATTGCAGGTAGAAATCCTGGTTAATGGCAGCTGGGGCAGGTACCACAGTGTGCAGGCAGAGCCACGTGCCAAGGTGCCCCCAGAATTTCAGACTATTCCAAAAGTTACTCCACCTGGTAATGCTGGGGTGCATCGCTGACATTGGCCTGGAGCAAAAGTTAAAAAGTGTCACACCCCCAGCAGCACTGTCTGCTCACCTCTGACATGTAACTTGTCTGACACCCTTCTCTAAGTCCTTGGGCTTTTTCTCCACCGTCTGCACCTTCACAGTCTGTTGCTTGTGATGAGCAGTTTGGGGAAAAGAAACCCAGAACTGGTTCCTTAAATGCTAGGAGTGCTCCACTACCCATGGCCCTGGAAATGGCAACTCCAAACATGCAGCCCAAAGAGCTGTGAGTAAAATCTAAAGCACCACAGGGAAATTAGAAACTGTTCTGGTTTCCTTCCCTTTCATACATCTTCTGTGGCATCTTTGAGCACCCTCTCATATATCAGTGACATGAACCCTTCTGTTTAATTACCTGATGAAGGTGAGAAGTAATTAATCAGAGTTAGAGCTTATGCTTTACACATTAAAATGGGTGAGGTTAATTAAGAAGTATTGAAATTTATTTAGGCTTTCTTAAATTTTAATTTTACCAGGGTTGGGATTTATAGACAGGTTTGGTGTCCATCAGCAAGGCAAATGCAGTGATGTGTCAGGGCTAAAAAGTTCTACTCAGATCACTCCAGAAGTTTACGAAGTGTGCTAAAAGAGACTGATACTAGTGTGGAAGGGATGTGATGTTTATGTCATGAAGCAGAACTGTTTTAAGAAATGCAATGGTTTGCTCATAAATAGAAATAATTATTGTAAGTCATATGTTAGTCATTTAGAAGATCAAACTAAAGTTGTTCTAATTAAGTAAAATTAGCTGTTCAGTTCAAATATTGATATACAGTTCTGGGAGAAAAGTAGGTTTAACTGATTCATCCTTTGCACAGGTAGTAAACGTCCTCCAGGAATCATCAGTCAGCTCTGCTTCAAAGCATGAGGTCAACGTAAGGCCAGTGCAAATGGAGTTCTTTACCTTCTGCTTTCTCAATCTTGAGGTAACATCCAGGTGAAGTGTCAAGTTTCTACCGCCTTCTGGAGCACCTGAAACCATGCTTAAATGCTGGGATTGCTGTGCAGTCTCATGACATCCCGTAGATTCAGGACTAGAAACTACAAAAAAAAATTGCCAGGTCTTTAACTTAGAAAGGGTAGGAAGATGAGCAAGGCTTGACTCCCACCTTAAAATCTGGCATGGGACTGAGGAAATAAATAACTGGTCTTATCTCAGGAGTGACTGGCTGGGAAAGCTGAGAATGTGAGCTGGGATGTAAAGTCTCCAGGAGAGGTGTGTATATTTTCTAGGCACACTGAGAGGAAGGAGTGCTGTGGTTCTGCCCTTCTGGCACGCAGCTGTGCTGCCCACCCCATGTGGGCTTAGTGGAAGGGGAAGGGTGGAGAAGCAGAGCTGCCTCACATGCTGGTATCCACGTGCCAAAGCTTGACAGAGAAACTGTGCTGCTACAAACTCGTGTGGGCAGGGGTTTGTCTGATATTCAGAAAGCTCAGTTTTAATCTGAGCTTTTTCTGCTATGCTGTTAACAGTATGGAGTATCTTCTTGTGATTTGGTAGGGTTTCAGTGCATTTATGAAACAGTTAAGCCAAGTTTCAACATGTTAAAGAGGTGAGAATGTGATTTTATAGAGAGCAGTATTAAAAAAAACAGCCCTTCAGTTTTTAATTGGGTGCTCTGTGAGTTCAGTTTTAGGGCATGCATTATGCAGACACAAAAATAGGACTTTCAAATGAAGCGGGATTTTAAGTGTATTGTTACCTGATTTGCATTTAAATTAGTGGAATGCTGTTTAGGATATTCTGTAGAGAGCCACTGCTTCCTCTTCTTCATCCCAGACAGACATCTTTGAAAAATCAGGCCCTTCATGCCCTTCAGCCCTTGGCTAGGATGTGACTGGGGGGAGCTCTCAAAGGCTGAGAGCTCTATCAGAACAAATCACTTAATAAAGCTTAACTGCAGTTTTACATGGTGAGGAAGTTTTGCTGTTACAAGGGGAAAAAGTGGTTTTCAGCACTTTGTTGGTCACTTGTATGGCGAGGTTGATGCAACACTTGGCAGCAGCTGTTCCTGGCTCGTTGGATCCCCTCAGAGGTCAGAGTGCGAGTGCCCAGAGCCGTCACTGAGGACAGACGGTGGCCACACTGCGCCTGGCACTGGGTGCTGTCTCACCACAGTGGGATTAAATTAACAGCTTGTGTGACAGTGGTATCACATGTACAAAGTCCACTTAAATAATTCACAGGGTGAGATGAGTAAAAGAAATACTTGATCACCCAGACCACGACCTGTCAGCAAAAAATTATTTTGCTAGTGTTTGCTTCCCTCAGCATTTACCTGGGGCAGGGCGTGCCAGCACTTCTGTAGTGAAAGTGCCTTCTTCTGTGGGATGTTTCTGAAGCATCTCCTCCATCATTCCACTTTTCACTTTCCTTCCATCACCTCTCCTTACACTTGCCTGAATACTTATTGAAAGCACAGACTTCTTTTCCATGCAACAAACCAAACAGATGTACAACAAAGTTTGGTTGAATAATTAATAGACAATATTTTGTTTCTTTTATGAAAGACCCTTCTACTTCAGAAGAAACAAGTCTTCACTTTTCTTGCCTCTGACAAGGGTGGCTCAAACCTCTGGCTTCTGCTCCCTCCAGCTGGGTGACAGCCAGTCTGAGGAAGGGACGGGGAGGAAATAGAGGCTCACTGAGCCATTGCATGGGCACAGCACTACCCTGTTCCCACTCACCGACACAGGGTACTCATGTGGGAGGAAACTGCATGTCCTGATGTCTGTCTCCAAGACTTGTGGTTGCCTGTGCAAGATGCATGAACACTCTCTGGGCTCTGACTGCCACGGGACTAGACCAGGCCTGTGCAGGGACTGTGCCAGGGAAGTGCTGAACGCTTATCCAGCCTGGGCCCAGAGCAGTGTTCTCCCATGTGAGAAGCAGGCAAGTGCAGAGGCAGATCTTTAGGAAACATTTGGACACTTTTGGTACCCATATGTTGGGCAGTAGTGTTTTCAGACCCACAGTTCCAGACACAGGTGTGTGAATACTGGTAGAACACTTTCCCTCCCCCAGGGAAGGAAACACAGAGTGTTGCACGCCTCCCTCCCAAGCAGCCATGTAGCTCAGTGTGGCAGAGATGTGTCCTGGCACTCTCAGCTCAGTAATTATCATTCTCTCCTGGTTTAAGCCCTTGGAACCAGGGGCAAAGCCTGCTTGAGAGATGGGCATTTGGGGAGCAGCTTACTCCTCCTTTGAGTTACAGCCCACTCCTCCCTCCCACACATGCCCTACATAGTGAAGGCATTCACCTCCTTTTTTTTGCAAAACACTTTTTTTGCAAAACACTTTTGTTTGTATCCCCATAAAGCAAAGCTTTTGAGCAAAAGGTTTTTCTGTCTCTCTCTAGCGAGCACTGAGAATAGACTCCAGCCTCCTGCTGCTGGGCATGAGTAACTCTTTATGTCCTCTTACCTTGGCCTCAATTTTAGTTACTCTGTTTAATTGGCAGATGTTTTGCAGGACGTCAGAAAAAGAGTATGCACATACCAGATACATCTTCCTTTGAGGGGCCCTTGTTACCTCTGCTAGGGCTCTTTTGTTCCCTTTCTGTGTTGAGATCAAAGACCCACTGGGATGGAAATCCTGTGGTCTCTGCAAGGCAATGCTTTACACATACTGTTATGCCTGAGAGAGGCTGCCAGCACGCTTGCTAGATGCTTCCATGCCACAGCAAGTCTCTTCTGTAATACCTTCCGTGGTCATCATCATTAAGTAGCTTACTGAAGATAAATGGTCTGATTTTGAAGCAGTTTAATCTCAACAGTCTACACTGGCTTCTCCTGGATTCGTGGGTGCTCTGCCTGCAGGTAAATAAAAGAATCCATTTTTATACCCGTAACTACTGATGTGCTTTAAACTCAGCCCATTATTTACAGCAGTGAGCAACATTTCCTGCTCACTACCCTGATGAATGTGGAAGGCCTCTGCTGCTCTCACTCAGCAGCTGATCTGCAGCCTGACCAAGTGCTGTAACCGATACCAGCCCGTGTTCGTGGTGCACCAGGAGATTCTCCTTTGGCACCTGCCCTCACACTCACACGTTTCACAGCAACCCTGCCCGTGCCTGCCAGCAGCAATGTAGTTCTGATCAGGTCAGGTGGTGCCCATCACATTTCTTTAATTACCTTCTGGCAGCTTCTTACACCCGGATGTCAGGGCAGCTGTCTGGTGCAAACAGAATAAACTGAGCTCCACATCACTTTCACATTCTTTAAAAAGCCTCCTTTCATCCAATATCATCCCCCACATTTTCTCTTAATCATGGCAAGTATTTAAAAGTGAAATATTTGTTTTTCAGCCCTGAGAGACAGAAAGCCAGCCTACTTACAGTACTGACTTCAGAAATACAATTTTTCATGATTCTTCATCTCTTACAATATGATTTAAGGCCCTTACAGTTTTGAGATCCCTGTATTCCAATACTGCACTTTTACAGGAAGAATGCATCAGTTTGGAAGGATCCACATCTAAAATGTGCAAACAAAACTGACAAGACAAAAAACTTGTTCGAACACTTTTTATTAGTTAAAAAAAAAAAACTCCACAATGCCTAGAGATCCCAAGTGCCAGTGCATATGGATGCAAGACACAGATTAGTGAGTCCAAACAAAATATACAAAGCAACTGGGAGGCCAGGAGGGAGGTTGGGAAAGACACACAGCCCAGTACACACCTGCACTTTACTTACAATTAGAGCAGTCTGGCTTACATATATTGTACGACTGGTTTATGAGGCAAGTGAAAGACTACAGAGCTGCATGTAGTTAGTCTACGGACAGTGGGATTTTCCTGTTGTGGTGTCAGCTAATATTTCCATGTATGCTCTTGGAATGGTCTCTTTTGAGCTAGAATTCCCTAACTTGATGGATCACCTTCAATTTCACCCTGTGAGAGAAGACAGATAAGGAAACAGGTAAATATTTCCAGTGAAAAACATATATAAACAAAATCAGGAGAAGAATCAATGCTGATAGTCACCACACAAAACCCCATAAACAGCTAGAAAACAATGAGGGCCATAGGTGATGCAGAAAATAAATGAATTATCCATTCCTTCTGCAAACCAGACACACTCCTGCTGTAACTCAGATTTCTGGGGAAAATGAGGGTGTGAATTCACACGTGGTGGAAGCCGAGCTAATGTGGAGCTGGGCTCCACTGGCAGGAGTGTCCTGCTTTGTGCTCCTGGGCCTGCTCCTGCCTGACCCAGCCTGGCATCAGCACTGGTGCAGCCATGGAGCCAGTGAGATTATGGGGCCCATTTCTGGGACTGGCAGTGGGGGGTGATGGCTGGCAGAGAGTGGCAGGTGCAAGCTGAGACTTCGGGGAGCTTTGGGGACCATGAAAACAGTCCGAGCTTCAGAAAGGCTGGAAACTATGGGATTTGGGTGCATTATTTGTGAATGGGGCAGACAAAGGCCTTAACACTGAAATTGTAAAGGAAATACCACATGAGAAGCGTTTGCCCCTGTTGTCCATGTCGGACAAAAAGTCATCTTCGTTCAAGACCTCAGATTGGCCCAGAGACTGATGTTTGACCCAGGGCTTCAAAGGAACATTGCAAGGTCAAAAATTAAATGAACTAAATTAAATACAGAAAAATCTATAGAAAAACCTAACTTGTTATCTAAATCTCTTCTAAAGCATGGCTGCAACCAGGAAAAAGCTATTCTATGTCATGACAGAACCACAGGACAGCGTTAACTTTTATACGTGCATTCACAACCCAAAATCAACCCAGCTCAGGCTGCAGTTTACAATCTGTCCATCATGGAAAATTCCCAAGATAAGGAAGTGGCAAAAGCAAGAACAGATGAGCTCAGGTTTTTGTCCAATAACTCAGGAAAGTGGGAACAGTGATGGGCTCCTTGCATGGCAGTTCTATAACCACGGGAGGCAAAGGGGAGATTCTCCCAGGGGGAAACCAGTAACCCAGACAGAACCCATGTGTGGCACAGAGCGCCCGGGGCAGCAGGGCCGTGGCACCACTCACCTCTCCGCCGGTGCTCGCCGGGGCCCCCTCTCCCTCCACCCTGGGCTGCTCGGGTGGCTGTGGCACTGCCAGGTCCTCCTGCCAAGTCACAAGCAAGATGTTTGTCCTTGCTGCCACATGCAGAGTCATCGCCCTAATCTTAGACAGACTGCGCGAGATGGGGTTGAGCATTACACACGCAAGCAAAATAGCAGCTTTAATAGATGGCAGATACTGCTTGAAATCCATTTTTGTTGTGCTGCTGGTTAGAGCAGACACCTATGAAAAAGCCAATTCAATTTCTTACAGCCTGGTTTAGGGTCTTTTTCATACAGAAAAGCAGTTCTTTTTCTGTCATTGAGACCAGAGTTTTGACTCCTTCAGTGTGAAGAAATTTGGGAGGAACAAATAAATCATCTTTTCCTAAGGAACGTGCCCTTAACTTGCATTGCATTGTTGGCTGAAACGACTTGTGCTGGTACCAGCCTGAGCTGTGTTAAGCAAGCCCGGGTAACCAAATGACATCAAACTGCACATGATAGAAGCCAGTTTCTCCTGCAGGGAGGTCTGTGTCTCTTCAGGAGAGGCCGCTGCTCTGATGGAGCTGCTCGGCCACAGCCTTTCTGAAATGAGTCAGCTCTCCTGCTGCCAGCAAACAGCTCACCACTCTGAATTTATGGAGGCTCATCCAGCCTCAGGATCCAGCCTGTGGCTTTAAAGCACTTTACATTTGCATTTGCATTACACTTTGCATACCTACACCTTATAACTCAGCAGTGCACATTAGGCCAAAGCAGGTAAATAGCTTCAAATCGTATTTTGAAGCTTTACAAACAGGTTTTTTACTGTTAGGTGGAAAGGAAAGGAACCTCTAATGCAAGCCACTGACAATAGCTGCAACAGCAGGTGTTTCATAGCGTTTTGCAGGTGGAATTACCAGTTGCTGTGTGAAATCGTGACGGTCAATCAAAGGCAACTGCCTAAGTTGCTGAGCTGCACTGGGAAAACTGGGGAATAGCTCACAGGAACACAAGGACCAGCGCAGTGCACCCCATCTTTCTACAGGGTATGACCACCTATTGTTCTTGTGGGCAGGGAGCTCGGCTCTGGCAGATGTGGAAGGAGTCCTGGGAGAAGGACACCTTTCTCAGGACCACCCTCGGGACACTGTATCCAAGAGCAGTGGGTGGGCTGGAGAGTCCCTGTTCAGCTATTGTGCCGCTTGTTAGATCCCTTAGATCGTGCTCTCTGCCAAGACTGCTCCAGAAGGCTAAAAATCAACCATCTATTTTTAGAAAGGGAAGCAACTGAGTTTCTGGAGGGTGTTTCTAAACTGTGTTGGAGGAACCAGCACAATAGCAGGATGAAGAGGTGTCAGGCCATGTTAGGGATGTTGCCTCACAGCTTTTTTTCTCATGCGCTTCCACCCTGCCCAGAACAGGGAGCAGGAGCTGAGGAAGGGCTGCATTCTTCAGCTGGGTGTTAGGGACTGCTCAGGAAGACAATATACAGAGCAGCACCAAGTGGTGTAGGGGTCTTCACTTTGGATGAAGAGCCAGAAATTCCTGGGCACTAGCTCCAGCTCTAACACTGACTCACAGAACGATGCCGGGCAAGAAAGAAGGGGTGAAAATCCAACTTCCTTGGGGGACAGCAAGAGTTTTGCCATTCCTGTCAGTGCTCATCTCCTCATTAAAAGGGGTAACATTTTCTAAGCGAAAGGCATGTTGAAACCATGAAGCAATTAGTAATGCTTCTCCTGCTCTTAAAGGGCAAGCTGAATTTTTCCCCTCAGAAATTATGTACTTTCTTAGAAAAAAGTATTTTAAATGGAAAAAAAATTAAATATTTAGTTTGCTATGGGCTGTTTTCTTTTATTTTTTGGTGGGCAGTTGAATCTTTTTTTGCTAGTGAAGAAAGAAAAGTGAAGCACTTGAACATAATAGTTAAGTGAAACATAAGACCTTAGAATTCCTTCCAGGAATACTATACAAGTTTTTAAATATTTTTTGTGTTTAAAAATATATTTTTATGTAGAATATATACACTACAGAAGGTCTATATATATAAAATACAATATTTCGCTAAATTTATGAAACATAGGTACACATTCAGCTATCACTAATGAAAAACTCAACAGATTAAGATCTGCCATTTATAAAAATATTCCTGTCCAATGCTAAGGGATCTTCAATAGACTGTACTATAGGCTCCTGGGTTCAGATATTTTAAAAAGTTTTTTAAAAAACTGATTTTAAAAGCCCAGAAATACTGAAAGAAATTAATTACAATTTAATTCCTCTGATTTCTCATTTTCGCAGGTTCTATGAAATTCCCTTTTTCAGCTCCTCAGCAACTGACTTGTATGTTCTGCTGTCTGAGGTCATACACAAAGTGGAATTTATATTTTTTGTCTATATTATCTTATAGGCCAGTGGGAGTTTTGTTGCTGTCCCCAAATATTCAGATATAAACAGTCTTACTAAGATTATCTTCCTTATGAAACAGAGAAAGCAGTCCAAATATTGGACGCTGGAATATACCCATCAAATCTCAACAAATTCAGTGGCAAGCAAGATTTCATTATTATTATTATTATTGTTTTAAGGTTGTAAAGCCAGAGAGGCTTGCTGCCAGCCTAATCTGCTACAAATTTAAGAGCCCTCAATGGGACATCAATTGCATAAGGTGGAGAGGTTCAGCCTCCTGTAGTGCTCTTGACCTTGGGTGCTGGAGCAAACACAACGCTGCCTGGCAGCATCCCCAAACCACTCCCTTGGAAACCCTCAGGCAGCCTGACAGCTCCTGTGGACGAGCTGTCCTGGACAGGTTTCAGGCTGAGTGTGCTCAGAGTGATGCTGACAGCTCTGAGAGTGGACCCACCAACAGGACAGAGAGAGGGGCATGCAGGATTCCTGTCTTACCCTACAAATCCAGGTAGACTTATGGGTGCCTTTATTTTTATCCAGCTCACAGCCAGACTCTGAGAGTTTCCTGGGACTGCTTATACAAATAATATATATTTAACAATGTATCTTATGGGATTGCTGGGGTACAGCCTTGAGCCGTGAAGCACATCCATGGGCTTGTAGGCTTTAAGGCTTTACCAGTGCCACTAACTCAGCTATTTTGCATGGAAAAACGTATGCCTGGATGCACTAATGAGACTGAGTGGGAAGTGCAGAAAAAGTGTCTGCAGGCAGAGCACCCCACTCCACACAGCTTTTGCAGTCTCCCCCGATCCATGAGATGTGGAAGGAAACAACTGGGATGCATCACTGCACCAATTAAGTACAGGGCAGCTTGAACACAAAAGGGAAGAAGTTTCAACTACTTATTCTACTTAATTGTTAGGTAGTTTTGCTGTTGATTTCCCTGCTCCTCCTGCTTAGCAGCTCCGCCCTTGGTGGCTTCTGAGATGTCCTTGGTTGCTCTCTCCTAGTGGCACTTGTCCAGCCCAATCTAACTTGAACAGGGAGGTCACTCAGTTCCTGCTTCTAATTCCTTGGGTGGAACTGTCTTTGCATTAAGAGGCGTCGCAGGGTGTAAGTGAAGGGAATTAAGGCCATGAACATCAGCCTTTCGCATTCAAGATGTGCAGTTGTTATGAAAGAGATGAGCCACGGTGTGGGTGCGGCCCACGTGCGCCAGATCAGGTACACAGAAATGCCAGTGAACGCGCCCAGCGGTTGCACATAACTGGCAAATGCTCATTTAATTTATGGAGTGAAGTAAAAAAAAAGATCAGACCCAATTCAAAGTGACAGAGTCATGAACTGACAACTAAATCATAAAAACTGACAGGACAAATAGATCTAAAGGGAAGATCTAGGTGGAGGGTGTAGGGAAGCATCAGTTACTGGGGAAATTGTTCCAAACTCTGAGGGACATTTTGAGAGCGTGTGTATGTACATGGGCTTGTTCCCAACCACGTGGTGTCTGCATTGCAGCAAGCTCTGTGCTGTGTCATACAGACGAAGGATTAATCCTCTTCTAAGGCAGGATATTTAGTGGGTGGTTATCTCACTGGAATCTCTTAACATCCACGCCAGGGATGGGGATGGGTGCAAAGCCACAGACAGAACACACTACCGATGGGTTTCATTCCTTTGTGTATCAGAAATATTGTGGAGGGTTTATAATATCTTAATTTACAGATTTTTTAGTTAATACTTAAAAACTCCCCCAGACCAGTGAATACTTTCTTGTACTCAGCAGTGACCAGGTCAGTGCCAAATCTCTATCAGGCAGTGCCAGCACTACCCAAGGTTGTTCTCATCTGGTGCTTGGCACCCTTCCATAGGTGTAGAGTTACTTCAGCCTCATTTCCTTCTGCGTGGCTCTGAGTGGTCCCCCCAAGGACAGTAAGGAAGAGCAGGTTGCCAGGGTGTCCACATTTCAGTGCCTGCCATGATGCAACAAAGGGCTGAATTCTTTCCCATGGCCAAAGTCACCATTTGATACACCACAGAACTCAAGCACCCTATGGCTATCCCAAGCAAAACTTAACCCAAAACCCTTAGGGTTCCCCTCTCCTTCCTAGTGTGTGCCTGCCACTGATCCTGGCTGTCAAACGCTCTGATTACATGTCAACAAGCTCTCTGTAATTGGTATTAATACTGGGAATGGTCAGCTGGGGATATGCCTCCTAGGCCACTCGAGTCCCCAGCCCCAAGTCACCCCACGGCACTGCTCAGTGCCACGCATTCACAGATTCCTGGAACTTTGAACAGCCCTTCTACAGCAGGGAACAACACTGGAGATAGCTGAAAACCCAAATAAGATATTGGCAAGTGCTGTGTGCAATTAGAAAGGAGGAGGATGGTGTGGAGCACAAACAAGTCTCAGGACTGGATGCAACAGCTCTCTCAAACATCAGGGGTTGAAATGCTTGTGATGATTCCGGGATTGCAAGATTATGACGGTGGGTATTCATTGTTTAAACATTTAAAAGCTGTATCTTATCACTCTTAGTGTATCGCCAGTGGATCTCCCACACACATTACAGTGCCTGGTGCTGCTATTGGCACACTCTGGATGTATTTCCATTAGCAAATTGTGTAACATGATAGGAGCAGTTCTGGAGAAAAACCAGCTGGTGCTGAGAGCCCAGCACAACTCCTTATACTCCTTTCAGGGCCCTCCCTCTGGAGCAGCTTTGGCTCCATGGCAATTATCCATTAGCAGTGGGGATATCCGCACTTGGTGTGCATGCAGAGCTCAATCTTCTGTGTCTAGCTGGATCCAAAAGGTGTCTAGCTAGATGCTAAAGCATGGTGGGTGAGCATGAATAAAAGATTTACACTTCTAAGCTGAACTAAACCAGCAGAACAGATGAACCCTCTTTCACAGAAACAAATATTTTTCCTGAATTTTTTTTCTCCTGTGATTTGTCTTGTTTTTCTCCTCCTGTTTTCAGTCAGCTGCCCACCTCTGCTGTTTGGCATGACACCATGATGCTGTATCCAAAGCAGTTTCTTGGCTCCATTTATTCTGCCCTTTAGCATGTGACACTTCCTAATTATTTATTTCTTAATCAATCTCCATTTTAAGCCTAAGCAGTCAGGCATCAATGGAAGACAGAAGAATGACAGTTCAGATGCTCTCTGGAAAATTTGCACTGGTTTAAACTCTGAAATTAGGTGTAAACTGTAGCTGTCAATCTTCAAGTTGGGGTTCTCACTTAGGAGGAAAGGGGAAGAGGATTGCTGCTGCTCACTCCTTGCTGGAGGGGAGACAGTTTGATATCTGCAGCAGGGATTCCTACCATCAGCAAATTCCTCACTCTCCTGGGTCAATCACCCCACGGTCAGTCAAAAGGTAGGAAGGGGTATTCTGGCCCCATGGAATTAGGAATCACTGTTTGCACTCCTGCAGCCTGACTGCTGTTCCCTGTGGGAATAGAGATTAAATTTATCCCAAGGGTTTAGCAGAACTCCTGTATCTGCCCTTTTCACATGCTTTCAGGAGGACATTTTGCGTCACTTGTAGCTGCTGTTCTCCTCTTTTGTTAGGCTATTCTCTCAGGATTTATATGCTGTGTAGAAGTTTTGTTTCACATCACAATGTGTTTATGTGCAGGTCAGGAAATTAATCAGCCGACTATCTGAACAATTAAAACAATTTTGGCCAGCCTGGCTTCGCTTTGATTCTGGGTTTGGGTTTGTTGTGACTCATCAAGCTCATGTGGCCATCGACAGCACTGATCACACTCTCTGAAGAGGGGAAAGAGCCTGGGCTTACCAAAGAGCTGCCAAGTATTGGCCTCGTGCTGTACAAATGGGTGCTGTTTGTTACCAAAGCATCTTCTCTAATGATCAACACTGCCTTCATCCAAGCAGCTGTTCTGCTCCTTGCACGCCCCTTAATCCCCTCACTTGAAGCAACCCTGTTTGTCAAATTAGGCTGGAGGACAGAAGATGCCTTGTCTGAATCTGGCTTAATCCGTACTCAATTTGGGTCACGCGGCCTTTATCAATAAGCACTTGGTTGTTGTCAAACCAGCAGGAAGCAGAGCAGCAGGGTCAGGCTTTCTGCTGGAACCAGGCTGTGCCTGAATTGCTGCTGCCCTCTGCTGCCTCTGGAGCTGCCATGGCCAGGGCAAGCCTGTACATCCCACCAGCACGGCACAGGGGCGAGGGCAAATGCTGGCTCCCACGCCTTCCCACCACGCACATCCCAGACCTCTGACTCAGTCCAGATGCTCACTGCAGCCCAGACACATTTCTACTCAAGTCTCTGGGAAAAATGCTTTTCTACATTCATAAGAAAATGGAGAGCCAGACTCTTGCCAGCAGTGCCCACTGATGGGACAAGAGACAACAGGCACCCAGTGATTAATGTGTCCATCTGAACAGAAGAAAACAACTCTCTTTTTTCCTATGAAGGTGGTCAAAAACAGGTTGCCCAGGGATATTGTGGAGTCTCCTTGCATGGAGATATTCAAAACCCAGTGGGACACAGTCCTCTCTCATTGGTCCTAAGGAGGTTGGACCAGATGATCTCAAGGGGTCCCTTCCAAACTAAATGTTTCTGTGACTATATTAGGCATTATATGATAATATTAAGTATTATAGAAAAGCAGATATTGCTGAAAACCTTTCATGAAATATGTAAAACCATCAACTGTAAATGTTTGCAGGTAGTTTAAGTGTAATCCAAAGGCTCTTCTGTCCTGCACATGACAGAAGAAACAAACATACCTTTTTTACAACTCCTGTAGTGGCCACGATGGTCTCTGCTCCTTCTACAGTCTTGTTTGCCACTGTGTTCACGCTGGCTACTACAGCTTCTCCCACCACGTTGGCCTGCTCTTTGGTCTTCTCAGCAACTGCAGTTTCAACAAAAGCAGAAAGTCAGCAAGCCAGACACTGCCAGGAGGCTGCCAAATTCCCTGGGATGATAAAATGATTGCATTGATGTAAAAGAAGAAATTAGCCCTGGTGCAGTCCTTGTCTGGATTTTTTCAATTAGTTCACGTCTGAATTTAGATCGTGTACGTGACGATTTCCATCTGACACAAAATGCTGCCCAGAGAGCAGCACTGCAGTGTCAGTCTTTGTGGGCAACTGGAGAATGAAAAATTCACTGTCAGGTACTAAGAGACAACAGTGTAAATAAGGTATTTTGCATTGCAAACTGTGCTTGACATCTTCCTGGGTACCTTCTGTCTGATTTAATACCCCTTGGCAGAAAAAAGCAACAGTTATGAAATCCTCCAGGGAAAGGATCCATTCATCTTCCTTCAGGGCAGTTCATATGGCTGCTCTGCCTTGGAGTTTGGGATACCCTAGAAGGAACTAGGTACCCTAGAAAGCTTTAGGTCCCTGACTCTGTGACAAGAGTGTCCCGAAGACCACAGGTTTGGCCAGACAGGATCTGATGCAAGTAAATCCTGTCTGTGTGCTGGGCTGTGCACCTGACATGGTGAAATGTCTAAATTGCTGTGAATCAACCCAGTCTGCCAAGTAACCTTTGTTAAATTTTTTTGACCTACTCTACTGATTAAATATTTTCTCCCATCCATGTCCCTGCAAATGCCAGACCCTGAACCATCGCTCCTGGCAAGTAGCCTCCACTCATCAGCAGGAAGGTCAGGCAGATCAGTGGTGTCCCACAGAGACCTCCCACTTGGCAGGGGTGATGGCCTTCCCAAGAGGTCTAACAAATCATCACAGATTTCCACATCCCTCTCGGGCTGTGCTCTTACCTGAGGTCACACTTTGCACTACACCCTCCTTGGTTTTGGTGCCTGTGAAAGGAAACACAATTCATCAGTGTGCCTGGCAAAGAACACCCTGATTTCTGGACACAGATGGCTTCCTGTTCCGAGGAAGTGCAGTGGGGAACCGAGGTGCTACTGGTACCTCCTGCTCAGACACAAACCATTCATAGAGCCAGGAAAGAGACCAGCTGCCCTCCCCAATAAAGCCAATGAGTACCTTTGTGTTGAGAGTTGGAGAGCTTCAACAGCAAATTTTCTGGAGATGCCTAGACCTGAAAAATCTTGATTATATCATGCGGAATAATGAAAAATTGTCCCTGGAATATTTCCAAAATGAGCAGTTGAGTGGTGGTAAAGCAACATTAAGCTAGTTGTAAAAACGACTGTAAATAAAATCACCTGGTACCATGTCACCTACTTCAGTCTTGCAAGACAAGAGGTCACATCTGTGACTCTCCCCTGCCTTTCAGCAGGATACTTGGCTGCAGTGGTCATTTAAATTCTCATTCCATACCACTAACAAAGACTCTGGAGAAACCTGAGACCGAATTTACAGAACCACCACCCACCTACTACATACCTACTTACTAGCTTCCCAGTTGGGTACCTCAGCCTAGGCTGTAAGTGCCTGCTCACAGCAATACACAGAAAGCAGATGGTTTTATCTCAAATGATGAAAATACACCATATGTATGCTTACATTGTAATTTATCTCACTGTTCTCAATGCAGGAAAGCTAACAGGATGTGAAGGCATTCAGTTTGCAACACAAATAGCCCTAAGGAATAATTAATCTCTGTGATTTTCTTCTACGCTTGAAGTGACCAGCTATATATCCCTTCTACTTGATACTGCTGCAGATAAGTTAATTCATATGGTAGATGGGCAGCCCCCATGGCAACCAGGTGCTTTACACATTAAAAAAATAAAGGATCAAATTTATCTCTGTTGGAAGTTAAATAAACACGTGCCAAAATATTCCACTGGTCCCACTTTACTGTATATTGTAAATCATCTGCACCTATACCGGTTCTCTTCAAGTTTCCCATACTGATACAATAAAAGGATTTCTATGGCCACCTATCAAAATTATAAAAATGGACAACAACCAAGCAGATTTTTGACTCCATAGTAGTGGAGCATCCATGGGTGTGGTGGGAGAAACCAGTTACAACCCACATCTTATTCTCATTAACAGCCTGAAAAGCAAAACAGGTGCAGTGCCCTGATAACAACAGGTCCAGCCCAGCTCTGTTCTGCCTGATACATGTTATGTATTATTGAATGTAATCCTCAATTGTGGATTTATTTTGGTGGTTGCAATATTTCCCTGGGGCAGAACAAAACTGCTCTACTACAATATGCCCCCAACATTTCACTCCCCTCTCCCAAACTGTCTCAGAGCTCAAGAGATGAAATCTTTGTACCTTTTGCTTGTTACTGCTGTAAACTGCAGTTCCTTGTGACGTACATGACACATGTGCACTGCTGTGTACTGGATTTAATAATGGTGCCCATGATACACAAACGTGTGCAGAAGCACAGCCCTCAGCAGAGGAGGTGCAGGTCTCAAGCCATGAATGTGAGCCCTTGAATGGGCCAAACACGCACAGTTCAATTCAGACACCATCCTGCTTCGTTTTCCCTCCCAGTAACATTCCAATAAAAGACTGCCACAATATTGATTTGACATACAAGCTTGTCTCATATCAGACACAGATGCTCAAGCTTAGTCCTTTGCTGGTTTTTGGTCAAAGAGCAGTTGATAGGTAAGCAAAGGACATGATTTGTACCAGCCTTTCACGCCTTTCAGTTCTGCAGTAAACACGTCTAGTGAGACAAGAGCTGCACTTCTGTATGCTTTTTGCCAGACTTTTAAGGTGACTATCTGGGCTCAATTCTTTTACAGGGGGAGGGGAGTGGGTAGGTGCTATATTTGTGGATGGAAAATAATTCTAGAAAGGAGGGATGCAGATGGAAGAAAAACATCTAAATCCATTTCATGACAGAAGCAATGTCATTGGGAAGAGTCACTGCTGCAGCCTGGGGAGAGCTCGCCTCATCCTCCCAGCCCAGCCACACCCGATGACTCAGGCTCCCATCCATTATGCACCGCACGAAACCCGACCTTCCGGCGCACACTGCTGCCAGCAACCCGCATCTGTTGAATCAGAAAGCAATCACCTGATGCTCAATCTCATTTCACTCATTAGTCCTTGCCTGCAGCTTCTGTACACAGAATTAAAAGTTCATGCATCCTGCCCCTTCTGAGTGCCGTGAGTCATCGTAAGAGCTTTGGGACCGCCAGGGTGGGACTGAGGCGGTGGAGGGCTGTGCACTGGGAGAAGGTCTAGAGTAGAAAGGGATATTTTGATGTGCATTAAGTCCTGCAGGAATCACTCAGTTTAAAAGCAGCTCGGTGCGTGGGGGCTTTCCGCAACACACACGGTCGAAAATCATTCTGGAAAACTATCGGTGAATTCTGTGTTGAGGCTTCCAGAACTATAGCACTAAACAGTACTAACGACTCAATACTCTGATGTGGCTTTGCATTAAATTCATTAATTAACTTCAGCATCACTTACATCCCTATTTAAACCAAATAAAAAAGGACAGCCCATTGAACCAGCTGCTGGATCCACACTAAGTATACAGGGATCCCCTACCACTTCAGTACACTCAGAAGAATTTGGAGGGCAGACTGTGATTTCACCAAGTGCAAAGGTGACCCATGATACAGGATTTCTCCTTCTCTTTTTTGTGCACCCTCTTCTCTACCCTACACGTTCAGCAAGGCCGGCGGCAGGGCCGGAGCACCGCATTGCAGGCTTAGCACAGGAGGGAGGCATCTCCTGTTCTGGCGTGGGTTGTGGGAGCTGAACCTGCAAGGAGCAGAGGGGGGGACGAGGTGGCCACAGTATCCCAGTGACACTGTTCACTCCAGACAGATGCCTCTGAGTGAGCATTATTGCCTTCTCCTGGGGAGCAGCAAGTGACTCACCAGATGTGGTGGTTGTGGCCAGACATTTGGAATCCTCCTTGGAGAGTCAGCAATGAGTTAACACAAACCTGAATAAAAGTCAGGGATCCACTTCATCCATCCTAGGCCCTGGGGATTTTGCTCCCCATCCTGATGTTCTCAAAAGACCCTCAAGGTTCAATAGAGTAGTATTGTCTCCTAGCATTCAAAAATTCAAGTCTCATCAGCTAATGCTCTAGATGAAGCTGCTGGGATAGGGCTCTGCAAGGGAAGGAGCAAGGAAGGAACAGTTCGGGTCTCTGATTTACACTTTACATGGCACAGAGAGATAAAGGGCAGCATGAACAACACACTAATCATTCCAGTTTTAACCAATATTTTTTCCACCTCCACCTTCTCTGGTTATTAAAACAAAACCCCTGTCTTCTGAGCTAATCAGCATCTGGCCTTTACTTTTCCTGCCTGTGAAAGACTGAATTTTCACTAAAGGGCTGAGCTTCCCAACAGGAACTGAATCAGGCCAAGGCAAAACTCTGTCCAGTGCATGACAGGGCAGGAACCAGCTGTATACCAACAAACCAAACCAATAAAAGGAGAAAGCACTTAATCTTCACCTTGACCCTTATTTGATCCAGAGATTAAGGTTTTATGGCTCTTTAGCTTTAGACTTGTAGAAAACTTTATTGAAAAGGTTAGAATCTCATAAAGAGACCTCTTGGCTGTGCAACAATGAAAACCAGGTCACAGCATGGAGATGTACAACGTGACTGAACAGAGATGTGAGGAATTATGTATAAAAACTCTGAATAACTCCGACACAACTCAAATCTGGAAGCAGATGGAGCAGTAATGATGCCACAATGTGACACCCACATGTGACATTTCTCAGACTGGTGTTTCACTCACTGTAGTTAGTTTAGCTGTTTACAGGGATGCTGCTTACCTTTTTTTTCTTGTGGGTCAGCTTCAAATTGAAATGTGAGCTGTTACATCCACTCATTTCCAGCATGTCAATAATTAAGTATTTAAAAATTCAAGAAGAAGACATTAGCAGACCTGCTACATACAAATTTTATATTTAATTTGTAAAGTACAAAGACATATCTGTAGCTGTTGGCAATAGAGCAGTTTTAAATATAGTAGCTAAGTACAGCTGTGGATGTTGCAGTATGATAGCAGGAAGAGTCTGCATGTAAACTTCCCTACAAAAATAATCACTCCCACATCCAGCAAAAATAAAAAGCTGTGTGAAATGCAGCAATCAGCGGTGAGATAATCAGTCTTGGGAACCTAGGACTCTTTAGAGTTCGTATTATCTGGAATATCTGACCATCCAGCCATATAACCACATGTGCTAGATAAGTGGAGATAGTGGGTTTTGAGGGTGACCTTGAAAGGAGAGGTTTCAGCCCATTAACTGTGAAAGAGGTCTCTAGGCAGGACATCAGGCATGCTGTTTTCCAGATCCTATTCTTTGGGCAAAAGGAATTTGGGCATCTCTTGTAAAGCAAGATTAATTTGTGCACAGGCAACGATAGAGGCCGGTGAACAGGAGAAGGATTTCAGGATAAACCCATTTGTTTGTGGGGAAACAGATGCATCCTGCAATCCCCTCCTGCTAACACCATCGGCTCCTCTATGGGAACTCCTCAGTGAGTCTCTCCCAGTGTGCAGGTGAGGCAGAGACCAGCAGTGCTCAGATGCCTGGAGAGTGTCTGACTCACCCTGCAAACAATCAGTGAATAGTCAAGCAAACCTTACACCTGAGTATCTGCTCCTTCACATCGTTCTGCCTCCCCCAATGTAGTGGTTTCTATGCCTAACTTACAGTTGGGGAAACTGAGGCATAGGGAGGCTGTGGCACCCCAGGTTTACATTGCAACTCTGTAGAGCTCAGGATCTTATCCAGACCATCCTGCTAGTAACTCCCAAGCTTCAGCCACAATATCATTTCCCCAGAGACAATCTATGCAGCTGTTCATGCTCAAAAGTACATCAAAACTAGTTCTCTCTTACCTACATACATTACCCCTTCTTTGGTCTTCTCTGCAGCTTCTGTCACTCCCTGCTTGGTCTTTTCTGCAGCAGCCACCACACCTTCTTTAGCAATGGAGAAACCTTTCTTAAAGACATCCATTCTTGTTGCTTGTTAGGGTATTATCTGGGATGATCTGAATGAGGGAGCAAAAGCAGCAAAAAGCACCTCAAGGCTGGGACTGCGAGATGCAGCCTTACCCTCGGCAGATACTCGGCTTCTCTGGCAGGCTCTGCCTTCGCTCTTCCTCCTGTGCTGGATGAAGGCAGTGTGGCAAAGCTCACAGCCCTTGCTGGCTCTTATTGATGAAGTGTGCTGCAGTGTAGCCAATGCCCGTGTACAGCTGATACTGAAATATTAATGATACAGATCTCCCTGGGAAGCTTTAAGAAGGGAGGGGGAGAGGAGGAGGACGACAACAGTAGGTAAGGGGCTGACTGGAGAATTTCCAGACAGATACAGCTTTTAAAATATGCTGCAATGCTGTCATTGAAGGATGGTTTCAGTGAAGAGGGAGACTTTAGCAGAAGAGCTGAGTTCCTGAAAGGGCATCTTCCCGAGGTTGCAGCAGGAGCCCAACGCCAGCTCTCAGGCCCCAGAGGGTGGAGAGCATGTAACACTGGTAGTGTTTGTAGCAAACAAGTAGGGTCAAGGTTTCTTGGTGTGGCAGTTACCAGAACCCACCCTGCAGAAAATTAACAAGAACATTATTTCTAGTAAATCCTGAGAGGAAAAGGGAACCAGCTACAGCTTGGTGCTCAGGTGAAGCGAGCTTGAGGTCCCACCTGCTATGTTTGCCAAGCGTGAAATCATTCGGTATAAACTGTAGGGTTTGCTCAGCTGTACATCCCATTACAACAGGTCATTTCTGAAAAATCAGATGCCTGTTGGGGGAAATCCTGTTTCCTATTTGTTTCTCTGAGTTGCTGTAGACAGAGCCCTGCTCCGCTGCCGCAGAGCGAGACAACATCTCACACCAAACACCATCCCTCACGTCAGAGCCGGTGCTGCAGAGCAGAGTGGGGTGAAAACAGCCAGCACAGAACTGACTGGGGAAATCTTTAAGAGGATCCATCCAGCCTCAAGGCCTGGCTAGGAAAAAATACCAAAACATGATCATTAATCACAGTTGGATATCCTAATGTGCTTGCAGTTAAGTTAAAGTGTTTTCTGAAGTAGTCCTGAGTGCCCAAAGAATCTATTGCCCCACAAACTGAAATTCAGTGCCAGCACCTGTGAAAACAATTGCTGGTGCAGCCAGGTGATTTTTAATCCTTTTTTTTTTTTTTAATAGTGCCAAATGTGAAACTATGGAAGCCACGAATCATCAGCTGCTGAGCCCAAACCCTGACCTGCTTTGGTTGCTTTGCCTCACCAGGCAAACAGAATGTGAAATTCAGAGGCTGAGCTGCATTATGGGAGGGTAGCACACCACAGCGTCATGAAGTGCAGTGGTCTGCAAGCCACTGCTGCTACGAGGTATCAGCCTGGAAGTGTCAGATGGGGAATGACTACACAGAAAAAAGCCTGAACAAAAAACGTCGTATCTGTACATACATGCAGACATGTACACAAACATAGTTCTTACTGTGGAACTAAGAAGAGTTCTTCAGTTTTTGGAAGTGTTTTTTTTACCCCATACTGAAATAATTGAAAAGCTACTGATCTGGGAAATAACGTACAGAATTCTTAATCCTTTTCTCACAGGTAAGTCTCCTTACTTATAAATGAAGAAAAAATTTCCATCTGAACATAAAGGAGCCAAATCTCTGTCAGACTAATGAATTTATCAATTGTTAATTTAAAAAAGTGCAAGATTCAGAGGAAGGCCACAGCATACCAATTATTATAGGAGCTCACACAGTTCCAGATTGTTGCAGCAAGAAGTGAAGGTTTTTCTTACCATCTGTCAAAATTCCCCCAAGGTGGTTGATGCTATGGCTGGTGCTCATTCCTCGTCCCAAGGTGGTCTCAAATTGAAGACATCTGCACCTTACTGTGCCATACAACAGTGGTTTAACCTCACTGCTCCTGGAGCCAGTCACAAAACTGCCATTGATTTCATCAGGCACAGGGCAGGAGTCTTGTTTTAACTACATTTGTTAAAAAAGTGAATTTACCATCTATGGGAATTGCTACAGGCAATTCCCAAAAATTTACTTTTTCACCAGGCTTTCAAAGACCATTAAAGCAGAGCACAGACATTCCCCGGGTTATGAATTTTACTGGTATTTTCAGGAAAACACCAAGGCTGATAAGGCTGAGTGAGAAGTGCATTTTGGTTTTGTTCAGCTATTGTTCTGTCATTGTGATTTGTCCAATTCAATTCTACATATTTTGCATTGCTATTAAAAGGTAACAAATACATGAAATATAAACATGGATATGAAACATGAATCATCACCAGATTGAATTAGCCAATACTCAAGTGGGAGACTCCTTTCCTGCCTTCTCCTGTCCAGATGACCTTGAGAAAGGGCTCACAAGACACATTTCCATGCTGTTGGATCCCTCCCAAGGCAGCAGGCAGCTTGCACAGGCATTGTTTAACCTTGAAACCTTTTTAGGAAAGCTCTGGACTCGAGACAACATCGTAGGCGATCTATAGCGGGCAAGCATCCATAACAGCTCCTCAATGCTCGCCGCCTCCAGGTGACTGCAGGACCCTTCTTCTACTCGAAGCAGAGGATTCAGTCCCAGTTTGTTGCCAATCCTGCCCTGCCTCAGCCAAAACTAACAAGAGTTAACACAAAGTAACGTGGCTTTAAGATTTTGCTAAGGACTTAGCTTTCTGCCTGGTAAAGTTTCCCCCCTTGTGTCAGATAAGATAATCAGCAGCTAAAGAGAAAGACCTCCAGCAGGCAATTCACAGACCCCAAGTTCCTATCTCACCTGGCAGCAGCCTCTTTTTCTCTGTTTTCTGCCTTGCAACACCAGGAGAAGCCACTTAAGCTACACAGTAAACTCTCTTTTTTTTTCTATTGAATATAATCCGTATCACTATAAACAAATCTGTATCTCAAAAGCATTTGGCTGATCTGCATAACACTGAAAGAAAGCCTTGTCTTGACTTGTGCAATGACAAACCATCCACTTGCTGTTCATTTAAAGTCTGAATTCTGGCTGCTCAGGCTTGGCCATTGAGCCTCTTGCTGAATAACAGCAGTGTTTCTTGAAACTTCCCCTGAAAGGAGCAGTTCCCCACCTCTCATGTGCCTCCACTTGTCCCTGGGTGTTGGTGGCTGATACCTGGAAGCAGGTCTGTGCAACATCTGCCAGCAATTTTGGAATATGGGCAAGAGAATTCTAACTGAAGTCTACCTATTCCCAAAGCACTGATGCAAGGCAAAGAAAAGAATGCAAAGCAGAAATCGAGATTCCCTGTGCTCTACTGTCTTTTTCCTTGTTTCTGCAACAGATTAAAAGGATTTTACTTAATTTGGGTCTCTTCCTTCTTGAATTTTCGCAGTTGCAAGCTACTCTGCCCACAAAGCCTTAACCTTGTCCTTTAACCCTTAACCTTGAACTTATGCTGGAGACTTCCCGCTGACAAAGTCATTTTGCTAGATGAAAGAAGTGTGATTTGGTCATATTCTATTGAAGTATTTAAATGGGGTATGATCTGGTTTGAAAGAGAGGTAAGGAAAGGAAAGGACAGACTGCTTTTGTGGCTGGTAAATATCCTTCATTCAGGAAATTTTTTTATGAAGAATAATATAAACATTAACAGGATCGAACCTTGCTATAAACAAACAGAAATCCTTCCTCTCTCTCTCTCCATTTATGAAAACTTCAAAATGCAGAAAGGAGAACTGTCACAGATCTGTCATTTCCATGCCCCAACGAAAACAAGCAGTTGTCTGACATCCTTTGGCAAACAGTTTAGGACTTGAATCCCTGCATGTACATTTGCATAGGTAATGAGCTAATTTCCTTAGCCAGGGAATGAATAACCCAGGGACGAGCCATTTTTCAGGAACACACACAGGGATGGGCCACATGCAGTGCACAGAGTGCTGCCAGTACAGCAATCTTCCGTGACTGATCTCTGCTGTCGAACAGCACTGATAGCTTTTGAGCAAACCATTAAAAATACAGGCAACAAGAATTCATCTTCTTCCCCTGACGGACAGACCAGTGAAATGAATTACTCCCTAGCCCTGTAGCCCTGCTCCGGACACTCTTCTCCCGGTGCTCTCTTCCCCCAGAGCAGCTGCACACGCATGAGCGCGCATCAGCAGCAGGCAAGGAATGAGACAGCATTTTCCAGATCTAAATCCCAATGCCTAATGAGAAGCTATCCCTTGCTGTGCAGCTATCAACAAAACTGTCTTCCTAGACATAAAATCCCTTCAGTCTGCTTCAGAGATTTCGAACTGGGATATACGAATCTAAAACAACACTTGCTTTCCATCTTTTCTTGGCTTTTTAAACATTTTTTCAAGGGTTTTAATATTCCCTTTAAATACACAGATTTGGAATTTAAGTCTATAATTAGGAACATTACAGAGTAGGCACTGAATCTGGAAAGACAGAAAAGAAACAAACAAAACCATCACAATCTATTAAGTGAAAACTGAATTTCTAAGGGCTCTTTCTCCAGAGACAGGCTGACTGGAACAGCCAGAGCGTTTGCTTCCCAAGTACAGCCAAGCCATTTATCAGACAAGCCATTAATCAAACACATTGTTTGGCACTGTTTACTCTGTGGTTGCCCACCTCCTATCCAGCTGTAGCTACAGGGCTCTGACCCTAAACAAAAGGAGAGGGGCCAAGATGAGATTTTGCACCTTAAGCAGATTATCCAGCAGATGGTGCCAGCATTTGACAACTTGGTTATGGAATTGCAAACAGGACACTGAATTCTTGGGACAGGCAACATCAGAGGGGGTTAAGAGCTGTGTTTAAAGGAAGTGGTTATAATTACCAGGCAAGGCAAGAGCAGCCATGACACTTATTGGCAAGATCCCAGGGCCTAAGTGATCCATCTGCTGTAACTGGCATTATCAATTCTTTACAGACTAGCTTGAAGTCTGAAGAACAGTTTGAACACTTTGAGGAAGTACTTCCCAGAAATACTTGGAGGAAAAGGATTTTCATGAATAAGGGCGTAGGGGAAGAAAAAGTCACTAGTGACTGGGGACACAGAGTGGAGGAACAGTACCTTTTGGCTAGCTGTTCTTAGAACCACTAAAAACTTGTGAGAACTACCAGGGCAGCTCCAAACATTCCCACACTACTATTATTATAACATCACTTACTGAATGGTTTCAAGTGTATTTTTGGAGTAACGCTTCACAATAATTTTCACTTTCCAAATAATTTTCCAAACTATATTTTAAATTGATTTATCTCATTCGTTTCTTTCATTCCAGCAGTGGTACTCAGCTCTGTAAAGTACACCAACACTAAACTAGGCAACTGAAGAGTGACTAAATATCTACTGATGTTAGTTGGTGCACGGGTATCTTTCTCACCTAGAAAGTACCTCCTAGAAGAGACTGACCTCAGAAAGCAATGAGCAGGCTGTTACAGCAAATATATGGCTGCTTTCCCTGGCTCCATGGTGAGGCAACAGCTCAAAAGAGAAAGAAAGAAAAAAAAGAGGCAAAGTTGTGGGGTATCTCATTCTTGAGTAGATACACTCCTCATACCTGTTCCTCTACAGACATAAAAGAAAACTTACAACTCAGTCTGCCAACAAATTTGATGTTTTGAACCAGCAGTATAACCTGAACATGTTATTCAGATACCCCAAATTATAACAGCTATTAGACAAGTCCCAGCTAGCGTTCAGTAAGGAAGTGCCTTTGAATAATTAATGCCTTTCATGTGTTCATGGAAGCATCCTATGCTATGCCTATCACAAGGGAAGGGAGGCCATCCCCTGCCCTGCTCCATAGTTAGCATCTTTTGTAACTGCTACCAAAAAAGAGTTGTGCTAAATTATCAACCTGCAAATCTGTGCCTGCTGCACCCATAGGGCAGCACCAGAGAGAAGGCACAGAGAACAGGTTCTTGCACCTGGAGGAGCAGCAGATGTTCTGAGCCAGAAGGGTGGCAGAGAAACACTGCCCCACCGCTTGGGAGGGATCACACCCATGAAGAATGACTTCAATACCGGCAGCACAGTTCACTTCTCTGCAAGCCAGGATCTCACTGCAGTTCAGGTTATAAGCCTGTTGCTTGTTTTGTCTCATGTTTGCTTCAGTTCCTTCCTGATAATGGTCTTAATACGTAAACAAATATAATGCTTAGGTCACATCCAGTTACTCGTGAGAAAAGCACATTTCTGTGTGAAACGTGGCACATGAAATATTCACACATTGACATATGTTACAGCAGGATGCACACAATTATGAAATAAAAGCAGCAGGAAGGAACAGAGGGAAGTTACTAATTTTTTTCAGTCTTCAGTCCAGACCTTGTGATTTCATCTCCCTGGAGAAGTGACTGCTACAGCAAGAGCAGGTTTTCCCTTAGAATTAGCAAAATCTCTCCCTGACTGGCCCCATATGCTGCTGTCACTGCTCTGAGGCAGCAGTGTCTACCACAGGTCAGGAAGGGCACTTCCTTGTTTCTCTAGGTTCTTCCATTAGGCATAAAATAGGGGCATCAGGAGAGGGCTGCAAATCCAGCCAGTGAGAAGGAGATACAAATTCATAGCCTTTAATAACAAGGCCTTCCAAAATCCTGGAGAGATTTTATCCTCTATTTTCAGCTGCTATTGGAATGGATCCATAAAAGCTTTACATTTAATGCTCTGCAGGACACAGTGAACTTTGGGCTGCTCATCTCATCATTCACTCTGAGAGATGATCTAGCAGTCCTGCATTCACACTTGTTTTGTCAGTGGAGCATCATTCTCCTTCCTTTTATTCTTTAAAATGCCAGATCACATCACTCTGCAAGACAGTGAAAAAAGAAACACTGCTAATGAAAGCAACAAAACTAAAAGCAGCACCACAAAGCAAAGCAAAACCAGTAAGAAAACTACATGCAACCTCCACAGCCTTTTTTCTTTTTTTTAATTTGTTATTAGAATGTGGTGACAGAGGTAGCTCTTGACAGCAGCTCTTGGCTAGCATTTTTTTTTTAAATGCTAATTAAAACTGCAGGGGAAAAAAAAAAAAAAAGGCCTGACACCCAGACATGACAAACCAAACGGAAATTCTTAAAAATGCTCAGTTATCCTGAACTCTCTCTGAAGGACAACTTCATGAAAATTTTCCATTTTGATGGGATCAGACTATGATTCACAGAGCTACTTTGCAAAGGTAACACAAGAATGGATGTTTGTAGGCTCTTTTTTACTGTACATTTGCTCTGAGTCCGTCAATGCCCGCATTTTGTTGTACATACCACAAATATTCTGCTGCTAAAGCCAAGGTATTTCAGCCTTTAAACTGTAGAAAAAACCCCCATGTGCAGCACTGGACCAAGCAGGTCTGTGACATTTTCTGGCACTGTAATGAGAGTCTGTTAGAGCACACAGTATTTTCTTTCCTTTCTTTTCTCTTCCTTTCCTTTAAGCTAACATCCTTTTCCTGTGCCTGAGGGAGAAGGCAGTTGATAAAAGCCGAGTTCCTGTTCACAGATAAGTTTAGAAGGCAGGCGAGCTCAGAAGTTCCTTGAATAAGTTATATTCCTACCACCTTTTTTTCCCCTCTGTCAGAGACGTCTGAGCCCCACACAGGAACCAGGCTGACATTGTTCAATAGCCACGGACGTTTCCACAGTAGCTGGGAGGGCCGAAAGCTCTTTCCGCTCTTTGTTACAAACATTTTTTTTTTTTTTCCTTCCTTCTTCCAACTTTCCCGTTAAAGAATATTGCTGGGGCATTTCTGAAGTAATTCAGGCTGAGCTTCAGAGAAAAGAACAAGAGACAGGTGTAACTGGGGGGGAAGAAGCCCAGGATGCTCGTGAAGCTTTTGCTGGTCTGTAGTACAGTAGGACTGGCAAAGCTGGCAGAACACGCAGCCCATCATGGCTATCGTGATGGTTCCGTGCACAGCTTAAAGCCACGAGTTCATGAGACCTCTGCACACCCCCAGAGAACTCTTCTGCCACACCAAGAAGGTTACTGGGAGGCAGAAGGGCTCAGGGAAGATACTCAAGATTACCCTTCCAGTGTGGTCTCCTCACATCAGGAAGAGAGAGGGGATTTTGAAGCTGCAAGCCCACAGTCCCGAAATGGGTAAGTACCCACCACGTCTGTTTCACATATAATGGGAGTGCAATCCCCTCTGACACTTTTATATTCTGTTGATATAGGACTGTTTTTAAGAGAGGTTTCTCATGAAAATACATTAGATTTTAGGGGCCAACCTATATCCAAACAAGAATGGTTTAAATGCTTTAACTACGCGAACAGAAAGCTGAATTGCCTGTGGAGGATGAAACCACAGATGGGACCAGCTCTTTGCTTAGTCTGAGACAGCAGAATGAGGTTAGGGGTGTGCACACACACGGCAGAGGTGAAGCCTCCCAGTTCTGCCATAAACCAAAACACAATCTCTGGCAAAGCAGAACTAGAGGAAGTTAATTTACTGACTTTTTCTTATCATAAACCAATGCTGATTATTTCTGCTGAGCATGGCAAACTTTGCCCATTAGCAGAATGCACCTGCCTGCAGACTTGGGCCTTGGAAATGGAGAGGGAAAGAGAACGGCAGGACATTAGCAAAATAAAAATAGTGAGGAGTAAATATAACAAAGTAAGGAATAATGAATAAGCATGAAAATTACTACAAATTTCACACCCCCACCCCCTTCAAAAGGTTTTTATGCCAGCAAATGTTTTTCGTGGTAATCTGTAGCAGAAGAGTAGGCATTCTGAGAGCAAAAGGTATGTACGTCACTAGAAATATTCCAAACCCTATGATTTGTGTAAGTTTTACAGGGCATGTAAGTAGGTCTCTAAATGTTTAAAATAGATGAAAACCAAGCAGGACAGTGAATGAATCTTTTATAGCCCTGATGGATGGGTACAGCAGAGCCCTGTTCAGGAGAGCTGAAACAGCAGCACACTGAGTGCTGTTCACAGCTCAGTGCTTTAGGATGCCCTGGTATTTTTCCCTTTAAAGCTCTTGAGGAAAGGAAAGAAGTGAGATGGAAAGAGACTATAAAACCTTACTCATGACATGCTTCCTTTTCATGCAAACTGCAGTATGCAATCTTGCTTCTAATCTCATCTACATGTAAAATTAAGGCCTCCCTTCTGCATATAACATGTTGAGTGTATGAAACCCTGCTGTCCTTCATACTACATCTTCCCACAAATCTGTACCCCCTACTGATAGCCCCAAGTCACTTCCTAAAGCCTGCAAGGGTTCACTTCCAGTTCCCCGATGGGTAGTGTTCGATAATGACGTGCTCTGTTAATTAACCAGCTCCTGGTTAATGCAGTTCAGACACTGTCAAAGGAAGGAAACAAGGCCCAAGGGGTACTCTGGGCTTATAAGTTACACTGCAAAGTGGTAATCATTCGACTGCTGGTTGAAATGCTGAAAGCATTCTGGAAACTCCCAGTACTACCAAAATTCCATGCTGTAAAAAGGTCAGCATTATAGGTCAGCAAGATGCTGTAATACACTGTCCTAATCAGGATTTCTTCCTTTGCTCTGTAGCTCTGTTCAGCACCAGCTTGTCTAATTCAGTTCAACACCAGCTATGACTCACCCTAATTTCCTCCCAAGGAGAGAAATACTTCCTTCTTTTATGGAGATAGTTGCATAATGAGTCAAATCATAACATTCTTCCCAATTATAAAGCTATGTGGATGACTACAGACGATCCAAATCTAGCCTGGCACTAGCTTTAAGGCATTTATTCTTTTGTAGAGCTGTCACACTTACAGCACACACAAGGCCAGGCAGCTGCTAGGTCTTAGGAAAGAAACTTGAGCCTTTGAGAGGAATTATATCTGAAAGTAAGGGGAGAGAGGGTGAATAAGAAGGTACAACACAATTCTTCTTGTAACCACACTCCAAATTCTAAAATGGTTGAAGCAACACACCTTCAGAGCATGAAGTCCTCGAGTGCCTGTCAGATGTTGTGGCTGCAATACTCTGCTATGCACAGACAAGATGTTGCCATGAATCTGGTATTTCCTCCCTACAAGTGTGACACACTCCCTGGAAAAAACACCATTGAGAAATGGGGTTTATATCTCTCAAGAGGAGAACAAGAAGAAAAGCATCAGGAGTTAAATAGGAATTGAGAGATAAAGGGAGAGAAAGACATGCCATAAAAAAGTGTGACAGATATGCCAAAAAAGCCCAGCATGGTGGAGAATAGTTTTCCACCAAAATGACGTCTTACATCTAGTTTGCTTTTGAAATAAGAATATATTTCTTTTTTCAGAACTAGGAAACAAACAAACAAAATCTATGGTAACTTGGTCTTTGTGACGAAGTTTTGACTCTCAATATTTTAAAAAAATAAAAGCAAGACGTGTTTTGTTCAACTGCTTCTTATTTTCCCTATGTATTAGGAATAGTGGTAGTTACAAAATATTCTTAAATTTTTAAAAAATGTAGAGTATTATTTTTCATATTGCAGTTATTTGAATAATTGAGACCACCATGACTAAGTAGTCCAAGGTATCAGTCAGAATCCTCTGGTTTCTGTTTCAACATGTGAGATGAAATGACTCATTAGACCTCAGTCAAATGCTTGGATATGTTATTTTGCTAATTCCTCTAAGAATAACAAGATTATTAATGCAAGAGTTTTAAAATATAAAAATCAGTAAGAAGTCACTAGCCTTTAGAGGAAGAACTAGGTAACGGATTAGTATCTCAGTGTTGCTTCTATTTGAAGAAACAGGAGAAGCTCTGCATGTTCAAGTAGACATGTGTCTGTATGTGTACAAAATAAAAACTATCAAAAGAGGCCAATTTTCCAAAGGAAATCAACTTTTTATACTGCTTTTCTCCCCAGCAGCTGTGTCTCAAATGAGCTGACTGGTTTGACTTCAGCTATTTTATTCTACTGCTGAGGTAAATGGATCCACATGTACCCAAACTTCCAGCAGAATTTAAAAGGGAAATTAAGAGACCTGTACATCAGGAAGTCAGGCTCACAACTCAGATTTCATGCACTTAGTGTTGTATTTCATTAAAGAAACCAAGACAAATGAAGCATGTAAAAGGCACATGCAGCTCTGACAGCAAAGCCCAAAGCTGCCTGTACCCTCAGTTAGCCTGACCTGTCTGTCAAGTAACACTGTAAACACGATCACTCAAGCATTCCAGGTTAAAAATAATCTAAGGAAAAAGCAGAGGTTATTTTTAACCTTCCCCTTCAGTAACCACTGATGGAGCCAGTCCCCAGCTGGACAGCTCACCCTGTAAGGGAGAAATGGATGGTGGTGGTGGAGGAATGGGAAGGAGCAGAGCAACTACAGCTGGCTTACCATCTATCCAAAGTCTCACAGAACTTCTGTGTTTCCAAAAGTGTAATCATTGCCAAGTGGCCCCTGTTTTGGATTTGCCCTGCAGCTGGGTAGGTGGTTCATTTTTCCTTCTTTCTCTTTAATCCACAAACACACAGTGTCCCATCTCCTGAGATTTTTTTTACAATTATGACATACCTGCAAAAAAATGGAAAAACAAAACGAGAAAGTTCCCAAACTCCACCATCTGATCTATTAAACAGGAAAGGCAGAAATCTTCAGCTTAAGTAAATCCTTAATTGCATTAACGTATTTTGAGTTTTGAACACACAGTTCTGTGAAGTCACCCTTGATTAGAGGAAGGTTTCTTGATGTCAGCCAGGTGTGTCGTTATCTCACTGAAACACTCACCTCTTCCTCTAATTACATATTAAGAAGCCACAAAGAATCAGGCCTGTTCTCGTGACTACCCAGTGTGTCAAAACATGTAACTATCCTCCCAAGTGTACACAAGCACAGAAAACTCAAATCAGTCTTACTCTAAGGAAAGTCGTAACAAAGTTCAATCTTAATAGCTTATTATTTTTTGTCGGCTTTTACAGGAAGAAACCATTAATTTAATTAAGACCAGTCTTACACTGACTCACCTATTTCTTTAAAACAAGGCAGGGGCTTTTGTAGGAAGCTTATGGGATACTGAAATTTCCCACCAAAGGGGCACAGAACATATGCTTAAAATAAAACAGTTTGGATGAAGTGCAGCTAAAAGTGATCTTCAGCCCCCAACATCCTGCAAAGCAGTGGAACAGCCATTGAGTGCTCAACAATAGCTTTTGCAGTGCCAAGTGCATCAACAGAAGCAATGGTTTCCTATCAAAGTTAGGCACTTGGCTCCTTTCAGGACTTCAGGAAATTCTCCAATATTTGGCTGTCGTTGAGCTGCTTAGCTGCAGGTGGAATAGCTCCCCATTAGCCTGCTTGATGCAAATGACACAGCTCCATTCCATACAGTGCAGGAGTTATTGAACCCTCCGTGCCCAAGGGATTGATTTGTTTTACAGCTCATTACTGCAAGCTGCAGCAATTAATTTCTTCAGTAGATAGCAAGGAAGCTCCTGTTTCAGCATAGCCACAGAACTACCATCAGCAGTATCACCACCTGGACCCACAACCTTCCTGCTTGTGTGGGTCAGTATCCCCTGAAGGAGTGATCAGTGGCCAGCCCTGAACAAATCTACCCTCATGCCCCAAACACGGTCAGGGCAAACCTTGGTGCACGCTGCCTGCACCCTGAGCATGCACCAGTGGGAAGCTTGGCTTCCCAAACAGTTTTGTCTCCGTGGCATCAGCACAGGTGTGCTAGAGGGTGGCCACTGGTTGCAATTCCTTCTTTCACATGAGGCCTGACAAAGGAGGGATCAGGCTGTACTAGAGGTGAACTTAAGTCTGCAGGAACCAAAGGATAAAATCCAAGTGTAAGGTGCCCTCTGAATGGGCTGTAGAGCTTCCATTGCAGGGGGGAAAACAGAAATGAGGTAATGGCTGTGGATGCTCTTGAAGAGGAAAAACCTCTTGCATTTACTTCCCTAAAATACTTTGTACAACAGTTGGATTTGGCTCAAAACCAGCTCCCAGCCAAGCCTGCTGTTCCTTGAACTCTTGTTCCCAGTGAGGCTCCAAGTTCAGGATTGCATTTGCTCTGAAAGTCTTCACTGCACTAGGGTTTTAGGATGTTCTGCAGGACAGGACTATCCCAATTGATAACAGACTAACTGGCACTACTGTTGGAATACACATTGCATTCAGCCTGGGTTACTCAGGCTTCTGGAAGATTTCCAGCACTGTATGGAAATCCACATGTTTGAAACTACCACTGCCACTCTCTTCGGCCCAGTTTGTTAAGGTGAACTGCAAATCAATCAGTTTGCTCTCACCCCCATGAAAACAAGGGTGTTTCGTGGGATGAGACACAGAAAGATCCCAGACCCTGCCTGAGAGGGAGTTCTACCCATCCTGAGGGAAAGATGGAGAAATATGAGAGTTTCTGCTGTCTGATTCTAATATAGAGCTGCTGGCTGCCTGGAAAGAGCTGGAGAATTCACTGACAGACCACCAGGCATCACTTGCTGTCTGCTAAATAAAAAAAACAGTGGCACACTGTGCTGCTTTGGAGAGCCAGTACCTTCCCCAACAGCTGAACACTTTCTGCATTCCATAAAAAATAAAAAGATATGTCTGTCTCAATACTGGCATGCACAGTCTTAGTTTAGATTAATTTAAATGTGGTATTTTACCTCTGTTTTATTGAGGCTGCTTTTTCTTGCCAGTGAGAAATTTGCACTGAGAGAAAAACCAGCCACAGCTAAAGCCTCATTCTTATATACTTCTTCAACTGGTACAAAACAGAAGTAATTCTGTACAGGTCAGTGGAAAACCACTTGTTTTAGCTGAAGTAACAGTCTTCGTCTACCTTCCTATAGCACATTTAAGCAGGAATTACTGCTTACCTGGTGCCTTTTGTGCTGTATAGGAAAATGTTATGGTCTGGAAAAGTTTTGTGCGCTGTCAGTAGTAGACACAGGAATGGCTAGGCAGGGGTTTTCAAAGCAATTACAGACATTGGCTTCCTTGAGAATAGAAACCTGAGGAAACTGATGTGTGAAGGACAACTCACTTGTACTAGTACAGCCAAAGCAATAACAAAATTTATGAAAAAACCCCAACATCCTGAATTCCTGAAGCTTTTGTTCAGGCAAAAATTCCACTGACCTAGGAAACATCTAAAGTTATGCATGGCAGTGCCAATCAAGAGACCATGTAGCAAAGAGAACTAAAGTATGTCAGTCCCTCGCTGAGCTAGGGATCTTTACTCACATTCACTCACAGGCTGTAATTGTCTGTATGAAGAAAAGACACTACCCCATATTCATCTGAGCAGAGTCAATTACTGCAGAGCAGCCATCTAACCTTTTCTCCTGGTTCTGTGGGTTTTATTTTGTTTCCTATGACATAAGGTGGTCCTGTCAAATCCTAGAATCAGAGAAAGAACTGCCTGCATTTTGCTATGTTTCAGTAAAAGCAGAACTAGATCCAATGTAAGAAAAAAAATCATTTTAATATCAGTTTCTAAACACCTGAAAGTTTCAAATAAAAAGAGCTTGAGCTAACCCACATTTGCTGAGCCTTATTTAAATAAAGAATGCTTTGTCATCAGATATATTTAACCTCAGACATAAGAATATACTTGCCTCAAAATAAGGCAGAAGTGGATAGGTGCACGTGAAGACTCTGTTTAATAAGTTTAATTCATAACTAGAATGAAGCCTAGGAAAAAGAAACAAACACAGTCTAGCAAACAAAATTATTAAAATACTTTTTTCCTGGTTTAAATAAAAGGGGATTAATTTCCTTGGAACGTAAACCAGGAAAAGCCACTGAACAAAATCAGCCCAGATGGCCCTGAATTTGCTAGGGTTCCCTCAAAGGTTGCTCTAACTTGCAGCATTGTGATAAATGTTACTGTTCACCACATTACAGAGAAGGCTTTTCTGCTCTCCTCACATGAGCAGCTTCTCTGTCCTCTCTCCTTGGCAGCAGAAGCTTGCACCAAAAGGAAACTGTATGAAAGAGAATAAAAGCAGAGGGTGTTAAGCTGGTTACATATTCAGTGAATGAAGGGACATAGTTACAAAGACGAGAAAAAAATGCAGCAGCAGAACACAAAGCTGCTGTGTTCCAGAAACCAGCCCAAGAAAGAAAGTGCTATTTGTGAAAGGAGCAGCTCTTTGAAACTTCATAGCCTGATTCAGAGCCTTTGGTGCCAGAAAAGTCCTGCTTGCCTCACCGAACTTCAGATCAAGCCCTTCTCAGTCTCTTATATTGTTGCACTTAACATTAAAGAATGACATATTTTCCCTCAAGGTTAATCCCGTTAAGGAGTATTTTTAGTTACAGACAGCAAAGTTTCCCTAAAGGAAGCATTTGACAAGTACAGGAAAATACTGCAATAGAAGTTTCATCTTTGGGCACATGTATCTATTTTGCAGCTCATTACAGGCCTTACCAACTTATTTGAGGAAAGAATAAACTTTGATAAGTTTTATGGAACTCAAAACCTCTGAAAGTTTTTGTGATTAAAACCAAAACATGGTATTACATAGCCCTTCGGCTCCACAATTAAACTTTTAAGATCAAATGAGAGAGAACTAGTGAATATATAGTAAAGAAAACTGGACATACAGAGCTGTGACCAGCATTTAAGGAAGTTTTTATTGAGAGTACATCATATTGCCCCCTTGTTTTTCCCTCAAATTATTCATTCTGCAGAATATTAATAACTGTCCGAAGCAGGCATCAAGCTGAGATCAACCACTGCTCCAATTTCTGATACAACATAACCCCCTTCCACAAGTGGGAAGCCCACCATGTACCTGCAACACATTAACATGTTTTGAAAAGAAATTCTTGTGTTTTCTGTTCTTTGTGTGAGCACATCCACCTGTGCAGGTCAGCAAAAGCACTCACTGTCCCACGGTGCCTCATTCTTGCTTACACAGGTTGATGCATGTGCACATTTGGCTTTGCTCTGTGTGGCTGCCATGGCTCCAAGGACTTCTCAGGAAGGACTTGCATATGGTGGGGAAAAAAAAAATCAGCCCAGATGATGATTCACTGGGTGTGGATTGTTTTCATTAGGAAAGAACAAAACCCTGAAGCCAAAGAATCCTGTTTTAAAAGGTGGTTTCCACACTGAAGGCAGACTCCTGCCTGGATCTGGCAGGCATCCTGCTGGCAGGGGCAGGGACCCTGCACCTAGCAACGATACCAGCGAGTTCCAGCAACAGCACTTGATTTACCCAGGAAAAAAGTAGAGAGGATTTGAGGGGGAAAAGCCTCTCTCAGCTATGCTTTGCCAAGTACATGAAAAAGGACAGCCTAAAACCAAGCACAAACCAGGTCTCTGTTTTAGAGTTATTTAACTGACACCAATTACCAAAAAGTGACACAGCCTTATAAAGCCTGGCAGATGTAGGCACACCTCGGAGGCAGATGTCACCAGAGTGTGTGTGCTGGCCTGCTGGCTTTTACTGAGTGGTTTTACTGACACAAGCAGAGTGTTTGACTCTGGAAGAGTAATACTTCAATAAATATTCAAGGATTTGTCTTCTAGTTCAGTCCCATAAGAACCAAGATTCCCATTGATCATAGGCCCAAAATTTCCCCCAGTCACTTGCAAAGGCCTCAAAGCTACAACTCTTAACAAGTTGTTTTGGCTGGAAATCACAACAAAGGCAGCAGCCTCTTTTCCTGTCCTGCTTTCCCAGCACTGCAGGCTTTGCCAGATTCCTGCCCTTGCTTCTAACAGATGAAGCATGCTGCATGCATGAGTGCTTGCTGAAATCTCAATCACATTTTCCTTTAGAAACAGGGGAGCAAAACAGGCTATGGCCCAGCAAGCCTGGCGAACTGTTCCCAGCTAGCCCAGGCTGTCTGCCCTTCCATCCTGATGTTTCCAGCTTCCTTGCAGCTTCCTCCCCTTCTCCTGGCTGCTGCAGTGCCAGCTTCTGCTTTTTTGCAGGACTCAGTTCTCCATTGTTTCGCCAACTCCCTGAGAGGGGCAAGCTTTTTCCATAAATGCTGATAGTCGCCGATTTGGTTCCTGTATTCCCATTTAAAAATATACTGCTTGAAGTTCAGCTGTTTCCATTGTAGTTATTACTCGTCACTTCCTGCCCCTTCTGGTCTTGGATTTAACCATCAAACTTCAGCTACACTGCCAAGTCTTGACTTTAAAGGAAGAGGCTCACCTACACTCTGGGATTAATAGCTGCCTATGTAATTCTGACTTGGAAAATTAATCAGACTATTAAAACTCACTTGTCCTTGCTAGAAGCATAAAACTAAAACTCAAGAAAACAACCTTTTTTTTCCCCCCAATATTATTTTCCTGCAGGTGATGGGAGAAATTATTTTGAAGCTAGCCTATTTAATAAAATCCAATCACTTATTATATTATCTTGAAGAAGTAATACTTAGGAAGATATTATTAATGGAGTTTATGTCGGATGAAGTTTTCAGAAGCAGTCTGCCTCAACCTGATGAGTCAGTCATTAGGCATCTGAAATGGCAGCATGCCTCGAAAGGCAATTTGACATTTAAAGTGACATTAACCTGCAGGTTATCATGGGTTGGAAATTTCTCCTTCTAAATGAAAGGACTGGAAATGGAACTAATGCATCAAAGTTCAGACAATCAGCCCTTTTGTAACAAACTCAGATAAACATCTCAAATGAAAACAAATGAATTGGGAGTGGAGGGAGAAGGTAGAAAGCATTTTCCACTTTCCTCATCATACAGCTGGGAAAAATAAAAAAATAAAAATAAAGGCCCTTCTGCATTTCACTTTTTCTTGGCATTGTTACAACCAGAGACTTAGAGACCTACTTCAAACTCTTTTCCCACGTCTTTCTTCCACTAGGAACTGGTGTTCCTTCACGCAGTCCCAGCTGGTCACATACATAGAAGCCTGCATGAAGGAGAAGTACATTATCAACTCCCAACAGCCCTGTCTGAATGGAGCCCCAGAGTGCCAGAAGATCATGTAAGTGTCCTAAATAAAACCAGTGAAGAAAAGAGAATTTTCCCTCAAGTATCTAAAGCATGTTGTCAACAGTATTGAAGCTTCATCATTATTTCTAGGGGAGTTTTAAACAAATTCGTATCTTCCTTGGTATCAATGACATTTTGGAATATTTGTTTAATAATAAAACTCTCTCTACACCTCATCAGAATACTACAGAAGTTCAGAATCAGTCCAAACTTGATTGCAAAGGACTCTGTCACAATAAATCTAATGCCCAGACCCTTCCTCCCCAGGTACAGGACAGCTCTGAAGCCAGTCTACCAAGTGAAACAGAAGGTTTTGAAGTCTTTGCAGTGGAAATGCTGCCCTGGATTTATTGGCAAGGACTGTGAACAGCGTGGTAAGCAAAGCTGGGGAACAAGTATAGGAATGAATGACTAAATGCAAGGCACAATGGAAAGAAATGAGTTTGCCTAATTTTTTTCCCTTTTTTCAGAATTGCTGCCTTGTTTTTTTCGGTCTGCTATACCCCAAATCACTGATACTTCAAGGCAAAGAGTAGTTGTAGTTAAATAGCATTAGCTACTTATTCTTCTGTTAATAGCACCTTTGTAATCTTTACACACGGAGAAAGGTATTCATTTGCTGGGGAGCCTGTCAGATGTCCATCTAGGCAAGTCCATCTAGGAATGCCTAATTCCAGGTAGAAACTGGTGACATCAGAAAGCAACACTAGTATGTGAAATGCCCCTATGGTCAGTTCACAGGATGAAATCATCTGGCTCAGGAGATCACAAGGTGTCCAAATTCAGAGGAGAGGGCAGCATTCACTCTGCAGTCTGCATTGCTCCTCCTCTCTGCTTACCCTGGCTGCAAAGGCACTGGCTCCTAGAGCAGGGAGCAGCTCCACAGCACAGGCAGGAACAGTGCCCAGACCGTTACTTCCATGAAAGCTCCAGGAACAGCCTTTAGAGTGAACTACTGTAATCCATTGCACTGTTGAACAAAGCACCGTGGGCAGCAGGATGAGGGAGAGGATTCTGCCCCTCTCCTCTGCCCTCCTGAGACATCACCTGGAGTCCTGCATCCAGCTCTGGGGTCCCCAGCTTAAGGACATGGACCCATTGGAGTGAGTCCAGGAGCACCCCTGCTACGGAGACAGGCTAAGAGAGCTGGGGCTGCTCAGCCTGGGAAAGAAAAGGCTCCAAGGAGACCTCAGAGCACCTGCCAGTACCTAATGGGGCTACAAGAGAGATGGAGAGGGACTTTTCACAAGGACATGTAGTGCTAAGACCAGGGCAAATGGCTTCAAGCTGAAACAGGGCAAGTTTAGATTAGATATTAGAAGAAATACTTTACTGTGAGGGTGGCGAGGCACTGAAAGAGGTCTCCCAGAGAAGCTGTGGATGCTCCATCTTTGGAAGTGTTTAAGGCCAACTTGGATGAGTCTCTGAGCAGCCTGGTCTAGTGGGAGGTTCCCTGCCATGGCGAGGGGGTGGGAACTAGATGGTTTTTAAGGTCCCTTCCAACCCAAACCATTCTATGATTCTATGATCTGCGCAGCTGCTAAAAAAAAAAAGAGAGAGGAGACAGTGTGGTTTAAAAACTGAATGGTGGTTTAAAAACAGCATTGGCAGGATTTAGCAAATAATACTCAAAAAGCAGAATTTAAATGGATTTAGGAACTTAAATGGAATTAAGGGAATTTAAATGGATAAAAGGTAATTCCCGCTTGCAATTAAGGCAACCATAACAAAAAAGGCAAACGTGTGAAAATTCTTGCACAATATACGTCTAACTCACCTAGAGACTCCACAGATAAAAATCTCTGTAGGTTTAGCTTTTCTTCACAGATAGCTTTCAACTGTAGGTTGATCTCTAGGTGGTGAACTTCACTCATAACGTTGGAAAGATATTATCAAATGCAACTAGTTAAGTCTCTCTTTTGTTGCACTCACTGACCAAAACCAGCTCCTCCATCATTATCTCCTCATTTGTACAGCACCATTCGCTGTTGGTGCCACCAGAATGTTCAGGCAACTGTGGAACAAGGAACAGGAATTTGCAGATCTTTAGATGGGACCGCCAGAAAAGAAAAAAATCCCATCTATTTGCAATAGACTAATTTCTTATAAGCAATAACTTGGCATGAGCTAAAAATCCCCACACTACTGCACAGCATTGCCATGTATGCAATGTTGTATGCCACTGCAAGGAAAGTAAATTCTCCAGGGAAGGTGTTCTTTCCCCAGGAAGCCTGTCTCCACACCAGTTACACGACACATGAAATTCCTCTGTGTGGCCTTGCTAAACTGTAGTAATTTCTGCATCTAAAACATTTTCACAGCTGTAGCATATCTCAATTACAGATCCTAATTTTATTCTGGCGCCAGGAACTGAAACTGAAGGACGAGAAGAAGAGTTCTCAAACCACAGTATGTGCTTGAAGTTATTTTGCTTGTCATCCTTTTACCTCTCAGTCACTGATCAGAAAAAAAAGAGAGAAAAAAGAAAAAAAAAAAAGAGTTCAAGCTGCAATTTTAACCTGATAAACTATGGACAATCTCTCTAGTGAAAGCATTATCTGGGAAAGCTTTGAAATGATACATTTATTGACATATATATATGAGGGCTTTTGCTATAACACTCTGTGAATGCTCACAACACAGCACCCCTAAGTTTCACAGCTGTATGGTCATCAGTGAATGCCAGCTGCTCCAGAGCCCTACACCTTTCAGTGGCATGGAGGTTAACCCCTTGCTCTGCAAACTGGGTTCACAGGACATCACACCATGCTCACAAATCTACCAGAAAAACAATCCACTTAAAATGCTATTTTAGAACAGCTCCCCAGTAGCTTTGAGATTACCATTATGAGGTACCACAGATTTGTATTTCAGGCACTCCACCCTACCAGTCTAAGTACCAAGGACCTTCCCTTACCAGTGGGAAATGGCGTGGCTTGCAGTGCTATTGTCTTTCAGCAATTAAGTTCAGGGTAGTATTGCACACTTTGAAACCTACAGCTCAAATTCGCAAGTATTTATTTATAAAGACATCAGTTAAAGGGCCCCCCCATGAGTCAGCTCTGACACTTACACATTGTGCTCCTGATTTCTTAGTGGAATGCCTCAATTGCTCTTTCATCCTCTTCTTTTATTCTAGGTTGTTAAACCTTGCCATCCTTTCAGTCAATAGCTTGAAAAGACTTAGTATTCCAAAAGATTTTTATGGCATGGCAAGATTTCTAATTAAGAGCATTTTATTGCCATCACGGCAATAGCTGAAGTTCTCTGCAAATATTTGAATATATTAGGTTTTCATCACTGTTGAAAAAAATCCTTGCAAATGAACTGCAATTAAGGTGCCATAAATCAACAGACCCCCTAATTGTCAGTGCAAAATTTTCAGAGTAAAAAACAGACAGGTGTGCTCAGAGGTCTTGCATGAATACCTGTCACCTGGTCGCTGCACTCTGTTGCATGACTTTGTTTTTCTAATCTTGTGACTAGTGTCAACATCAGTGGATTCAAGAGAATTGTTCGAAGTCATTCAAAATCATGAGGCTTTACTGGATGATCTTCAAAGTGATATTCATCAAGCAGCCAGCACCTTAGGTGACTTACAGAGACTATTTGAAAACAACGGTACAAGCATGGTGTTAGAAGTGAACCAGAGCAATTCAGGTGAGAGGACTGATGCAGAATTACCAGCCCATGATAGGCCCTGCAAAACCACGCAGATCAGAAAGAAAACGTGAAAGCAAAAATACCCTGATACTCCTCGGTCTGCTGGTTGCTTTGAAAAAGAGAAAAAAATAGGTGCAATCCCAATGGAAATGAATGAACCAAAGAGTAACTTGAAATGGGAGATGAAAGACAGAGTTCAGAACATTCCTTAATTACAGAATAAAGAGGCTGCTTAAAATTTGTTAACCTCACTATTCTGCTTCTATGGCTTCTTCTCTTCCGTGGGTTTAGAAGAGTTTAGATCTGTTCTTTTCCCATACTCATGCTATATACTCTAATGTGTGGAATAGCAGCCTGGTGTTACGTGAAAAAATGAAACATTTGACCCATCTCTAGAACATTATTTCTGCCATATACAGGAGTGGGAAAAAAAGAGCTGCCGAGTTTGACCTACCATAGTGAGCCACTGGCTTGCAGAAACATTTTCTAAGGACACAGACTATGGTACTCACTGAACTTTAAGGCACTCAAGTCTGAATTTCAAAGTTAGAAACTGAGCCTTAGTATCATTCCCATATAGTACAGATACTCCATAGATTTTCTAATTTATTTACTCCTGACCTGGAATATTAAGCTGTTAAGATCCTGTATAACTTTGTGGAGTTGAAAGCATGAGAAAAAGGACATTGTGACATAGTCAAAAAAGGAAGAGCCCACCAACTAAGAACTGTTGGGAAAATGGACAGTTATGGCCACTGGCAAAACTGCCTGTCCAGGGGTTTCAAAAAGCATCATTTTTAAGACATAAATGGGGAAGTCAATACATATCCAAGTTATTGTCTTCAGACTCTTAGACACCACGTGCTTTACAGTAACCTTGATTTAACGCTAGGCTATTTTTGCAATTGTCAAAATTTATCATGAGGTCAGATTCTGGGGAGTAAGATGGCAACTACTACAGAAAAATTCATACTTGAGTTATCCTGCCTAGATTGTGTCCCAAAAGCAGAATTTAAATTTAATTATTTTTTTTTCAACTGTATTAACAGATCATCAGGAGAGGCTTCTGCAGCAAGTTTTGTTTCCTCATGTGGAGAATTTTCTAAGGAGACATTTTAACCCAATGTGGGTGAGCTTCAACAGAAGCTTACAGAACCTCTCCAACATAGTAAGAAACCTGTCCCATGATGTGGAAGCCAACAAGAAAAGCATAGAAAGATTCCAAGAGAGCACTGTGCCCAAAAAGGAATTTCAGGAGCTGGGAACTAAATTTGAATCAAAAGTCCAAGAAAACACAGTGAAAGTTGATCAGGTGAAAAGAGATATAGAGAACCAAGTGCACATGCAGCAGGCTAATATTCACTATAATCTCAGCATGATCAAGGCAGATACTGACACAAAACTCAAGAAGCTTCATAAGATACAGCAGTCCCATTTCTTAGCTTTGAACAACAGCATAGCAAACATGAAACAAGAGCAAAACCTTCTTGAAAATAAATTGGAGGCTTTGAAAAAAAATTTGACAGAACTCTCCTCACATCATGGTCCCAAAGATGAAAACAGCCAATTAACCAGCAGACAAATAAGTGAAATTCTGTCAGGGCATGCAAAGCAGCTTAAAGAACTTTACATGGAGTCAGATGTGGCCTTTCAGAATATTGAAGTTTTAGAGAGGTGGTTTAAGGAGTTAAAGAAAAACATCTCAAAGTACAGGCCAGAAGACCTTACAATAACTTTAGCTGAGAAATCAGTTATTATGGAAGAGAACAATGCAGCAATGGAAAGGCAGATATCAGAGCTCAATTACACGCTCTCAAACCTTCAGGAAAACTATTCAGATCTATTGCGGTACATGGAGGAATGCAATTGCCAGAGAATATCTTCTGACACTGATGTACTGGAGGAAGATCCACAGAATAGCACTCATTCCCTTGAAGATACCCAGTCAAAGGATATGAAGCACTTAGAGTCAGTTTTCAGAGACCTCTTCAAGAGTGAAATTGAAGAGCTCTCCTCAGCTATTCCGTCCATCCATCTGTCTCTTAGCCTCCGTCAAGAAGAGAACAGACAGCTTCAGTCACAGGTTACAGCTTTTTCAGAAGACATAGGCTTGCTGAAGAAGAAAGACGAAGAAATTCATCGACACATCAAGTATCTCAACAGTTCTTTTAGCTCTCTTTTGAAAGATGCAATGCGGCACGAAGAAGCACTGGAGGCTTTACTGAGACACGAATTCTTGGATGTCTTTTTTGAAGATGATTTTAGTAGCCTAATACCATCAGTGTTTCAGCTGCAAGAATCTCTCAGACACTTCTCAGATAAACTGCACGAACAAAATGTGACTTTAGAATCTCTTATGAGGAGATTCCATCCCTTGGAGAGAGGTCACCAGAATAATCATGATGCTCACATGCCTCCTAAGCACTCCAAGCAGGAAACGCAAACCTCCTCTACTCCACAAGAAGTCAGCAGTCAACGCAGCATCATAGAACACATGGAACCTAACTATGAGGCTGCCAAAGATGACTCCTTGTACAGCTCAGCTTATAATGATATCATGACTCTGAAGAATGATATCAAACACCTGAGCCTGGCAATCAAAAGGCATGAATCCAGAGGTGACGTGAGTCTCTGCTGCAATCATACAACAGCAGATGCAATTGAGCCACTCAACGTTTCTGTAGAAACTCTCTCTGCAGATTTAGCAACCGTCAAGCGGAATCTGGAGGAACATCTGTTGACTTTTAAAAAGCTGTTTGGAAGCAATGAAGAATTAGTTGCCTCAAATATAAGTCTGGATGTTACAAAGATTCAGTCAATGCTGAACAGAAAAGGGAGAAGGCAACAGAAGGGTCAAGATAAGCAAAGAGACAAGAAAAGGCCTGAGAAGCACAGAGAAAATACACAAACAAGCGGGAGAAATACGGTGCAGACAGAACTTGTGGAAAAAGGTGTGTTCTTTTCTTTTACCTGCTCATGTGCAGGTCTAGCTTCTTTCTGGGCCCTGCTGCAAGTTCCACACACAGAGCATGTTAGTTACGAGAACTGTCAGGTACCTTGTGGAATGCTGGAGGGAGAAATTCTGACGTTACTTACATCCTCCCCCTCCACCAAAAAGAGCAGTTTGAGTGAGAACCAAGTTGATATTCTGCTGTATTTTGCTCAAGGCCAATAAAATTACACCTGTTATAGCTGCTAGGAAATTGGCCTTGAACTAAGCCAACTTCAGGTGTTTAGAAGACAAACTTTGTTTGTAGATGCTCATGTTAATGCAGTAGCAGTTTCCTCTTTGGAAGCTGATGTGGAATGCTCCTTTTCCCCGGTTACTTTGTTACTTGAATCTGGAAGTAGTGTACTCAAAGCACCAAATCCTTCCCAAGGCAGACAGACACATTAAATGAACCACTACAATTTGCACAAGTGGAACAGGCAGGACTGAGCAGAGAGCACACACTCCCTTACAACTAAGCCTCAGAGACAAGTTTTCAGCTTATGCTTCACTGGGACTGGCCAGTTCCCTTCCCCTGTAAACATGTGACCATAAGCACCTGGTAATTACAACCACCACAGCTTTAGCATTGGCTTTTATGACTGTAGCCCTTGGTATGGACAAATAACATAGAGCAAAAATCAGCCCCTTCAGGCATCCGTGCTGCAAAACGGTAGTTAAGACTGAATAAGCAGAGAATATATTCTTAACATTTTTATTTTTAGGATAGCAAAAAAGTGCTATTTATTTTCCCCTGGGTGGTCCCAGCATCATACTTTTCCAAGAGTTTCAGGGAATCATTTGAACTATTCCAGTGCACATACTCATTTCCAGTGTCTAGCTTTGCAAGGCAGCATACAAAAATCAGGCCTGACAGGGATTCAATTTATCTCCCATCCTGATGATCCTGGGGAGAGAAGAGCGCTCACTCACTGCTAAAATCCTGTTCCTCTTTCTTTTTCAGACTCATTGGTGGCATTCCATGTGGGATTCTCAGAAAGAAAGGACAAAGAAAAAACTGTGAGGTTTAATGAAACGTACCTCAATTATGGAAACAGCTATTTCTCTGAACACGGTCACTTTAAAGCACCACACAAAGGTGTCTACCTGTTTGTCATCTCTGTGGAGTTCAGCTCAGGACCAGCACTGGGACAACTCTCCTTCAGCCGTGGGTACAAAAGAACTCTCTCAAGCAGTCAGAGGAAAACCCCACACGGAAACACCATGACCACTTTTGCTATGGCAGAAATGGAGAAGGGGGAGACAGTGTGCTTTGAATTGCTGCAGGGGTCTGTAGTGAAACGAAGCCCACCTGGGACAACTATGGGTGGATTTCTAATATCTAAAACTTGAATAGTGACATTGATGTTTTATTAATCTCTTTCCATAGATGCAATGGATTCATTCACTATTGCTTCATCTGTGATGTATTCAATGCTACTGCATGTGTTTAAACATAGCACTACCCTAGGTTTGTCTTCATGCTTCTTTTCTGGAAGTGTTTGGCTTTTGATTAGTTGCTTCTGAGCAGCAATGGGATTTTCTTTCAAGTAAAAACCTAATGGTTTGGACTCCAAATGCACACACATTCCCAAATCCTTCCAATGTGAGAACCGCACACAGATGTTTTGTGGGACTTTCTTCACTTAGAACACAAATTTCTCCTTTCCCTTGGCAAAAGAATATTCCTCCATGGCAAATACCCCCACCAGCGGCAAGGAACAGATTTAAGGTAGGACTGCATATAGCAGCTCTGCTATTATGTGAATGGCACCTTAAAACCCAGAAGCCAGGGCAATTTTACCTTTCAGTTCTCTGTGGACCACAGACTACCTTGGAAACTTCTGCAACTCACTCCAATGTTTCAGACTGTACACAACAGGAACACTAGAAGAGATCCATCAAATCCAGTAAAATTCACCCTATTGCCAGTATTTGCAAGCAAGGATCTCGTAAATGGCCCAGTTTTTGTTTCTGGGACTGTGATGTATTTCAGCTACACTGCAAAAACTTAAATCATTGTTAAGATGAATTATATTTACATTTAAATACTAGGAAAATGTCAACAATATATTAAAAGTATTGGTGAAAATGCAGTTTAGTTCTGAAGTTAATCCTGAAGATTATAATGAATTCAGCCCAGAATTCAGCATTTAGTAAATATTTTGAAACCAAGCAAGCAAAACTAAAACCAAAAGGCAAGCTCATTGGTCTGTTGTCACTGCTGAATACAAATTTGTAATTAGAGTAAACCAAAGAGTAGAATTTTTGAAATGTGGAAGGTTTTTTAAATTTCCAAAACTTCAAGGTGACCATGCCTGGTCATGTGTTAAACTTTTCTTCTGTCAAATAAAACTTCCCAAAGACTTTCACTTTGAAGAAGTTCGAGTATTGTGTTATTTTTGTCTATCCTAATACCTTACAAAGCAATACCAAAACAATTAAATTTGCCAAAATGAAATGCACTTTGAAATTCCCAATATTTCTGAAGAAGATGTAAATTCTTATTATGTAACTTGTGCCCTTTTAAGGTAGCATTTTTAAACAGGTATCTATCCTGCTGGTAAGGAATTTTCTCCCCACCCACCTGCATTCTAAGCAATGCTAAACTATTATTAATTGTTCAAAATCCCCAAACATCCGTACCAACACACATTGCACTTAAGGCAACAGTTTGAGAAGCAGACAATACATATCTTTTGAAATGAAGCTATAAAGCAGTTTCAGCTACTGCCTTGCAAAGATCATTGTTTTCTCTATCCTGAAAAAGCCAAGAAAACTAACAACTAAAAATGCTCCTTGTCTCCTCTGGCCAATGCTGATTTCCAAAGATGACTGGGCCAGGTATCCCTGTTCTTCTAGGAAGGAGCCATGGCTCACACTGCTCTGCTGCAGGCAGCACAAAGTGCCTGCAAGCTCAGTATCACCTTCTGCCCCACAGATTGCTCAAATATCTAAGGGAAGGAAGACAAGAATAAAACTGAAGAGGTGAAATGAAGAAAACCATCAAATTGTAAGATTAGGTTCTTTCAGTACAAAGCTACCATCCTGGGGCGACTCGGATGGGTTTTTACCAGGGTTCCTCCAATTCCTGACTTTTGTGACGGCAGCACTCTGCAGAGCCAGGCTCAGTGTGCTGCCTAGGTCTGGGTGGTTCAAGGAACACCCCATCTTCAGTGCACACCAATTCTGCAGCCACCAGCCAAGTTCCACAAATAAAGGCAGCTGGGGAATACATATACGTTACATATGGGGGATATGATATACATATATATTTAAAAACACTTTGTTTTTAAAGCTTTGACAGAAAACTTCATCTGGAATGAAAACCATACAGCTACTTGGAAATGGACACAGGAGGTAGTAGAGAGCATTGCAGTTCATCCAGTCAGGACTTCTACAGGTTTGGTGTCCTTCATTGTGCTTACCAGAGTTTATTTTTGTTGAAGAATATGCCAGACGAGTTCAGAGAACATTGACTCCAGAGTGAACAAAACATTAATTTAAAGAAGTTTTAGTATTTTAAAGACATCTTCAAATATGTGCTTAAGTTAGCCACCTGCATACACAAAGAAGACACACTTGACTGGAAGACTAATTTTTTGACTATGAAGCAAAAAATTAATGAAAGACAATGGGTTAAAACACTCTGCCGGCTGCATAAGCCAGGAAGATGGACTTCCTTCTCAAGCAACAAGAGAAAGATGATTAATCTACTGGGCTGTGGTTGTGTTTGTTCAAAGCAATAAACCAGATTTTTCATAAGCCTCCATCTAAACCACTCCTGCATTTTTTTGGTGGGATGGTTATTTGGGCTTTTTATAAGATTAACACAGCCACATCACCATGACCTGCATTTTTAGGCAAACTAGAGGAATCAATTTAATGAAGACAATTTAAAATACAGCTATTGGTTGGCTTGGTGGATTTAGGAGAATTTCCAAACATGAAAAACAACCTGAAGATGACCATAGGCATTGGGAAGAGTTGTCTGTAAGAGCTTCAGCTTCCCTCACTTCAGACTGACTAGACTAACACACCTGATGGCCAAGCACCAATAGGTATAGAAACATGTGTGCTCACTCCAGTATACAGATACATGTATTGTCAATCCGAGACTCTTATTTAAAAAGAAAAGCTTCCAACAGCTTTTAGTACTTCCTAGAAACCTGCCAGAAAGCACGGATCGCTGCTGCTTCAAGTTTCTGTATTTCCAGATCAAACCACTAAGCTTTATAATAAGGTAGAAAGCTGTGCATCTTAGTGCCTTCGTGGAATTATTTTGTTACTGAAACTTCTGCTGCTTTATGAACGTCAGTATCTTATGGTACATTTTAAAATTAAAGTCTCGTAATGTTTTTTTCTTTTCCATTAATAAGACAATCTCCTTACTGTACTCCAAGTACTGATTGTATCATATACAAACAATTATACTTTCTGTAGATCCAGCAATGCCCGAATTCTGCAGATAATATCCACATCAAGCCAGAGTCTGAAGCCCATGGAGGTCTCCTAATGAAGCAGACTCAGGAGGTGGTTGGCCCACAGTAGTGGTTCTTTCACTGTTCAGATTCACAGCTGATACTGATTTACTGCATTAACATCACTGAGAAAGACCAAAGCAGTGTTTTGGAGAAAGGGGAAGATAAAATTGCAGAAGGGATTAAGGAAATTAAAGGAATTATACTTGATCAGTTCTGAATTTAGTGATACTTCTGCTACTTATTTAAGAGCTTGTGATTCAATTCGCTAACTACTCAGTTTGCTTTTTGGTATGCCTACAAAACATCCCTGTGGGGTGTCTGCACATTTCACTGGATACAGCTGTTTCACTTCTTAGATACTGATGCAAGCTCATCAGTAACTTATTTTATACAGGGGTCAAACACACCCATATATAAAGGAGAACATTTTGGTATTTATTATTAGCAGGCAGTAGAACTGATTTTCACTTCTCAGAATGCCCCAATTTTTGTCCAAATCCTTTCTTTAGGATACAGCACCACCCTGTGGCCCTTTCACGAAAGAACACCGGGAGAAAAAGCTGCTCATTAAAACACGGACAGGTGCAAACACTTACCCACAATTCACATTGTGTCCTCCTGCAACGCTAACATGAAATCCCACTTTTAAATCCAGCCACGACCACTGCAATCAGTGAAGGCATTCCCCAAACAACACGATAGCCACAACCACAGGAAAAAGGTTTACTTTGCCAAGATACTAATTTAAGGAGACCAAATCTTTGCGCAGTCTCATTTCCTGGTATTATGTATTAGAAAGAAAGGTTTGAAACTACATCGTCTAATCTTTCCACTGCACTTTCCAGAACTCTACTGCAAGAATTTCACACTTGATTGTATAGGGAAAACAAATAAAGGTTTATAATTATAATGTACTGGTAACAGTTTTTATGACGTTCAGCTATCAAATGTTTCTAGCTACTGTAAAAAATATGTATTTAGATCTAAGATTACTCCTAATTAAAGGCAAAAAGAGAAACTGATCTTACTTCTTCCTCCTTGCAAACTGTGAACTCTACGGAGAGTAGAAGCCAGTACACTTCTGCAATGAGAAAACAAATTCTGACACTTCATATAATTGTGTACTCACAGCTGAGATATCCCCTTGACTGGTCTTCATTTGCTTGAATCATAAAAACCGGAGTAAACTTAGCAGGATATACAGAAGCACCTGCGTATTTGTGCAACAAGCAGTACGTATGCATATTAAGCTCAAATCTCTTAATTTGGATACTATTACACAAAAAGAACGTTGTACACAGAGGGAACAAAAAGCAATTACAAAATTCCCCATCCCTTTATTTTTTCTCTTTTTACTTGATAAGCTTGAGGCAAATTTATATGGATAAAACCAACATGTAGTGAACTTACATATGTTCAAATAAAAGTATTATTTGATTTTGATTTGCTTCTGGCTTTGCTGTAACACAGGGATAAAAAACAGGAGAAGGAAACACTGTTTTTTACTGTTGCACCCAAATTTAGCACAAGGAATCAAGAGCCTGAACTTAGAGAGCACCAAATAATTCTCAACACCATTGAGCAATAAAAGCAATAATTAACAACTTATTGAGAGACTGTGGGGGAAAAAAACCATAAACTAGGTATGAAAAAGTAGGGAATTACTTAGTTACAGTATTATGATTTCCAAGTCATTACATTTTTAAGGCAAAATCTTATAGTAACAAAACACATTACTAATGTGTACTAAAATAAGGTTATTTACTTAAAAATGATACATTGGACATAATCTGTGTACAGAACAAGCAATTCATGGTAAACTCCATAAGGCACCTTCTAAAGCAGATGCTGTACAAAATACATTAGTGTGTTACATTTTTAACGTAGTATTCTACACTTCTGGCATATAACACACACAAGAGTGTGACCATTTGTCTTGTTCCACTCTTCTTTCATATTTTATTTACATCTTCTCTAGGTTAACTACAATGTTATTTATTCTTCTTGTATACAATATAGTACATTTCATTTTGGGCATGTCATGTCAGAGCACAAGTGTCACTACATGATGTGGGCTTCTATAATTGTATTAAACAGTAAAATATTACAAAGCAACAATCACATTAGATTTGTCAAAAAATCAGAAGTAATGTGCCCTCTACTTCTGCTGTACAACCAAGGCTGAGCACCACGGCTCCATAAAGCACTGTACTGTGCAAGACTGCCAGCTGCTTTTACACATCACCCCTACTTGGAATAAAGATTGTGGGCACGGGATAAAGACTTGACTCAGAGGCACTGTCAGGAGAGTGAGGAAAGGCTAAATCATTCTAGTATTTCAAAGAAGACGAGCATGTAACTTCCCTTTAAAAATACCTGCAATAGCAAAAGAATGTTTTTTAACTTTGTATCTCTGGTCTTCAAACACTTTAGACCATTAAAATACAGTCTGTTAAGACAGAGTAGATGAAATGTATCCAAATGATTTGTTTTATAAACACATTCAAATGGTCATTTAGATCAAGATCTAAAATGTGATTCTAGGCTACTATGGAGGTAACTTAAAATATTAATTTTACATTTCATTCAGGACCTCTAAAGAGGCTAATTAAGAAAATAATTGGGAAAAAGTGATGGATATCAGGAAAACTGTTTCTCGAGGAAAAACTACATTAATTAAAGCTCAGAATAAACTCAGAATGTAAGCCTAATTTTCTCTGCAGGAATATCACATTTCTGGTGGAATTCACAAGTTAACCAGGAACACAAAAGCTGTCCTTTTAGTTGCTGTAACAATAAGAATGAAGCGACTCCAATTCACATGGAACAGGTTAAATAAACACAAAAAATCCCTCCATATGAGTGTTTAAGAACTTCCAAGGCACAGTCTTGATACTCTCCAAGGTATTTTCCACACAGTTGATTTTTGTATTAAAAAAAAAAAAAAAGAAAACACATTTGCCAGTTTTGGAGGGTATTTTTTTGGATGACAAAATGCTTAAAATTTTGACCAACAAAATGAGATTAATCACAGTCAAATAAAAGAATTCTATTACCCTCTCTGACCTTAAAGGCTTCTGAACTCTACAGGATTGCACAAAACTACAACTTACCTTTGGATTCTGCATTAACTATGCTTAATTATGTAAAAATTAATGGGCTGGCTTTGAGAACATTTATTTTTCCCAAATGATTCTTAAAGTACCAGTACAAACACCCTTTAGCATTAACATTTTGTTGAGTATCGGAATAAAGGAAGCTCCTGCTCAGCACAATAAAAATTACACAGGCGTGATACGTTTGAGCATGAACAGAGTAACTGAAGTGCTGAAAAATCAGATTTAAGGTAAAAAAAGATTTTTTTTCCCCCCTCTCAAAAATCATCTTTGTGGCAGTCGGCTCCCTCTACGTTAAAGTAAACGTGTAAGTCAATTTAGGTCCTAAGGTGTCTAATCATCCTATTGCCTTGCAAATACCTAAACAATGGAAAAGAAAATAAGTGAAAATTTACAAATTATTGAAATTCATACTTCCAGCAGGGGCTTCCTGAAGACTTGGGAAAAATGAACTAAAAAAGTCTTCACAAAACATGTTTACAGCTAATAATGATGTGGCAACTTCTAAAAGAAATGACACAATATTCTACATAGGACGGGATTAATTTAAACAGACCTCCATGCTTTGAAAGTTTAAGCTAGCAGGGTACCTAGATAAACATTTTTTCCTTCTTATTGACAAAAATTCTAGAGAAGGAAAAAGCAAGCTTATCCCTTACTTTTTTTGGCTTATACCAAAAAGTTTCCAACTACCTGTGCAAAAATTATGCGCGAAGACATGATTAACAATTTCAAAATCATTGTATATTTGTTGGCAATGGACGGAGAAACTTTTTTTTTTAAAAAGCCCTTTATCATGAGGATTGTGGCACAATATCATATATCTCTTGCTGTTTTCAAATAAGTTAAAGTTGACACACCTATGAACTTCTCAGCCAGAATACATATTAATACTTAAAGGCATTACTAAACAAAAGTAATGACTTTATTTAAAAAAAAAAAAAAGTCCCTCGAAATAGCTAGTTTTCTATAAAATATGTAGAACTGTTAAATAAAGTCTGTACATCACAATAGAAAATAAAAATACTGCAATCTTTTGCCTGACCATTTACATTATGGGAACTACAGGATTAAAACAAAAAAGTAACATGCTAGAAGGTTGTAATTGTTTACAAATCACATTACTTCTGTGTTACATTGCTTTCTATCAGTTGTATTTTCAAGGGAAATTTAAACACTTCCAAACAATCTCCATGTAAATATTTTAAGACAACAAATAATCTGGCATAAATCAATCTGAAGTTTTAACATTTTTTGTCAATTTTGGGATTATTCTTAACTTATTTCTTCAAATCTCAACTATGGCATGTGTGTGTGTGCATGTACCTAGGACTAGGTATTTGTTGTTTTTTGTTTTGTTTGGTTTTTTTTTTTTTACTACAGCACAAAACACACTGTATAAATAAATTCCCTTTTTAAAGTTATCTAGAACAAGATTTACAGTACAAAGTTATAGGCACTTAAATTATCAAACAGATTCAATGGTTCCAATACTGTGTGTTCAATCTTCAGATGATTCATGCTTTGAAGCTTCAGCTTGAGTTATGGTACTATTTTCTAACTTCCAAGTAGAAGTGCCAAAGGAGTTATAAATCAGTAATTCTGCCTTACAGTAACCTCATGGAGGGTTCTGGCTTCTAACCAACTTGTGTGGGTCAGCAGTGAAAATGGGGGAACTTCAGTTTCTTGTGCAGGTTACACAGTTACAAGTTTTGCAATTGCGCTAACTTACTGTATCTTCATGAATTAATTTCAATGCCATTTCTCCCAAACTTAATTAGAATTTAAAACACTCACTGATTTACCTTGTCTCAAATCTTCACTTCCACTAAGTGGCCCACAGATGTGGCCTCCTGTGTCTATACCAGAGCAACCCAGCTCCAAATCTTCTGCATGCTGCGGATCTGATCTTCAACAGTCCTCGTACTCAGTTCTCCTGGTCTTGACCTTCATTGCATTCTCTAATTGTCACAGCACCCAGAGCTTCCTGCCTTCCCTCTTTTGTAAACCAGACCTGTTCTCAAGCCTTTCAAAACTCACCTTCTGCCTAGTTTTGTCAAATGATGAAAGAGCACATTGCTACAGCTGACAAATCCCCTCCTTCGTGGGAAGAAGTTCAGAGCATGACAGACACCTATCAAGTGAGTCCCAATACAGCAGGAAGGCAAAACACATTGTCATTGGTCTTTCTGCTAAGATGTAAAGTATTCTATGGCAAAAATGCTGGTTGCATGTGGCACTGTAAAAAAATATGACAAATTTCAGAGATCCAATTATGTAGCTCTCTCTAGACTGCAAGTGAGATGACCAAGGCAGCCTACATCTCTAGAAGAGATTGTTTCAAGCTCCTCACAGATTTAGGCAGGCATTCCTTAATTGATTAATGGTTCACATTTTTGCAGTTCTCCTCATGACCAAAAAAAACCAGAAAAAAATTAAAACTGAGATTTCTGAAGATAACTTAATGGCAAAAGATACTGTAGCAAATCTCTGATTGTGGAGCCACAAAATGCATGGAGCCCTGACCACAAAACTTTGTTCATTTAAATGGTTTCTTATATATTCCAAATGATAGCAAAATAATCCTGGCACACACATAAAGGCATAAAGAACTGTTAAACTGAGTAGTATCACAAACAGATTCATAACCTACAGGCTGTTTCACCAAAACTTGGTATGGATTGACTAGGTTTTATCAGGTAGAAGGCAAAAAAAAAGAGCTTATATTCTCCATCTCTGTTGAATCCATATAGCTTGTTAGGCTTTCACAGAAAGCACTGTAATCTGAACATTCAATTCAGTACCCAGAGTTTTACTGGAGACTCACTAAGTATGATTGAAGTCTCAATGCAGCTCAAACCAAAACAAAACGTGTATTTTCTCAAGGCTGTCCATGTATGTAGCACGTAGTGTATAGAGGCTCTCAGTATCATGGTCTATGAAGTACTGAAAGATTTCATTAGCAGCCTGTAGAAGTGTGCTGAGAAAATATACTGAATCTCAGTTATTTCCTCGTTTCTATTTCTATCTTCCTCACCCACGTTTGAGTGAAAAGATCTAGGGAGTCCAGCTTTGCTCTCCAAAGTCAATTTCCTATGTCAAATCTTTACGTCTTGTGATTCCACCATCTTGGCAAGTGTCTTCTTGATCCTCAAGGCAGTGAGCCTTGAGGCAGGATTATGAGCCCAGCACTCAGACATCAACTTCAATATTGCTCTTAAACACTGCAAAAGGAAAAGCAAAGGAACACTATTGTAACAACTGCTACATCCAAAGTGTATAACTTTGGTTCACTGTCAAGCTCAAATTATAGAACTTTCAAGTGCAAAAACGTGCAACTTCCAAATTTTCTGCAGAACTGTTGGTAGAAAACTATTAAAGAGATCTACTGAAGGAAAAACCCCCAAACAACCCCAAACCCGACATCCACATACCAATCCTCCTCTTCCCTCCCTCTCACTGCCTAGTATTATAGTAGCTGCAACTAATGAGAGTGTAGATTTAGTTTCCCAATGATGCATTACCAGAAATTCTTGGTACAACTCATGAAGAGTGGTACAAGTATGGCAGCAATAAACAGAAAAATCTCCACATATATGACAGGAAAGCCATAGTGAATTCTTTCAGGGAAAATGAAGATGTGGCAACAGTTATTTCAGCAGTCAAAAAAAAAAAAAGGAGAAAACTGGGAATTCATAGAGGAAGTCAAGGACTCTGGGAAGAATGGATACGGCATATTTAACTTGCACTGTGAAATAGTTACGTGTTATTTACTGTGTTCAAGCTGTGGCCCTTCAAAACACATCTAAATGAAAACATTTTAGTTATATCACAGATTGTATTGGGATGTAACAGTAAAAAAGGAAAAAAGGAAAGAGGAAGCCCACAAAAGAACTTCATCTTTCATGAAATATCTTATGCCACAAACCAATAAGCTACATACATGAAGACTAATAAAATCAATTAAAAATTCTTTTAAGTTTTAGCTCCAACTAAAACTCTGAATATATTCCACTATTTAAAATAGATGATCTCAAGTAGAGCAGTATTCATACACTTGGATGTTGATTAAGGGTATCTTCCCCTCAGACCACTGAAAAGATACATAAAAAAGATACATATTTTAAACTGATCTCAAGCATGTCTTTCTCATATTATTGCTGTGAGGTTTTCAAAGTACCAGAATGTTTGAATGCAGTCCCTACTTTACAACATTTTAGTATTTATTAAACTAAAATACCCTCCTATATTAATGAACAAACTGAAGCAGCTCTTCCTCTCAGCACACTCACTTCATCACTGTTCCATCTGTTCGATACCACTGGGCGTAGGCGTTTGACACACACCACTTCTCTCATGTCCTCATAGGATGGATCATTTGGCACCATGTCATAATATGGCAACTGATACTCTTCAACAATACCTGGAGATAATTGTGAAAGATCAGGAACAATTAAAAGAAATAAATCTATATATCTACTCTCCAATTTCCTTAAACAGGAACAAAAATTAACTTTGGGACAAGTTAAGCTCACCACACTGTTTTACTGTGTAAAAATCTAAAAATTTCACTACAACAATCATTTACCATAGAAGCTCCAATATTATGATTATTAACTTTAGTAGCTACGATAATTCCTTGTAGTGCCTTTGATTTTGATATCAAATGCTGAATTTGGCTTTTTCTAATCCACTACATGCTACAAAGAAGCACAGAGAAATGTGAGATGGAAGAAGAATACAGGTGAAGATGTGTAAGGACACAAAAAAGAGCAAAAGAAAAGCCAGGATGAGTCACAAAAATATGTGTCAGACTATTACTACTGCTTTTAAAAAATACAAGCCTGATGAAACAGCAAGCTAATTCTATTATTTCCTGGTGAAGCATTGCTGAAGTGAGGGAAGGGCCTGGTAGATTTTATACAGAATATTTAAAAGTTTACCTCCCGTGACACAGCGCCGAGCCATTTCCCAAATGATCAGCCCAAAACTGTAGATGTCAGCCATGATGTACGGCTGGAAATGGTTTTTATTCAGGCTTTCATCCAGGACCTCTGGAGCCATGTAACGTTTTGTTCCCACTCTAGTGTTCAAGGGAACGTCAACTTCATTTGTGTCACTATATGAAAACATTAGGAAGTTACTGAATTGTGGACTGTTACAAGGTATGAAATACTGTATGGCACAATCACTAAAAAGACAATTCTCTGTCTCTGTAGAACTTAAACTAATAAAAGTATTTAGTAATACTGTTACAGTATCACATCTTCAATTATGTTTTGACTGCCTACACGCTGTTCAAATTTTCTATGAAAGAATTTATATGATTACAATTACTATGAAAGGCTAGTTTTGAATAAAAAATTAGTCTCTGTTACCTTTACAAAACTTTTATTTTCCATAAGAAGAATATTTTCATTGTTTCCTAATAACCTATTTTCATCATGATGTCTACCAGCATTTGAGAATAACATTTTATTCTCAGAACTAAAAAAGAAAGCATGCAACCAAATGATTCCATCTTCCTTTTAAACTGGGTATCTGGTGCCAAATAAATAAAATAAAAAAATTACACTAATGTTTTCCCATTACAGAGGATTTCTTACCTGTTAAACTTGACTGCAAGACCCAAGTCTGCAATGCAGCAGGTTCCGTTTTTCTTTATCAAGATGTTTTTACTCTTCAGGTCCCTGTGTGCAATCGCAGGCTTGCCTTGCGTCCCGTAGATTTCCGTGTGCAGGTGGCACAGGCCACACGCAGCAGAATAGGCCAGTTTGAGCAGAGCCCTGTTGTCCAGGGTAGTGCATTTCAGAAAATCATACAATGATCCATTTTCATGATAATCCGTGATCAAGTAAAGCTGTGTCCAGGAGCCAGTGCCTTTAATATCTGCTGCTATGAAACCTATGAAATGTATAAACCAAGTCACTATCTATTTGCACATACATTTTTTATATAGTAGATTTAGTAATAATTCCTAAAGATATATTGTCTTGTATTGTATCAGAAGATATATGGTCCCCTTATGAAAACTAATCATAGAATCTAGCTGATTCTATTTGTACATGAGGTTACCAGTCCAGCCTTCCAGCAAAGAGATTGCTTGCTTCCAACCAAGAGCAGCACGATTCTACCCATTCAATAGCATTTTATTAGCACACATTAAGGGAAACCCATCTGGTTATTCCACAGAAGCTGCCTTAGACCCCTCAAGCCACCCATTAAGAGCTCCTCCTCCACCCTCATGCCACCCTCCAGTAGCCAAGCAATGTTCTCCTGCCTTACCAAGGATGTTTTCATGTCGCATGAGGACAGTTTGGTAAATCTCTGTTTCCCGGAACCAGCTGGCTTCTTCTGTGGTGAAAAACACTTTGACTGCCACTTTTTCACCCCTCCATTTGCCCATCCACACTTCACCATATCGTCCTTTTCCAACTTGCCTCACCATCTGAATTTGTTTGGCAATAGTGCGCTGAACCTAAGGAAGACAAAAAAAAAATTAGAAAAGAAAAAGAAAAAAAGAGGGTAGAAGGTGGCGGAGGGAAAAAGCAGTTAACCAAAAGTACCTGGCCAGGCTACTTATCAAGCTTGGATGGCTATAATTTTGATCCCATTGTAAAATTTGTTCCATGAATTTTTTCACTATTTCAATTTTGGACCCATTATTGCTGCCTCCAAGGTATAAAAAACCCCCCAGAAGATTTAAGTCAACTCATCTTCTAATTGAAGGGCATGTTCTCTGGCATTTTATTTCTGATTTATAAATAGTCATCTGTCTCACTGGCCAATTTTTATGCAAGTATTATATAGGATGGTGAACGAAAAAATTATGAACAACTATCACAAAATGGCTTGGGTTGGAAAGGACCTTAAAGATCATCTACTTCCCTCCCACTCCCCACCATGGGTAGGAACACTTTCCACCAGAACAGGCTGCTCAAAGCCCCATCCAGACTGGCCTTGAACACTGCCACAGATGGGGCATCCACAGCTCTGTGGGCAACCTGTTCCAGTGCCTCAACACCCTCAGTAAGGAATTTCTTCCTAATATCCCATCTAAACCTACTCTCAGTTTAAAGCCATTTACCCTTGCCCTATCTCTATATGCCCTTGTCAGAAGTCTCTCTCTGGCTTTCTTGTAGGCCCCCTTAGGTACTGGAAGGCTGCTCTGAAGTCTCCCTGAATACTTCTATCAGTCAAGAAAAACCAAATCTGTTTTAATGGTCAATGGAAACTAAGAAACTAAAATCTCTGAGTTCACTCAATTTGATACTTGTATTAGCCATTTCTTGCATTTTTATCTTAATGGCTGAAGGCTCTAAGTTTTCTTTAAATTTTGCTGACACCAACAGATTCTGTAACATACTCAACTGTGAACTTCATTTTAATTAATTATGTGAAGATTGGCTTTAAACTTGTTCAGTTTGTACTTCATCTTTCATCATAATGGCATATAAAATAATAAGCATTTTGTATGAACAAACTGCTTTCTTCTAGGCATTAGATACAAACCAAACTTTGTATGTGATGGAGAGAAACTCAGTGAAAAAAAGTCTTAGTTTATGATTTACCAATAGTGGCAGTCCTGATCCACTCCCAGAACTCTGTGACTGGTCAATAAGGTCTTTTAATGACTCCCCAGCTGGAATAAATGCTTCATCTTGTTCCAGGTCACGATTATAACAGTGCCTCTTTGCCATAGACTTACAATAATGCCTGCAAAAGTAACAGAAGTTAAGCCGAACTCCAAAACACTTAAAATATGTAACAACTGATCTAGAAGAAGAGCTATTTAAATATAGAAGTTTTCTCAAAAGACAAAAAACAGAGAATCAGATTTTACTGCATCTTTTTTCTTTTCCTGAAATGCAACTTCCATAGCTTTTTAATGTTAAGAAGCTGTTGTAATGCATGTACAGGTCTGTCAGTTTATCATGAGTTACATGGAAATCCAGCATTTTTAATACTCAGCTCTCAGCCGGTGTTACCAGCACAACATCGCTGATTTTGGTTTAAATGAACAGACAGAACCTCAAACCGTGGCAGCTGAGGCTGACACAAGCACCTTTCCTTGGAAACTGCCAGAACAGTGACCACTCCAGCACAGGGCTGGGGCTGACAGAAGCACCTGAATGAACTGCCATAGCTCAGCTGGACAATTACTTAGTTTTGAAACACAGAAAATCTCAGAAGCAGATGAAATTTAACTACTGAAAGTGACTGAAGACCCAAAGGCATAAAAAGCATGAAGATATTCCTGTTTACCAGCTGCTATAGCATCGAAGTTATGTGTAGCTTACAAAACTGTAAATACTTTGTAGCCAGAGAAAAGGATCAAATTCACTTAAATTCTCTGCCATGAACATTTCATTTTACCTAGTGATGGAAACTGCTACCCACAGAAATGCGAAATTAAATTACAACTGTTTCCAATCTACATATGATTAACTATGAACATTTGCAAAGTAACTGTTCTGTTTACACTGATTTGCAAAATTAAAAATGTTGCCAATAAAGAAAGTGCTTTCTTACTTGTAACAAAAGCAGCTAAATAAGATGACCATGACAATTATGCAGACTGCCATAGAAATCAACACTGCCATCCAACGAATGCTGCCATCAAAAAGTCCATCTATTTGACAAAAAAAAGAAAGAAAAAAATAGAAAAAAAAAAAAAAAGAGAGTTTCCAAAGTCTATTATTTAAACATATACTGTAAACAGTTTATTTAAGTATGCTTTCATATACTGTGCATTGAAGTAAGTATTTGTATCAGAAAAGCAAAGATAAATTCATTTGGATGACAACAACAAAAAAAAAAACATTTTGGAGTTGTTGGTTTTGGTTGACTCCTGCTGGTTACAAATAGAAATTAAGGATTTACAGCAGTAAGATTCTGAGAAGGTATAAAGCAACAGTTAAACAAGTACGACTTGCTTAGCAATGAGTAAGTGCATGAAAAACTATTTTCACTAGGAACAACAGAAAGAAGAGAGTAAGTCTGCAATAAAGAGGTGTTAACAAGGTCAGAATACTTTTTTTATGATGGCATTCACAATAGTAAAAGCACAGCAGAGATTAAGAAAAACATTTGAAAAAGAGATCAGACTGTGGAAACAGAATAAAAACAGATCAGAATATCGCAAGTAGATGAAGATATGAGCACACTAAAAACAAGAAAAAAAATACCATGAGTGACTGATGGAGGAAAAGATTAACTTGAAAGTGGCAAAAAATGGAAAACTGAAAATAGAAGATGAAGTGTAGTACAGAGCTTCATATAAAAATTACTTAGTAAGGGAAAAACCAGATCTGTGCAATACTGTAATTACATTTTCTCCTTATTTCCACTGTTGATCAGGAAAAACAGAACCTACACAGCATTTCTTAGCAGAAGTGTAAACATACAGGAGGTGTTTACCTGTACTATCAAGAGGTGGTAATGTTGGTTGCAAATCCTGATTGCAGAAATCCGTACGACAGCACTCAATCGTTCGACGTAACTGTGCTTTAGGCGAGTCCTATTGAAGGAGAATTGAATAAACATTTGCATTTTGAAGCTAAAATGGGGACAGGGCAGGGGATGCTACAGCTACAACATACACAGACAAAAGTGTAAGCTATTGTATTGAAAAGGCACTTCAACCACACCATTTAATGTATGAAATCACTCTGCAGTGGCAGACGGACATCATCTAATCTCTGAGTGCCTACATTTGATCTTGCATCTTTCTATATTTCATGAAAAGCATTTCATGGAACTTTTTTTACTTGTTGAACAGATAGAGATGGTTTCTACTTAAGTTGCTATTTCATACATGGGAAGGTCTTGAGCTTAGTCAAAACCAGTTAAATCATACGTTAAATCAATACTGCTCTTAAGACAAAAACCCCAGTCTCCAGAAGTTTTTCTCTTATACTCATCATAGCAGCACTATTTGCTTTAGAAGCATCTTCAGAATGCCATATAAAAGAGGGAGAGGCATAAAAATGAAACCAAGTAATGCACTGGTATAAATCTCATTTTTTCACCTTGCACTGGAAGTCTGAACCTTCATACTTCATGCACCCAGAAGCAAGCGTGGGTTCTCCATGTTCATCCTCCTCAATGATAGCAAAGCAATGCCCATTAGTTCTGGAATAAACATATCATGTGCACTTTACCAGCATGTTTGTCATTTAATAAGCAGCATTAGTTGACCATGAACCCATTAAGAATTCTAGAATGAAAACTTCTAGAAAAATTCTGTAACACAGCAGTTACCATCCAGTTTGAGAATAAAAGACCCCCACAGTATTCTCAAATAGAACACTAGAGGGATGCTTTCTCACAAAAATTCATTCATTCATTCCCTCAACACAGATTCTACTGAAAACAAATTTAGAAATAATTTTGTTTACCAAAAATCTATTTACATTAATTCAAAGAAATGCAGATGTGGAAAGCATAGTGCCATAAGATAACATGCACACAGACACTGTGTTTTTAACGAATAGCTTTATTATCAGCATAATGGCCTATCAGTTACTAGGTCAAACAAAAATTAGTAAGGCCTATATAGACTGCATACACTAGAGGGCAATAAAAACCAATAAATAAATACCAAGAGGCTTGAAAGACAAAATACAGGAACATTTTCTCAGTTCAAAACTGTCTGTAAGTTACTGCCTGTGTTTACATTTAAAAAGACAGCAGTGTTTATTCTACCTCTTTGGGTTCTATAAAAACTGCCTTATCTGCCAACTGACACCTTCGAGAGACTGAATACTGTGTTAAAGTGAAGAGTCAGAGTACAGGAGCAATTAATATGCTTTCAACTGCATATATTAATTCTTAAGGAAGGAAACAGAAGGGCCTTGAACATGGAATTGCAAATGAAGAGAAAAAAAGGAAAACCAAGGACTTTTCAGGACATGAAAAAAACTACCTTAAGCAAGCACGTAACCTGTGTGCATGAGTCTGTTAGGATTCTTATGCCTATCAGAGAGAAAACTCCCCTCCTGTCTCTACATGTCCACAGGCTTTTCTTTATTTTCCCCTGCCTTTCCTTCATAGTCTGTAACTACTGAACATGTAACAAGAGGAATTCTCAGTAAATGGCTATGTTGTTTACATTACCTTTTTGACTACTAGGTGAAGAAATAAGCAGGTGGTCGTGTCAGAAGGCTTAGATTTGGGTCACTTAATACTCACCCAGTTATAAAATACCACAGGGTTACTTAAAACCTCTGTCCTTCAAAGCAGTTGCTGCGCTTAAAATGACCAGTTGCAAATGGTTCTAAGGTGTGGTGAAAACAGTATTGTTTACACAGAGATAACCGTGAGTTCTAGCACTCACAGAACATAATCAATTACGGTCAGATCACCTGAGAGAACCTTGGTCAGCATCCAAAGGTAGTTTGCTCTCTCAAAACCCAAAATGATCCTCTTCAAAGAGCCTCTCTATCCTGAATGCAACACTTACATGCAGGTGTTGTTAATAGCATCATCTGGACAATGTCCTGAGCAGTAGCACTTAAGAAAAGGTAAGGTGTCCTCTGGAGCAAGTGTTACTCCATTTGCTTGTTTCTTTTGGTCAGAATTTGTCTTCATTCCTGTACCATGAAGCATGCTGTCTAGCTTTTGACCTGGACATGAAAAAAATAACAAAAAGTTTGCATCTCTTTGATAACTGTTCAAGAGTTTTACAGGCAAAACATGACAACAGAATAATTATATTAATAAATAACTGAACTATACAAGACAATCTCCTCTCCCAAGATTATGGTAGAAATCTGAGCCAATAATTTTATTCTAGAAATACCTAGCTGAAATATTTTGTACCTTAGCAGATCTTCCAACCATAATCTATATAAACAGAAAGATATTTTCTCTTTTTGAGGTAGGGAAGAAAAGTAGTGGTGTAACTGGTTAGAGTTTTCTGAAGAAAGCTTCTCTCATTCATGTGTTTAGAAAACCAAAATGCTGACGGCTTGATAACCACAACAAGAATAATTTTATGCATGACTGAACATACTTAATATGCAATTTTCTAATTTTCTGAAGTAATTTTTTATAGAGTCACAGTCTCATGGAAGAGCAGTAATAACTCCAAAATCTCTTGGTTTTTTTGATCTCTGTATGCATTAGTACTTCAAAACACAGCTAAAGTAAATCTTGTTTGCAAATTAAATTTCAGTAAATGACATGAACATCCATCCAAACGAGCTTTCACAGAATAGAAACAGGGCTACATCATGTTCCAAGTAGCCTTCAGTTTCTCAACAGTAGCAGAGTTAAACATCATTTGTTCTTGTTCATATTATGAAAATGCTTTTGTGAATATTGGCATTCAGAAGAAAACATCCATCTGTTTTCTTCTTAGTGAAGTACATCCAGAAAAAAAATGAGGAACATTATCTGCCCCATTTGAAATATGCTGTGTGATTACTACATGAGATGAGAACATCTTTACCCATCTCCTTCAGCTTTATCATACACAATTTTACCAACAGGCAATCTTTCTGTCCACCACCTTGGCTCTAAATCCTCAAGGTACGAACTAAATACAGATAGAAGAGCTGTGAACAAACTATCACCTGCACTGATACAGATTACAGCAAGGCTCTGTGTGAGGCTCAGTGTGCAAGGTAAGCCAACAGCCAGTCAAGACCAGCAGAAGCTTTTACAAATTCAGCTATTTGTAAAAAAATGGAGGTCACAATAAAAATTTCAGTTTTTCTAAGGAAAAGAAACCTGACCAGGAAACTCATGGCCCCTTGCAACAGATTCTTGTAGCTTCCTGTCAAACCTAGCAAACACGAGTTGTAGAGTGATAAGAATATTAGTGTCCTGCTGTACCTCGCTTAAAACATGGGCAGAAAAACTTGATTAAAACCTTGTGCAGAAAAAGCCACCTGTACCACCCTACAGTAACATCCACTATGTCATTCAGACAAGTGCCCAATTAAATATTTGTGAAATTTGATCCTACTGTCCTGAAAACAGCAGACTTGCAGATTTCCTCATCTGGTTGATACAGCACACCTAGTGCACTGTCCAACGCAGCAAGGTTAATGCAACTATGCTTCTTTTGGATACAACCAAGAGAACATCCTGAGAAAGACACCATTTACCCGAACACTGAAATCACAGAGCAGTGTTTTATTTAACGTGGTCTTCAAACAACATTTCAGTAATGCCCAAGTTAAATAGTCCTGATATGTACAGACTGTTAACAAGAAACAAGATCTAATGCTAGAATAACAGTAGGCTTTAGGTATTTATGATTTAACCAAAAGGAATTCTGCACATGTGAAATAGCTCCTTCATCTACCCCCCCGCTCTTTCTACATATTTCTTCCCAGCATAAACTGAAAGATAATTTTAGTACTGTGCTACAGACATTATACAACATTCTGTATTCGCATTTAAGAGATTCTTACCTGCTCAGAGAACAGGTAATTCTACTTAATATTTAAAGGAAATGCCACTGCATATTCTAATTCTCTTGAATGACTATGGTATCCTTCCCAACTGATGTTATAAAACTCCCCCTTATCTTCAGGGACATTCCACATGTTAAAAGTCTTCATGGTACTTGATGATCAGCATCTTACAGTCACTCATCCATTTTCCTAACCTGATCACTGAATGAAGTATTTTTTCAGTTTATTAGAGGAGAAATCCAAGAAACCCTTTAATCATGGCTTCTCCTAGCTCAGAACAGAAAGAACAATATTTTAATGCAGGTCTTGCATCTTTTAAAGCAGTATAATTCTCTGCAAACTAACACTGAAGCATGACTACAGGTATACCAACCTTTTATACTACAAGTGACATGAAATACATTTTTCCTCTTCAGTTATGATGATGGATTGTATTACAAGATTTATGAAGAGCACATACCAAATAAAATCCAAAACAGATAACTGGATTCTCAAAGAAACAGCATCTTTGTCTTTTGTACAGTTTCTATAGGCAAAGATTTTTATTCAAAGCAAGAACAGACTACAATTTCATTACTTTTGTGATGTGAAACTCCATAGTAGCCTGCTTTCATCTTACAGGTAATACCTGAACTGCACAAAGAATGGGGGGAAAAAAATCACTTCACTCTTGCATTTTTACTCTCTAAGACTGTAAAGAGAACTCTTCTTAGACAGGAGTTTAAGTATCCAGGGGAAAGAATAAGACAATTTCGAGGATGCTTGGGATTACTTTAGGAAACAATTTCTAATTGTCTCCACCTAGATATTATCCCTAACTGTATCCTTTACTGCAGTACTGCAATTCATCCTCAGCACTTCAAGACAGATTAGTGTCCATGTTAAAGTTGGCAGGTATGGGGATGGGAGTCAAACATGGAAAAGACTTGGCTTCCATCCACCTTAGATGTTAAGAGGGCAGATGAAGGTCCTGAACTCACAGGATACTTCACTGCTGTTTTCCCTAGTTGGGACTGAGTAAATAAACAAGAGAGAGCTAAGGATAGGCCTAAAGAACATCTTCCTCCAGGCTTTATCTCCTCACCCTCAGAGCTCCAGCTCTCAGACATTCACACTGCTGCATCTTCCCCCTGGAAGCAGGACAGTGAAAGGGAGGATTATGTTTTAGGGATCTTGTGACACTACGCTAGTTGATGATGTAATTAATCTCTTCCATGACACATGCAGTTGTCACTCTGCAGCACAGCTACGAAACATACATACACAAATCTCACATAACCTTCAAATGTGTGCCATGTATTGTGCACTGAAATGCAGCACCCAGAGACTTCAGGCACAGCAAAGCTTCCTTTCCACTATTTCCTAATCTCCACCTGCAAACTGCACAGAGCTGGTGTGGCAAAATAATACACATGAGCAACAAATGAACTATCACACACTGGAGGGCTTGTTCAAGATCCTGGCTCACTTCTGGCTGTTTATCAAGCCTTGAGAGTGACAGTATCACAGACTTCTAAACACACAAACTGCTCTGTAATGTGTATTTTACTGCATTACAAAGTTACAACATTCAATGAAATATCAGAGTAATGGTGGAACATTCTCCTCACTTAACTGCATCAGTGTAAGACGCTGATGAGAAAAAAGCTGATGAGACTTCAAGTTCTGATTTTGTCATTTGCTCAGCCCCATCATACACTGCATTCACCGTAGATTTCTAGAAGCGTGAACAACTGCTACAGATATGAGAACACTTAAATGGTTTTCTGTTTAAAATTAAACTTTATTTTAATAAAATAAATAAAAATTTCAAAAGGTAGTAATAAAACAAATTGTTAAAATAGAACAATGCCTGCCAATATATCATATCCAGCCTTTGATCAAAAAGATAAATTATTCAAAGCACTACTTCTTCCAATCTCAGAAAATAACTTAAGACTATAAAATGTATTTCAAAGAAGCACAGGATATTAAAAATCCCACTGGGTTAGAAACCTAAGTCTACTTGAAAGCATGCTTCAAATATGAATATTAATATGGATAAATCTTAACAATGTACTGTGCGTGACACTGTAGTGTTACTAATCACTAAAACCCGAGTTAACCTGGTTGCAACTCAATGCCAGGATACAGATATAATTTCATTATGTCTTCTGATCTAAGAAAAGATTTGTGTAACCCATAAAAAACTAGCTCTGTGAAATGCAGAGACAGCAGTAAGTGAAAGAACACAAATACAAAAGCCAAATTATGCCTGCAATTTTTAATTAATTGTATCCTCTCTTTTTCCACAAATAAAGGTCCAATATGGCCCATAGCAGTAAAGTTGTTTGATAGCTTTCTGAATTCATAATATAGAAATTGCCCATAAAACCATTTCTATTCCAGACTACATTATCCTTAAAAGGGATTTGTCCTAGCAGAAATACAGTGCTAGAGGCATTTCTTTGTAGCTACTCTGATCAATGTTTGTAAACTCCAAGAAATTCAATATTTAAGTAGGAAGAATCGGTCAGAAGAGCCCCTTCACCTGCCTCCCTGCTGGTGCTGACGCTCGGGCTCACCCACACCGTGCTCTTTTCATCCAAGATGAAAGTTCTACCAGTGCTCTTTATGTTAGATATGCCCTCCTTATGAAAAAGATATACCTTGACATTTTTATGTGGTAGTTTTGAATTACTTTTTCTTGCTTTAGGATGCAGAGACTGCAAAATCCCCCACTCCAGTAAGCGCATTTCACCTTTCTGCCTATCAAACTTTCATAATGATTTAACATGTTCTGTTATGTGAATTAAATCTCAGTACAACTGACACAGCTTGAATACAATACTAGCACTTGCTCTTAAAAGACAAAATTTTTTTAAAAATCATAAAAATTGTATGAGTGCAAAGAAAGTATCTTAAATGCTTCTGCTAACTGTGTTTAGCATTCTAAACATAATTCTCCCTATAGTGCCTTTTTATATATCAAGGCTGTGATCTCCAAAGACCAGGCATGTTAGAGGTAGCTCCACCTAGCAGAACTGGTTCCTAAAAATCACAGCATGCTCCCAGACGACTGGTTTAAAACCTTTCTCCCGCCCTTCCAGCTCTCCCAGGAGCTATACCAGTGTTCAACACAGGCAGCCCCTGCCTCCTCTACTTCCCAACCCGCAATGCTCAGCCTCTTCACCCACTTCCCTTCCCCAAAAGTCACTTCTGAAGACTACTCTGTTCTTATGCACTCAATATAAAAGCCAGAGACATAAAAATTTTGTGTATTTTACTTTAAAAAAGTACATTGCCTTCTAATTTAAATTAAATGGACTTTTAAAGAATAAAGTTACTTAAAACTAAATGCAAAATTCTAATAAAGAAATAGACCAACTTTTAATAATCCCTTGGAAGAATTTTAATCAGACAAATTCATAAGAACACGGTTGCTGTCCGTGTTTTAAAGACATATGCAGCCATTAATAGGGGAAATCACCAGTAAAAAGAACGAGTGTTTTCAAGTAATGAATCAGCTACTGACAACTGGAAGTTCCTTCTACAGCTTTTAGAATCTCGTTTCAGATCAGTTTATACATTCAAATTCAATAACTATTTCACCTGAAATTGAGAAAATGCATAAGGGCTTTAAAATATATCTTAATATATACCTTATCCATATCAAGTATTTGAATAAAAGTAATTAGAGGCATGAAATAAAATCAACAGGTTTTTTTTTTTTTTAGTTCACTAACAAACTGTGGCAACTTTAAGTCCATTTTAATATTTAATATCAACACTATTTTTAAATTTGACTTTTAATAAAGCTTCATACCTATCAAGTACTATTAATACATTTTTAGTCAACTAATTTACAAGGATTAAAATACTGGTCTTCTGTGGCGTCTCTGAAGAATACACAAAGGTGTGATGAACCACATGGGACGTAAACTGCCAGCAATGGAGTACCAAATTTATGAGAATGTGTTTAAGTAGATGTTAAGCACTATACTACTGTTACATATATTGATCAGACATGATCATCAATGCACTATAACAACAAAGAAAGAACTCTACTCAGAAGTAAAACTGGTCCTATGAACAAAAAAGCTGCCCTAGTGGGAAGACAAAGCCTGTTTAGTGCAGTCACAGCTGCAGCTGAAGCTGAAAACCTCTTGCCTTAAATCAGAAAAAGGAGGTGGATAAAGATGCAGAGCAAGTCACAGGTTTAAAGCTATTGCAACCACAGCAAGAAAGAAAATACAAAAACACTTTAATGGAAGAGGCTGCTATTAAATCTGGCCTCCTGCACCCCAGACTTATTTCTGACTATTTCTCAGTGTAAGTGAAGAAGTCCCAAAGCTAGAAAGATACAACCCAAAGGGTAACCACTGGGTCCCCCTGCTGCACAGCACCAGCCTGAGAAACTGCAGCTACGCACCAATAATGCCACGGAATTGCCTCTGGTTTCTGTTGTTATTGTAAGAATATTTTCACATTAATCAACACATGCAGCCACTTGCTTTTTCAAGTTACCTGTTAAGGAATCTGGTATGTATATATACATCCAGTTATACAGACATAGTTGCTTTTATCATTCTCTCAGGTCTTGGTAAGCTCTGAAATTCCTAACATTCTGAAGAAGCCTCCAAAAAAAACCCAAGGGAGCAAACCATTAAGCTGGATGCCAGACAGTGAAAGTACACACACTGGTTTCTACTTTCTCTGCTGTTTCTTCCTCTTTCTGTAAATCACACAAATTCTCTTAAATTCTTCATAATGAATCTTTTTCACCTCTGCTGATTGTTTTATGAGGCATTTTTCTAACATCCTGCATATATTTTCTTTGTTGAAGCTACTTTTTCAACTGTTTAAACTTTTCACTTTAGATTGTCGCTTTCTATAAAAATTTCAAATGCTTTATTACTATGATCTCAATTCTTTCCTCCCCCATGAATTTAGGGAAAAGCAGAGAGACCTGACTGCTTTTTGCCTTACCACCCCTGGAAACCAAGTATATTTTGTACATTTGAAGAAAAGCCCTTAGGCAACTTGAAGAGAACTAACATTTCAACAAGCTCAACTCTTCCAAAGTTTCAGAACTCCCTCAGTATTGATTTGAAAGTCAGGAAAATTTCTAAGATAAGGCAATTCCTTCCTTTGAAGCTGAAAAGTAATTCTCAGTCTTTAAATTTAATTTATCTATATTACTTATTGGAAGTTATTTACTGAACTGTTATTAATCAACGTGATCATGGAAGGAGTTAATGTAATTTAATTTTAAAGAAGACCTGTATGTTTGTATTATTTCTATTTGTATCTAGAGAGAAAAAAGAATCCTTCAGCCGCTACTGCCTATGAGTAGAATGATAAATGTTGACTAATGCAAAGGGGTAACCATGACTTCAGCAAAAGAACAAAGCACGTCACTCCCAGCCTCTTCAAGGGAACAAGGGGAGAAGCTGGTCTCTTCTGCAAGAAGCAGCAAAACTGCTTGAACACAGCTCCACTGCAGAACACTACGTCAGAGTATTTTAGAGCGGAAGAGACCTGTGGGAGTCACCTGGTACCACCACCTGGTCCAAGCAGGACCAACATCTACATTAGACCAAGCTCATTGCAGTGAAGTTCTGACTGTCTCTAAGGATGGATGTTGCACAACCTCCCCATGCAGCCTGTTCGAATACTTAACCACATTCAGTGAAAATTTCTTTCCTAATTTCTCAATGAAATTTCCTTTACTTTAATTTATTCCCATTACCAATCTAAGCACCTTACAGCAATCTGCAAATATTTGTAAATCTACTACAGACTTCAACTATACCCAAAACCAGGCTATTACTAAACCGTTGTTGATACATATGGATGTATCAAGCACAGTCTTGAAAGAGACAGCTCTGCTACATCCTTTAATCTAATATTGCAGATTCACACCAGAAACAGAACAAAAAGATCAGCATTTGGGTACTTACCAGGCTTCCTCCTCTCCCCACGTTAACAGGTACACTGAATTGCTATTCTTGAAAGTAAATATCTCACATAATATTTCAAAATCAAGCACTAAGCAGTAATTGTCTAAGAATGGAATGAGAATGTAAAACCTTTTATATTCTGGTATTTAGATGGCAGTACCAAATTAGTTTTCTCTATTTTCCTGAAAATATCTGGAAAGCTCCGTGTACTTAAGCACATGAGGAGTGCACAGCTGGGAGAACAAATACTCTTACACAGAGGAATGTACATGCCTGCTGGACATGCAGGGCACTGCTGCTTATTTTTTTTTCAATTCAATCCAATTTGACAAAGGAGCTAAAGCTCTAATGATAACTGGATTTCCAGAAGTTTTTGACAACTGTTGTCTGGAAAGACAACAGACATACAAATGAGTATCTTCACTAACTGAAAATGAGGGTATTTGTGAATGTTCCATAGCCTCCCCTTGGCCCATAAGGATGGCACAACAAGTTAATTTAGATTAGTTATACCATACTACCTCAGGCTGCTGGGAGCATCAGAAGGCGTGGGGAACTGCACACTGCAAGTTCTTCAGCGGGTCAAGTTTAAAGGGATCAAATATTCACACATATAGGGAATTGAAATTCAGAAAGTCAAACCTTCACTTCTGCTGCTCATCCAACTTGCTCCATGGTGTACAACGCATTTTTGGTATTGTTTCTATTTAAGTATTTGCTAAAATAGACCTAATCTATACTACAGTGAATGACCACTAGAATGCCCTTCTTTTTAGGGAAGCATCCATATGGCACATCAGGCCAGTAAAGTCCCCTGCCTGCAAAAGAAACTCCAAAAGAAAAAAAATCCTACTTCAACCATTGGAAAACACACACCTCTTCTTACAAATCAAAAAGATAAACTTATTTCAACTAGTACATATTTACCTTGAACATGGAGAATGATAAGCAGATAGGCTCCAAGCAATTGCTCATGAACTCTCAATCGAGTCATTGTTCACTTTTAATCCTTCCTGTGTCGGGCGCCCAGCCCTTCTGCTTGACAAGTGCTAAGCTCAGTCTGTTCAGTGAAGCCTCATACAAGATTTGGTGCTTGACTGCAAAGATGTTTCTGTAGCTTTTCCACCTTTGTTTCCTGGAAGATACAATAAAACAAAGTGTTAAAAAAATTCATGTATTTGTGAAACAAGAAAAAACCCTCAAGATGGTCATCATGCTGAGCATAACCAACAAACACAACAAAAAACCCCCATGTGTTTATTAACATTAGTAACTGAATATATTAGCTATGTTTACTATCTAACTGAATAGCAGGGTTCTTCTGAAATACACATTTTTGGGAACAACCCACAGGGATGTTTTCACATTCCTATAAAAAATATTAGGTATGTCAACTCACTGGTCACAGCTGTATAATTTTAGACTTGCATATAGCTATTAGACATAATATTCAACAGATTAACACGTAAATCTGTTTGAAAACTATTTTCTTGACAGAAACAAAAACTTCTTTAAATTATTTTTCATAGAAATTAAACTCAAGTGGTGACTTCCCAGAATACTGTGGGGGGAAACAGCAACACCATGTTAGGCCACCTGCTGAAAACTGCTGGTAGAGAAATTTTATTGCAAAAAACCCCCAGCCTCTCTGCTGGATGAAAACCAAATCTGTATTAAATGTAACAGTTAGTTTAGTTTCCTAATATACTTATCTTGTTACCTTTATCTCTTAGAAGAGTACTGCATCTTTAAAACAAAAAAAAAAAAGACAACACTAACTGCAATTCAAAATCGTGACATCCTGGATTCCCAAGCTGTGTGCAAATTAATTCCTCCTGAAAAATTACACTACCATATGCACATGCCATTTGCTCCACAAATAAAACATGATTCTACTCTCGTGCACTGCGGGTGAACACACAGCCAAGACAGCCAAACAGAGTAAGAAGTCACTTCTTCAGACTGCAATCGTTGTGGTCATGTTCCGCTTACAGAACTTTTCAATGGTAATGCACATGGGGAGCATAATTGGGCCTCAAAGGACTAAAAAGCAGCTTGAACACCTAAATAGTTACTCGCAACAAAAGCGAAGCTGCACAAAGATGAACACAGCACTGATTTTGCCTCTCCTCGGCCTCGTTTTGGCAGAGTTGACCCCCCGACCCCTGTCAGCCTGGCGCTGCTCATGAATGCCAGAACGGGCGTTCGCTCGGGGATGGGCAGCAATTACTGTTGGTGGCCGCTTCCAGCATCAATAACTCAATCTGTCTGTCGGCGAGACTCAAGAACTTTTCATTTTAATGAGTCTTTGGAGGCATTTAACATGGAGGCAAATTAGCAGCTGAGCCGGGAGGTGTCCGTCACTTCCAATTTCGGTGGGCACGGCGCGCCGCCCCGACCCCTGGCCTACTTTTCACACGTCTCTGACTTCTCCCTAATGCAGCCACAAAGAGGGAGCCGGGCGCCCCAAGCACCATGGCAGCCCTTGCCAGGATTATTGCCAGGTTGCGGTGGGATAGACTCGGAATTGCGCGCTGCGCAAACGTCCGGAGCACCAGGAACGTCAAAGTAAACTTCCTGGCCAGGCGGAGGGAAAAGAGAAGTGACAGCAAAAATATTCACTCTTTAGAGTTCCCTATGCACAAGACACAGCACCAATTCTGACAGCTAATAAGGAACATCCTTCTAGCTATAAACCACCAGTCCAGCAACGTAAGTCCATAAGTATTACTGCTTTATTCTCTGTTTCAATGGCAATGAACTTCCAATTCTCAGTAAAACATGTGGAAGTTCAAAACTGCGAACAGCTTTATGTAGTAATAACAACAAAGACTTTATTTACAGTATTCTATCAAGAAAAAACAAATCTCAGTAATAGTCTGTTTAAAGTATTTTTAAAAATAATTTCTGTCTTGTCTATGCAAGTTTCAGGAAAGAACATGTATTTGCACTCTTGTACATTGCAAAAGTAGGAGTGTTTCAAACTTTCAGAGAATGGGTGATCTCGCCCCCCAGTTCATCAGAGGGCACACTGGCACAGGAACATGTATTTGCCACTGTACCACACAGCATGTTACCAAAAAAATCAAGAAAAAATGGGGAAAACAGAGCATTTTAATGCAACTCACTCCAACAGCATGGTGCTTTTTGTTCAGTGACACAATCTAAGGTAGTTTCCAGAAATGCTGTCCAAGCCTATTCATAAAATAATGCTCTCCACCACTATTTTGTACCACAGTCTTCTTCCAGTAATATTTCACTTTTCACAGATATATCTATATATATCTATATCTATATATATATATATAAAATCATATATAAAACCATGCAATCAAAATCAAAGAGAACAAATTCTAATTCCCCATTTTAAAACAAAAAATACCTTTCCAGACTCCCAATAAAGAGGAAGACTAGCAGCCCCGGCTAAGGCACAAAATTGAGAGAGCAACAGCTGGAATTTCTCCAAAACCTGCCTGACGTAACAGTGTAGAATGACACAACTAAATAACTACTTCAAATATATTAAAGCACCAATTAACACCTGGAATGCTGCTCTGCCAACAGAATGATGCTGAAGAGATTCAAACCCATAAGCCAATCAGTTGATTTTGAAGTTCTCAATCTCTTTTCTACTGTAGCCACGAAGAAGTGTTCAACTATGATCCACTAAAAAGTAATTTATTCATCAATTTTAACACCTGATTTTTCCGCACTGTATTTTATTATCCTTCCCAATAACAGTTTACTGAAGAAAATGCTTTTATTATTAAAATGGTGGGGTTTTTTCTGAACTGGAACTCTGCAGTGAATTCACAGCACTATCACAGCAGTCCAGCCCTATGTTCTGTATTACTCCACACATATGAAGCTGAAGTTTGCGAGATCTGTCATATGGCCCAAACCAACTCTGAAAGCATGGAGTTAAGTGGTAACTGTTCTTTAGATGTGGCTATGTAATAATTTTTAACAGCATGATCCCCAAATCAAGCGAGTTGCGCTGCTCCAAATTTCAGTAAAGAATGACAGTGCTGAATGTAACAACAAAGACAGTGTTGTAAAGGGGGAACACATGAAAAAATGTCAATCTTAGACTTCACATGAATTAGAACATACAATCCATTTCAACAGACAAGATACTTCAAACCATTTGCAGCAGTACATGTAACACCAAGTTAATGTATTTAAACAAAACTAAACATATTAAATGGTTCTCTGATGTGTAACTGGGGCAAGAAGCAACTTAGGCAACTGTAAGCATATTACCTCAATCATAGGTACAGTTTTGAGCAGGACTTTGAGATGGAACAGAATGCCAGAGATAAACTGGACTGTCAGTCTAAGTCAGTGTGCAACAACAACTTTCTTATAATCTTTTTTATAATCTTATAAGATTATAAAAAAACCTGATATGGTGCCACAAAGAAAATTACTCATTTGGATGAAGAAAAGAGGGATTATAAGAACAGTAAAGAATTCACTACAGGGCAGACAAGTAGTTTCAAGAACAGAGATTAGTAGTCTAGTTCAAATGGCATTTGAGGACCTTGATTCTTGATTCAGCTTGACTGAAGAATACTTACCCTTTTCATTAATGAAGTAGGCACAGAAAGCAAAACTTTAAAAAAATTTGCTGACAAACATAAATTGTCAGTTCAGCTGAGTGTTGCTTTTATGCAGGAAGATTTGCATCACGTGAAGAACTGAAGTAACAGAAATGGAATGAAGTACAACAGCATGAAATTGGGAAAGTCATGCATCTGGATAACTGAGGAATTTCTGCTTCACACAGACTAGAAGCTCACACATAATAGATAGCTATGTCCAGGGACTCAAGGACACCAACTGATTACAGAACATCAGACACCTCCATGTGATGTTGCTGGGAGAAAGACACAAACACAACTCCAGTATTTCCTAGGGAAATTTCCCAGGGAAAACAGTAAGGCATGAGTATCACAGAGACAATACGATTGATAAATTCAACATAGGTGTATCTCAAGGAAAGAAAGTTGTTTGGAGATAAAAAGAAAAGAAAATAATACAATTAAGACAGTTAAAATTGATGGGTAAATAACGACACTTTGACAATATAACAGGAATAAACACAAGAAAAGACAGACAGCTATTCAACCTTAAGAAAATTACTGGTTCAACAACTGGGTATGGATTAGCCATTAAAATTCATTTAGATCAGAAATGAGAAGACAATTCCTAACCACTGGTTAGAAGGTTGTAGGGCAGATTTTCAAACTAGAGTCCAAAAACTTAATCAGTCTTTAGTTCACAAAGGCCACCATCTCATGGAGCTACAGGTGTCAGGAAGGGAACAGACTTATCTGGGACTATATTTTATCATTCTTAATACAAAAAGAACTATAGCTAGCTTTAGTTTATCCAAAGTCGAACAGTCAAATTTAACCAAGCCCCTAACAAGAAGAAAGTTTCAGATTGTGTACTGTGTAATTCTGTCAAATAGTTGTACAAGCCAACTTTTTAAATGTGTTTCTATTATTCTATTGCAAGGCATGGTTACACAAACTGTAGTAAAGTGTCACAGTGAAACACTCGAACTACCGATGCTTGAATGCTGTCAAATATGTTAAATTTTAAAAGCAAGGTAAATCCACCCCCAAAATCTGTCAAGAAATCCTACAGCTGATGGAGAAGACTGCTGGCTATTGCAAGCCAGCTGGCTGCAGGGCCATCAACAAAAACAACTTCACGTAAGGTCCTATTTGTTTAGGCACTAATCTGTTCAAACTCACCGAAATAATTCCCTTGAAGTGTGGATTGTGTAACAATTATTTAAAACTGTTCCTGACTGCATAAATTTAAAAGCCAATAGTGTGTAAATTATACAAATGTTTCTTCCCCCTCTACAAACTGAAGTGAAATCTGAAATGCTAAATGAAGCACATTTATGTGTATTATATACTTCTCAAAAGACTGAAATGAAAAATTAAATCGTAGTTCTCTCTGTAATACATATAGAACCATGTGTTCAGAACACATGCATTGCAACACATTTGTTCATTCAAAAAACACAAGACCCTAATAACTGGTTTTTTGCAGCAGGGGAGCTCACAGTCTTAGAAAAAAAGGCCTTTTTATTTGTGACCAGTGGGAAAAGCCACCAAAATCCACCTTGGACAGTCAATATATCTCCTAAAAGGAAGATTTCCCACTGCTGGCAAATATCAATCGTGTGCACGTCACGGCAAAATGTAGAAGCCAAAGTACTAAATTATGATATATCTGTCTCTTTCATAAACAAAGTTGTTAACTGTGAAGAAATTAAAGCCTAGCTGCTTTTTACTATGCCCAGCACAATTAGGTAATTGGGGACGCCACTCATTGGACTCCTGAATGCCCATCTTACTGTTACTCTGCTAGCCAATTAACTAACTGCTACAAAGTTTCTTCAATTAAATTAACACTAATGACATTCAGCAAAAGTGTTTTCCCAGTAGGATTAGGTATGCAGACATCTCCTAATGTGTTACAAACATGACACATTCTCTTATTTGAACATATTCAGAGAAAATTTCACTACACAATTTTTATTCACCTTGACCCATTTCCCTTTTTTCTCAGCTCCTTCACTTTGGTGATTAGCTGGCTTACAGCTTCCGCCCTTAAGACAGTTGGAAAAGGGACACCCATGCTCTTTCTACCATAAATGACATCAGCTTCTGCCATTCTATCCAGAAGCTATCCTTCTTACATGTTTTTATAAACTATTTATCATTTTTGCTAGTTCCTTACTGTCATACCAGTCAATGTGAACAAGGAGAAAAGTCTCCACATGTAATACATTCCATCTCTAAATTTAATAAATCCAAATGGGAAATCATAACTTAAACCTTTTAGATCTCATTCACAAGAAAGATACTTACTTTTGTTCACCAAACACAAGCAGCAAGGGAAAAAATCACTGAAGTTGTTATAAATTTTACATGTCACTATTAAAAATATTACGGTCATACTATACTGCCTACAAGACTCATCACACATTTTGGCTCTGAGTTTCAATAATTTGATACAAATAATATATGTGGGCTAAGGAAAGGAAAAAGCAGGGCCTCAATCCTGAATATATATTTGCTCACTTTTTTAGAAGTGGAAGAAGGACCCTAAAATCAGTGCGCCAGTGCCTTCAAAATTACAAATGCTTTCATAGAAAGAGTTTATAACGTGCAACATCCCTTTCAGCAATATAAGGACTAATGAGTGTTTTCAAACCTTACAGTAATTTTTTCATAATTTAAGGACAGTTGTTCATTAGTCTATGTATAAAAAAATCCCCAGATCAAAAAACTGACAGGGTAAGCATTTATTTTACTTAGCTCCCATGATCTTCGCTGCCTTCTGCTACACCTATAACCTCTGCCCAATCAAGAAGAAGAAATTCACAACTTCTTTATGTCTCCAAAGTGCAGGTGATTATGCAAATTATGGAACTCACGAAGAAGAGTTGTGCAGAAACTGTGTTTTTGTTTGGCGCTTAAAGAGCACATTTTTCATTTCACGACGCCTAAGGAAAACAGCCTGTATTTCTGGTCACCGACTTTAATCAATAACAAAGCATGCTAGACAAACCGCTGCTTTTTCCCTGTGTCAGTGACATCGGTTTCTCCCGGGAGAGGAGCTAGAGACAGGAACCAAGGCACCTCCCCGCCATCCCCAGGCCAGCCCGCGGCTCCGGCTCCCGGCGCGCTTCCCAGCCCGAGCACTTCGCCCACAGGAGGGTGGTGTAAGCTCATTTCCCAGTGGGGGCACCTTGCTAAAGCCTACCTCTCTCACGCACAACTTTTAGACAATGTGGTTGCTATTTAAGAGACACATCACTTGAATTTCAATTTTTGGTACAAAGGAGAAAACAGCAGCAACAAAGGCGAAGACAACTCAATACGGGGTTTGGGGGTTGCTTTCTTTCACATGGAAAAAAACCAAGACGACTTCTCTCCCTCTTCCCCTCGCCTCTTCCAGCCTTAACTCTTGTTTTCTAGGTAGTAAGATTTTTCCAAGAGTGCTGGCCAGCCGCCAGCTCCATAAAGCGAGCGGGAGGCGCTCCCCCCGCGGCCCCTCCCGGCAGCCCAAGGCGCCCGGCCTGACATGCTTTTCAAGGCGTGCTAGACTGCAGCGCAGACTTTCTGGCTCCACTTCCATTGTTTGCACGGCTGCTTTGCTCCTTATCCAGAGCCTGGATTAGCATAAGAATACTGTCTTCCCCCTCTGCAAGCCAGCTCCCCTCTAGAAGACCTCCACCCCTTAAGAATAAACATAGCGTTGGGTTTCTTTTTTTTTAAATTTTTTAATTTTTTTTTAAAATTTTCTCTTCAAATCCCCTTTTCCTATTCAGGACTTGTAGAAACCAATAAAATAAATAAAACGCTAAACAAGTGAGGCTGACAAGGCTCAGAAAGGCCCGATTGCATAGATTAGTCATTACCAAGGTCAAAAGAGTCAACCTGATAATGTGCGGAGCCCTCACTCCTCACACTCACGTTGTGGACATGAAAGTTATTAATGGATATGCTTTCCATATAGAGCTGAAAATAAATAAATTTAGGAAGGAGTAACAGAAAGGAGCTTTGAAGTCCCCCTTCCTTTTAATTTACAGCTGGAAGATGGAGTTTCAAATTACTGAAAACAGACAGGAAACATTTCTTATGAATACAACCCTCTGCCAAAAATACAAACAAACCCCTCCGAACTGCGAGTGGTGATGCCTTACACAGGGGAATCTGCCTACTTACACATCTGCAAACCCTTTCCCTCTGGTATGTGACAAAGGGCCTATGGTGTCCCTTTTAGAGCAAGTGACATGTGATCTAGTATTAAAAAAGGCCAACAGAAGAGCATTTCACAAGAAGCTAACTGCTTGCCCTCACAATGCTTCAAACTGTCAACATGGACATATTTTTTTGTTCTGCTATGCCGAAGATAACAGCTGTCCAAGTGAATTCATACGTCGTTTCATGAACAAGATAAAAACATATTTGCAAATATTACTTCATAAGCAAGCAACCTAATTTTTAAATCATCAAATTCAGCACTCCCTACTGCAATGGGTGAGAGATGAGCTTTCTTTGACAGCACTTGCTCGATACATACAAACAGCAGAGACAAGACTGGCAAGTTCAGCATCATGAAGATTTGCTAATACAAAACGCTGCTTGGCAAGGTAAGCCTTAATCCTCATTTTCCTCACCTGCTTGCCATGCCCACAGAGGCACTGTACTCTGCTGAGAGGAGAAACTCCCTGTCTAGCTGTTCCCACAAATCACTGTAAATAACACACAGGTATCCTCAAAGGAGTGGTCTCCATCAGTCTTCCAAAGAGGCATTTTAATAGCTGGATGGGACAAATAAATGAAACAGTAGGTGCTGCTCCTTTATGCTCCTCTAAAAGACTGCTGTGGCAGGGGGAGTTATATTTTAAGTGTTCTTACTACAGAAACAAAATTTTAGATAAATGTAATTTGCAAATTACATTTACGTATTAAGTTTGTTCTTTGTCTAAGTTATATTACCTTTATAACTTAAAATTTCAACCCCTCTTTTTCTTTTGAATTTTAATGAATAGTTGACTAACTTTTCTCATCTGTGAGCCATCACTTCACCCTAGAAACTTGTGTTGGGATATTTTCATGACATTACAAGGTCCAGGCACAAAACACGAGGAGTTTACCACCTTCACAGCAAGGGCAAAAGAACAGAGCAAGTATTATCAGTGGCAAATTTAGAATAGCCTAAACTAGAATCATTCATTATCTTACACAGAACCTGCAAAGTGTTCAGATATTCTCAGTATCAGAGTGATAAATGCTTATGTGTAAAGCATGACATGCTCACCTACAGAGTTATCTCACAGATAATGGATATACTAAACTAAATGGCTATATTAAGAAAGTGCTTACAGAGGATAAATAATGTAAAATTAATTATATGCTGCATTCAGCATCTATTTTCATCTGTAACATTTAATTTCAATGTGACATATATAAGAAAGTATTATTGCTCTGGGAAAAATTTCCAGGACTCTAAATTTTGTGTGTGAGTGTTATCTTACCCTGTTAGTGTTCTGCAAGTCTTGCTGAGATGAAAACAGATTTTAATGCAAACTTTAAGTGCACTGCAGATCTGCATAGTTAAATAACTACAGAAACAACATGGCACGCACATGCACACAAATACTCCTCTTAAGTTTGAACAATGTACTTTCATCAAATGTAGCTTCAAAGACATTTCCAAATCCAAACATAGTAACCTTTCAATAGGTAGACAGAAACAGAGTTCAAAGGTAATGTTTACTTCAACAGTTATAATCCTCTATTTCCCTGCACTGAAGTGCTAAAGCAATACTGTTAATTTTTTTTTTCACACAAAATTCAAAAACAAACATAAACTTTCTGATCAGGAGATTAATGAGATTAAAAATCTCCCATTCGTATTCAAGCAACTACACCAGTTCTTCTCTCAGTGCAAAAGGTTATTTTAATTTTCAACAACTGTTGCACTGTTTCAATTGTTCCAGAACTCAGCACAGCAGAACATCAACATGTAAGGTAGAAGCTTGATTTGGTTTGGTTTTAGATTAAATGAAGTTCACATTCGACTCATAAAATCTGTAATTTTTTTTTCATTCAAATCTTTGCTTTTCTCTCCATATTGTAAAAAAGGAACTGGACTAAGACCTAAAGAAACTAAAAAGGTACAAAGATTATATGATATATTCCTTCTATGAATTTCACTTGGTTTCCTACTTTACTCTTTGACCATCATGGTGTACAACTTAAATTGCCCATACTCACTATTACAGGAATGACTTGGACACTATTTTTTATTGCAAACATTTTCCCCACTCTCCCATCATCCTTAAACTTGTAGGTATCTCCTCTGATGTCTCAACAGTTCCTTAAGCTAAAAATCTTAAAACCATCTTCCTCCTAAGTCATCTCTCCATTAACTTTGGCAATTCAATTATTCCCCAGTCATTCAAGATCACATCCTTAAAACTCTCTCATTCTGCCTTTTCTTATGTTATTTCTGTCAAGGCTGTTATTCCATCTAGGGGCGATTTATTCCTTCCAGATCTTCACTATCAAAACCTTTCTTTCAGGATTCTTTAGCTTACAGGAATCACCTCTAATAGGATGGAATTAAGGCTGATTCAAATTAAATCTATGAAGGAAAAACTGAGGTTACAGGAAAACCACAGATTCCATAATGGGAAGCAATTTTTGTTGCTAGTTGAAGAGAATACAGAATTATTTCTGGGAGAGAGAAAGGGGACAAAAAAGCTATCATTATTGAACCTTCTCTATCAAGCACTATGTCGTATCTTGTAATCCTCTACCACATCCTTAATATTTTTCCATTTCCTTTTTTCCTTTGAGATTTTTCACACGGTTGAGTTAAGAACTGTCCTGAAACCAAACCAGCAGATGAAAGACTGCAGTAATCTACAGGTCTGTGTGCCCAGGTTTTGGTAGCAGGGGCTAAAGGGGTGGCTTCTGTGAGAAGCTGCCAGAAGCTTCCCCCATGGTCCAGCCAATGCCAGCTGGCTCCAGGACGGACCTGCCACTGGCCAAGGCCGAGCCCACCAGGAATGACAGTAATGCCTCTGAGATAACATATTTAAGAACAAGAAAAGTAATTGCACAGATGTTCCTGTGGCCCGGGAAGAGAGGAGTGACAGTATGTCAGAGAAACAACCCTGCAGACACCAAGGTCAGTGCAGGAGGAGGGGCAGGAGGTGCTCCAGGAGCCAGAGTAGATTCCCCTGCAGCCCCTGGTGTGGCCATGGTGAGGCAGCTGTGCCCCTGCAGCCCATGGAGGACCCACGGGGATGCAGAGATCCACCTGCAGCCCGTGGAGGAGCCCACGCCAGAGCAGGTGGATGCCTGAGAGGAGTCTGTGAACCCACTGGAAACCTGTGCTGGAGCAGGGTCCTGGCAGGGACCTACACACTGCACGTTTCCTGGTAGGACTTGCGACCCTGTGGGAGGCTCCCACCGGAGCAGCCTGTGCCTGAAGGACTGCACCCCGCGGAAGAGTGACCCACCCTGCAGCAGTCTGTGGAGCAGGGAAAGAACTCTCCTCCCTGAGCAGCAGCAGCAGGAATGTGTTATGAACTGACCACAAGCCCCATTCACCACCTCCCTGCACTGCTGGGGAGGGGAGGTAGGGCCCAGGAAGGAGGGAGGAGTGGGAAGAAGGGGTTTTTAAGATTTTGCTTCTTCTTATCCTGCTCTGATTTTGTTAGTAAGACATTCAATTATTATCCCCAAACGGAGTCTGTTTTGCCCGTGATGGTAATCTCTCAGTGAGTTTTGCCCAGTGAGTGATCTCTCCTCGTCCTTATCTCAACCCATGGAGAGGGGAGTGATAGAGCGGCTTTGGTGGGTACCTGTGCAAATTTTAAAGACCAATAGAGCAAACTTTTTTTGCCCTTCCCCATTAAAAAACTCTTATTAATTCAGTGATTGGTGATATCACCAAACATGAAATTTACTGAGGGGAGGGAAAACCAAGTAGATTGCAAGTGTACATCTGCAAATTCCAAAACAATTCAAAGTGCACAGAACTTTAGGACACCTGTATAAATAACCCTCTTCTCAGACTCAAAGACTTCAGGGACTCTCCTCTGCAGAGGCAGACCCCTTATCACTTCACTTTCATCCCACTGAAAGCCTAGCACGGAACTGTTTCTGTAAAAAACTTTCATATGCTTTACCTGCCAACTGAAACAAATAATTGTTTTTCAAACACCAGCAACTTGAATGAGCATGTTTGAACGAGAACAGGAATTTCAGATCTTAGAACAACAAAATGTGTTTGGAGCATGGTGAAGTGTAGCTGTTTGGGAACCCCTCTGCACATCCTCACTGTGGAAATTCTCCTAACAGATGTGACTACTGACCCCTCTAGCATTACTCTGCCAGATTCAGATTTTTACTCAAGATCCTGAAATTCCTGTACTGTAAACTCAAAACATACGTATTTTAAGGACATGGTAAAAATATCCTTTCTTTACATAGACTTGGCTATGGCACATAGTTAATTTTTTTTAAAGGATAGTGCCTATATCTGGTTTAGAAATAAGAAAATTAGCAAGTTTCTATCACAGTGTCTCTATAAACATTTAGATAAGGGTCTTTTTATAATATCCTTAATCAGTCTTAGATTTTGGTAAACTAACAAGTAGCTGCTTATTATTTTAATATTTAGTATTTCAAAATACATTTGAAGTGGACCCCTAGATTAATTTTAATTCAATTCTGTATCAACTGTAATACTTTAGAATCACTTCACCTAACATCTCATGAAACTTACTCTACCTTCACAACCTTGGAACCTCTGGAGAAGGACATTCTTGACTTTTCAATCTAGTTTAGAGGAACCTACTCCATAACGGACTGCTTAGGACTGCTTCAAAATAGTACCATCAGAAAGAAACATTTATCTGCTCCATTTTTGGCTCAAGGGGAAAAAAAGGAAAGAAAACAATTCTTGAAAGCAAAATTAATCCCTCTATTAATGTTTGGTTGAAACCCACATTTTACCATTCCTAATCTAAACACTAAATAGAAAAATAAGCAAAAAAGGAAATCTGGTGTGTTTCTAATTACCTATCCATGTTACAATAATCTGGTTGGAAAATACATTCCTATCAATAACAAACATCTTCAGACTGTACTGCAAATGCATTCCTTGAAAGCTTTTCTCACTGGAAGATCTTAAATTGTTCTCTGTCCTACCCCACAAAATTCCCATCCTCAGATACAGAAATAAAATACAAACTTTAGCTTCCTTTTCCTACACAGGAACTTGTCTAGATTTCTTTGAAATCTGTTGCCCATGACACTTTCAACAGGAGCTTCTGAGCCAAACAGAGCCAACATAAAAATGAAGGGATTCTCAGCAGCTTACTCCAACCTTGCTGAGCCTGAGAGTCTTGGCCTAGCAATAGGAAAGCTCTTGTTTTGTGTGGTCTGAGATCAAGATGGTGAGACTACTGGAACAACATGGGGTAAGCCAGGGGTAACAGGAATAAGGAAAGTCCTGTTAGGAGGACAGTGCAGAAGAGAGCAGCTCCAGAGTGGAACCACTGGCACTTCCTGTTTTGATCAACTGATTCACAAGATGACACAGACTTCTGGTTACTCCACTCCTGGAAAATGCTTTGAGCACACTGACCTGCATTTCCCATTTGTGGTTTGAGCCTCAAGTGGCTCAGCCTGTTTGTTACGGAATTAACTCCTAGCAAATAGTTTGCCACCAAGGAAATTCAATGGCAGCTAACCCAACCTTACAAAATAATTGTTTCCTAACAGAACAGAGAGGATCTTAGGCAGTCTTGATGATTAATAAGAAAATCGCTGCAGGAGTACCATCTCATCTCTGGCACCCTTCATTCTGAAGCACCTGGTATGTATTTCTGGCTGCTGAATGAACAAGCTCCATCATAACAGAAGATGGTCCTACCACTACTGGTTTGGAGGACACAGAAGGATGACAACTCTGCACAGTAGAAGCTGAAAAGCAGGAAGTTATTCATAGACTGTCAACGAAAGTTATTGGTTCAGTGGTTGTATGTTAGAGGTCTTTAATGTCCTTTTAACTCATGCCTTGCTGCAGGCAAGCCAAACTAAGGGAGTATTTGACATTTTAATGGGTGGTGCTGGGAAGCCATCCAAGTCCAGTTTTCAACATCCCAAAGAAAACAAAGTAATCATACAACCAAAATCTTTCTATTAAATAAAGACACAACACTATATGGGACACCAGTTGAAGAAGGGAATTGAGCACACATAACCCTACTGATGACGTGTAATATACTAATCTGAATTTCTCCAGTTGCATTGCACTAGAAATGCCTGCACAAATTCAGGGGTGTAATTAAAAGACAGACCTATTTACCCTAATAACTAAGATGTAAGAAAATTTTACACTGTCTCAAAAAATAGAGTAGAATTAGCAAAAGTACAGTGAAGGGCTGTATTACAGAGATTCCATATGAAAAAAAGAGAAAATAAACTATCTTGAGAACTGTCAGACATTTGATCCTCTTCATTGAACCCTAAAATGGAAGAGACAACCAAAGAAATTTAATTCCAATTTCTCTCTGTAAACCAATGAGGAACTAACAAATAAATAATCAGTTTTAGATGCAAACAAAAGACACCTTTTGTATATAACAAATATTTAAAACTAGAACACTCACTTTTACTGGTTCTTGTGGGTGTCCAAACTCATAAACGGGCTCAAAGACATACCTGAAAGCAGGTCAGGCAACGAAATACAATACTGCTGATCTCTCACTCAGGAAGCACATAAAATGTCTGATCAACACCTGGGCAATGTACCCTGTTTCACATCTGGTATTTATCGTATTTCCCTCTTTTGGCCTTCATGATCAAATTTTTTCTTTTGTCTTTTTCCCTTGCTATTGAAATTCAAGTATAAAAGGTATGAAAACAAGAGGCAGTACATAGGAGCAGGAATAATTAGCACAAGGACTTGCTTTTATTTGGTTCTGATAAGCGCCCCTCTTCTTGCCATTTGTGTGCTTGTTGACTTAGAAACCCATAATCCCTAGTAAACAGAGAACAAACTGTGCGAAGATAGAGAAATTTTGTGGTGGAGTGGTGTTGCCATTTAATTTTTTGCCAGATCAGCTATTTACATACAGGGAAAGCATAAAACAACCTCCCTCCCTCCCTCAGCTGCTGCTAATACTACTCCTCTTTAAAAAGACTGGCAGAAGGCAGAAAAAGTAACTTGTGAAGGCAGTTGGGCGCGTGTTTTGTGCTTCTCTTTTAAAAATAGTATTGTCTCCAGAGTTTTCAACCCAACTACTTATGCTGATGCCCTGCCACTTGACACTGTGTAAAGCTTTTGCCCAGTCATATCAGCAAAATAATAAACTAAATGAGTAATCGACTAAAGCATTAGTAATATTCATGACCAAGCAGATTCTACCAAATCATATTTGTCTGATGCCATAACTTTTTTCCAATGTGCCTTGTACAACAGATGTCTCTGTAGTTGATGCTGATTTGTCTTTTTTCATAACTGAAACACAGACAGAGATCGGCTCAAACGGCTGTTTCAGTATGGTATTAAAGACTGTCAATAGCATAAAAAAAGGTGGCTCAGAAATTTTTTGTACGATATGGTGGCTACCTATCTTATGCTTTTTATCCCTGAAATACTTGAAATAAAATTTTGCAGGCATTAACCTTACCTCTGAATTAGGAAACTGAATGAAACTGTATTGTACTTCAAGCTTCCTCCAGACTGTTTTCATCTGTACTTCCACTTCATTAGTTCAAAGGTGGTATTATAGAAATGCATATTTCTGTTGATCTGCAAAACACAAAGAGGATTTGATTAAAGAGATAGCTGAAGAAACTGTGTTGACAGTTTATGGTCTAGAATGTGAACTGCACATTGCAGATACTTGTATCTGGAATTACAGAAACCATCTCCTATGATGAGCTGCTCCCAGCTAAAGGGAAACTTCTTAAGAGTCACGCATATCCAACAGCTGCACACATCCAGCGTATTTGTAAAACACTGACACAAAAAGAATTTTAAAAGAATTTTATTTTATCAGTAATTGCTCATATTAAAAATGAACGAACAAAAACATTTCTATCCTTTAGTTTAAATACACGTTTGTCTTAGATGAATGGTGATGTCAGGGAGGAAGGGTGTTAAAAATCTCTGTAGAGAGTTTCCCTATGAAAACAAGCCTTTCTCATCTCTCCTCATAACTCTTGGATTCTCCTGGTCTATACCAGCCAGATTTGCAAGCCTCCAGACACCAAGTTTCCAATTTTTTTTTTCCTTTTATAAATGTCAGCAGACTAGAGAATCACAGAATCGGCTAGGTTGGAAAATACCTCTGAGATTAAAAAGTCCAATCTATGACCTAACACCACCTTGTCAACTAGACCATGGCACTGAGTGTCACATCCAGTCTTTTCTTAAACACTTCCAGGCATGGTAACTCCACCACCTCTATGGGCAGCGCATTCCAATGCCCAATCACCCTTTCTGTGAAGAACTTCTTCCTAATGTCAAAAGAAAAGGACACATTGTTGGTGACACCAATGGAAAACACAAGCCATGCACAATTCAATCTTTATTATAAAACACCAGAGAATCTCTAAGACTGCAGCTCCACCCCAAAAATCCACCGGTGCCACACTATTAGTTCCAGTACACCAGAAACCACAATATACGGAGAGATAATCAATAGGTTTATTGCAGCTGTGCACAGGCATGATTACTCCTGGGAAGAAACAAGCAAGCCAAGAATTTGGACAAAGGTACTGGCAGTAGGATTTGGTTTTTGGTTTGTGTTTTTGAAATGCTGTACATCCCAGCACCAGAGGAAAGCCTGGCACAGGCTCTTACCCATTTCTCTTAAAGACTGTGAGCAAGCCTGATTTGTGTCAAATCCCAGCGTTTTCAGATGCATTGTGGATAGCTAAGATGGGCTTATCAGCTTTGTTAGATCGATTCCACAGTGAGCAGATGCCACCTATTGCCAACTTTTGCCATTTTATCGGTGTCACAATTTTTGAATGTTCCCATCATCTGAAGCTTTCAAGAAGATCCTACAAGAATTTTATCATTTCGAAGTCCCAGTCTTATGACTGCGATAACCTTGAAAAATCACACAAAGGATTAAATACCTTCATTCCAGCTGTACTGTTAAAAAACATACAACCATTCATACAGTGTAGATATGTAATGACTTTTGAATACCAAGGCCAACAGGATGGGAGCAAACAGAGAAACCATGTGCATGATTTCCAGCAAAGAGAGAGTTTCAGCATCCACTCTCCTCTTTTCTTTCCTAAGCACCATAAAGTCCTTTACCATTACCAGAAGGTCAGAATACTTCTGTCTCCACGTCCATTTATAAGCACTGCTCCTCACACACTGAGGTTTAATAGTCTTGGTAATAAATAATAAATTTGTGCTAAATGGTAACCTGAAACCATCCAGAATATCAGATAGCACCAATTCTTAAAGACAACTGTCTCCTCTGAGCAGACACGCTGACACTTGACTTATTTATTCCATGGTAAAACTGAGAAAACATTCTAGCTGTGCAATAGTGTTTGTAGAGATTATTTTTGCTTTTTAAAGTAAAGAATCTGTAAAATATATCCATCTCCTCTCCTCTCTCTAACCAAGGACCTTGACTTCATCTTCTGGTGGACTCTGGACAAAAGAACAATGGAAAAAAAGTTGGTGTGCTTTCTGTTTTTACAACACCTTCAATCTCCCTGTAATTAGTATCTGATTTATATAAAGTCCACTTTGTATTATTTCAAGAGGTTGCTTTACAAGAGTAAAGACATTTCTGAACAACGCTCAGGGGTTTTTTTTGTTTTTAAAACCATGTCCTCCCAATATTTTTCCAAACTCCCAAACTGATGAAGAAGCAATGCAATTCTGTAAGTATTCATTGCCTTTCATGATTCCAACCCCATGTATCAGATATCCAAGCTCTCTTACTAACCAACTTTATTTTGGTGAACTTCCTGATCTGCCTGACTCTAGGTATGTCTGTATTAGCATTTAATTCAAAACGGGACTGCACTTTTGAAGTCCATCTCCCAAACAACCCTATTTTCCTTGCTTCGCTTTACATTGCAAAGCAGTCATCAAGTACATGAACCAGATTTCTTTTGAATAAAATTAGATCACAGAATGAGCTTCAGGTGTACATTGTACACGCTTCAACCACCAAGAGGAATTCAGCCACAGAATCGGACCAGGACCAGCTTGAAATAAAACTCTCGCCACCTGTATAGCACGGATGCCAGGTTCTCAGCACCTGACAAATCTGATCTTATTACACCACACTGCTTGGTAATGTGGACACAGACTCCTTTATGACTTACTGAATTTTTGTGTCAGTTCCAGATTCATCTCTCCCGTTTTTAAAAGGAAAACTACAAAACCTCTGTCAGAGATGGGACAGAAGTTAATGATAATTATTCAATTATGGGAGTGACCTCACTGTGTTACTATTTCTTCCACTTCATCAGCATGAAGTGCTACTTGAGAACACACTCAATTTTATAAAAATCATTTTACTTAAATATTTATTTTTGTATAGTTATCCAAACTGCTTAATTATTAATAGATAAGTTTTTCAAAATGTTTAGTGCCATTCTTGATGGCATCTTCCAGAGAAGTGCTATCAAGTACAAAATAAAACAAGTGAATAAAGTATTTGCACAACTCTACCTTCACTTTATTAGAATTTGCTAAACTACAGCAACTATAAGAGACACAACTTCAAAAGTACAGAGCCTCACAGTGCTTGTCACTAGTTACATATTAAATCCAGATTAATCTACAAATTGTCCTAAGTGCCAAGATTAAATTTGAGATCCTCATGTACTATTAACTGAAAAATATCAGCACTTAAGCGGTGAAAAGAAAGATTTGAATTACATGAACACACCAGCTACCTAGACAACCCAGAAAACTGTAGATTTTCTGCCACTAGCAGGTCCCAGGGAACAGTCAGAGTATGTAAACTGAGTTGATTTAAACCTCATTCAGAAGTGGGGGTGGTTCCCCTGCTAGCACAGAGTGCAGGAAGCAGCAGCTATGAGCAGGACAGACAGACCGCAGGGACTCGCAGTGGCAGAGCTCAAGTCAGTCTGACTTGCCTTGAGGAGCAAACTTACTCAGCCTGTGGATTCCTTTTTTCTTGTCTTACCACTTATCTCCAGTTACTGCTTCCCTTCTGAGTAATTCCAGTTTCTTCAGTTCCAGGGCCACATCCAACTCATTCCCTCACCTGTCTCTTCTTTTGATGCCAAAAACTTTCCTGGCACTTGACTTTTCCCTGCACTCTGTTCATCCCCACTTTGCTCCAACTGCCTCACCAGTTTTCAATTAATTACTTTATTCATCTTAAATTATCTTTCTTCTTGAAGGAGCCTGCTACTTGTTAAATACAGTGTGTATTTAAGGAACATAAGTTTGTAAAGTAATTTAAAGTAACATAAGAGTTAAACTTATTGAAGTGCAATTAAGCACATGATCATACAAGGATTCATTGGTACAGACAGGGTTAAATACTTGACCATTCACTCCAGCTTCCAGTTACTTCTTTCCTGCTCTTTCACTTCCTCCAGCCATGCACATGGCACTTCTGCAGGGTGGCCATTCAGGTAAGCATACCTTCATTTAAATTTCTGAAACAGAACTTGTTTTGGAATTTCTGTAAATTCAGATCATGGCACAGACATGGGCTTGGGTGATATCAGACCCTCAGTTATATCAGAAAAAAAAGGAAAGGGCAATACCATTCAGCATCTGAGACTTGTGGAAGGAACAGAGGGGAAAAGGAGAAAAGCATGTGGTGCTTGTAACATGTCTCTGTGTGCAGTGTCAGAGTTCACAGCCAGCTGGTGGCTCCGGTAACCAGAGATGGGAGAGGTTTCAGAAGCAGAATTATTCCTTTTCAGGTAAACTATAGTCCTAAACAACAGGCTTTTTGTTAGAAATCTATGCACAATGCAAATACACTGCAGATCCATATGGCAGCCTGGAAGATGCTTCAGTTAACAATCTCATGACTGCCACTACAAAATATAGCCAGAATTGCTGTAATCTATTGCTTTTACAGGACTACTACAGCTGTGAAATAAGAGTTGAATTGCAAAGGGAAAGAAGCCACACAGAATTTTCAAATTTTACTCCATAGTTCATGTCCAAAGATAGGAATTTATTAAGGAAACCCTTTTCAACAAATACACGTGAGATAAACCCCCACAGCACACTGGGAAAAGCAAACATCATACTACTTGTGGCAAATTTGGGGTTTGCTGGTTTTGTCTTTCAAACAGTGAAAGTATATGAGCAAGAACATCTCATTGAACAAACAGCCCTTCCAAATACAATGAGACCAATTTATGAAATAAAATAAATTGGCTGAACAAACACATCACTTTCCAGTCCCTGGACACCAAGTCTTCCAGGTAGCAGGAGGGAAAGTAAGAGCCTGAGATATGGTCTAAGCACATTTGTTTCATCTTTGAGGCAAGGTAGTTCAGAATTGCTCAAAATAATTTAAGAAAAAATATACCTCCATTAAAGCTAATTTTAAAAATTAATTTTACACTTAGATTCCCTTGAGTTTTAATTAAAAATCATGAAGTTATTCTTGCAAGGTATTAAAAATGCCAGGAATTATACAACATTCAAGCACGCCATGTCTTACAGTTCTTTACATCTGTGTTAAAGTGGTTTGGCCTTCCTATATATCTGGTCAAAACACTCAGATTAGTCCAGGAAACCAATGATCTTTCCATCACTTCCAGGCTGGAAGGCCTAGATTTTGTTGTTTTGTTGACTACTGCATGGATCCTTGGTGACAAAAAGAATTCTTAATAATTTGTGAGAACTTCAGAAATACTACCATGAAGCAGTTTGAAGGAAACAAGATATCACACAGAACAGAAATAATATAGATTGAAACATCAACTAGTCCATTTCAATACTAAAATAACCTGGCTGGTTGGTTGTGTAGGCAGGTAGAGTAATGAATGAGTGCTGCTGCCACTAATGGAAACAACTCTTGATTGACCTTCCACTTCCACTCTGACAGAAAACATAAGACAAATCTGTACAATTCAAAAAAAACCTAAAAACCTACAACTGCTTTTCTTTAAGTCAGGTCACCCTCTTTTTTGAGGGAGAAGTTGTTCTCTGTCAGAGCCATATAACTGTCTTTTTCCTGACTCTGATTCTTGTTTCATGAACATGACTAGCTGGAAGTTAAATCAATGGACCAGGCCTAGCATGGCAACAATTTTTTTTTGCAGAACAGAGACAGCTTCTCTTGTCAACTCAAGAGGTATCAGAGGACTCCTCACATCATTTGTCCCCTTTTCATAGGAGGGGAGAATCTGTGCCCTAGATCAATTCTGAGGCCTTACAACCATGCAAGCAAACACAGAACAGGAGCATCTGAAGGACCAACACACTGTTCAGCAGCTAAGCAAGCACTCTCCCTGCTCTTGTTACACATTTTTGTTTTCCTCATTTTCAGTGCCTGCTGTGATAGAAGACAAAATGGTCTACATGATCAAGCTCCTGAAAAATCATTGCCCCTGGGCATATCTAGAAGTATGAGAGCACAAATAAATTCCTGAGTAAGGTGCGACTGTGCAGTATCAGACAGAAAAAAAAGCATTTTCCAGAATGACACAAATTGCATAAATGACACAAATCTACATAAATTACAATACACCATACTCTCCACAGCATTTAGTGACAAAAGGAACTCATTATTGGGGCCATAAGAATCCAGGCACAAGGCTCATTCTGCCTTATCAGTAGGGCCAGGTAATTCCACCAAGTTTTTACTTTGCCCCGGCAGATGTAATTTCCCATACTAGAAGAGTCTAAGCCTCCTGATTTCTTAGAGGATATCTCCAGTATTTTATTTTGGCATGCCTGGCTACATCATCTGTTGTCATCTGAAGGACTCCACAGCCTGCTGTGCTATGAGAGCAGGCTCTGTCCTCCCAGGGAAGCCTCAGAATTCCTCTGAGCCTTCTTAAATGTTACTCACTAGCGAGCCAGTAGAAGCTGAAAAATCAGCTCAGTCTCCAAACTTTGGAGGTAAAAGGAATCTGACAACAGCTTGCTGTTAAAAGAAAAGCAGTTACCCTCAAAAGGAGACCCATCAGCCTGCAGCACCGGTGACAAATCAAAGCCACCAGTTCATTCCGTGCGGAGAGGTGAAGTCAGAATCTGACTTGCCAAGCTTTGTCAAATAACAACTGGGCAAAAGCCTTTGCTGAGCAACTCCTTTCATCACATCCCACAGCTCTCCAAGTATCCAAAACAATTTCTCTAACAAATACCTTTGCTTTTCAAGAGAGATATGAAGCTCAACTGCTTTAGCTCAACTTTGGAGGTACCTGGCCCAAAGCTCCTCCACCCACAACCTCAGCCTCCTCTTGGGATACTGATGACAGAGTGGCCCCACAATTAAGAGTCTTCTGCTGTGTCGGACATCCCTGAAAACATAAGGCTGCTTGTGACTTCATAAGTCTTCCTGAGTTGCAAAAAAATTTATCAAAAAACCCCAAACCCAGGCTCCATGCTGTTCAGTCATCAGGCAAATTTCCCAGTCAGCCTTCCCAGCAAGCTTCAGTCAGTCACTGGGCCACACTTGCCACCTGGCTAATAGGTTGCCTCACATGGATGGAAGCGACAATTAAATTCGATCACTTGGCACACAGACTCCAAGGCCTGCATTCTTATCATAATACTGATCCTGGGAATGCTGCCCAGACTGCAATTTCTCTCTGACAGAAGAGCCAATGAAATTTAGCTTCTGCCTGTCCCGCAGGACGTATTAGACCACATTCTGATAGGTGATCCTCTTCTCCCTCCCCCTAAGATTCCTGCAAAAGGTCAAGTATTTCTTCTATCTGTCTATTTTACACAGTAATTCAAATGGTGAGAAACATTTTCAGGAACGCTTGGATTTTTAAAAAAAATTAATTCTGTTACAACTATAAGATCCCATGGTCTTGTGCACTATAGAAACACTATAGAGCAAACATCATCAGAACTACACTAATGTTCTATCACATTGCCTTACATGTCTCTGTGTGTAGGGTTGATATTTACTTTCTTAAATTTAAATTTTACATTAAAACTTCTACAATTTTTAGATAGTGTGGTGGGTTGACTCAGACTGGATGCCAGGTGCCCAAAGTCACTGTCACTGCCCTCCTCAGCTAAACAGCGAGAAGAAATATAACAAAAGGCTTGTGGGTTGAGATAAGGACAGGGAGAGATCACTCACTGATTAGTGTCACAGGCAAAACAGACTGAACTTGGGAAATCAGTTTACTATATTACCAATCAAATTGAAGTAGGATAACAAGAAATAAAACCAAATCTTAAAAACACCTTCCTTCCATCCCTCCCCTCTTTTTGGGCTCAACTTTACTCCCAAAATCTTTACCTCCTCTTCTCCCTACAAGTGGCACAGGGGGACAGGGAATGGGGATATCACTCAGGTCCTCACACATTATCTCAGCTGATCCTTCTGCCTCAGAGGAAGGACTCCTCAAACACTTCCACTGCTCCAGCACAGGATTCCTCCCTCAGGAAGCAGTTCCCCCATGAACTTAACCAATGTGACTCCTTCCCACAGGCTGCAGTTCTGCATTAATTGCTCCAGTGTAGGTCCTTTCCATGGCATGCAGTCCTGTAGGAGAAAGCTGCTCCAGCAGAGGTTCCTTCCATAGCATCACAAGTCCTGCCAGCAAACCTGCTCCAGCATGAGCTCCTCCCTCCATGGGGTCACAGCCTCCTTTGGGCATACAGCTGCTCCAGCGTGGGGTTCTCCATGGGCTGCAGGTGGAACTCTGCGCCACTGTGGACCTCCATGGGCTGCAGAGGCACAGCTGCATCACCATGGGCTGCATGGNCCTCCATGGGGTCACAGCCTCCTTTGGGCATACAGCTGCTCCAGCGTGGGGTTCTCCATGGGCTGCAGGTGGAACTCTGCGCCACTGTGGACCTCCATGGGCTGCAGAGGCACAGCTGCATCACCATGGGCTGCATGGGTATCTGCTCTGGCACTTGGAGCACCTCCCACCCCTCCTTCTCCACTGACCATGGGGTGTGTAGAGTTCTCTTTCTTTCTCTGACATATTCTCACTCCTCTCTTCAGGTGCAGTTGCTACTGCACAGTAACTTCTTCCCTCACTTACACGTGTTATGCCAGAGGCACTTGCACTGTCAGTGATGGGCAGAGGCTTGGCCAGCAGTGGGTCCATCCTAGGTCTGGCTGGCACTGGCTCCATTTGACATGGGGGAAGTTTCTGGCAGCTTCTCACAGAAGTCGCCCCCGTAGCCCCCCTGCAACAAAAACCTTTCCATGCAAACCAAATACATACAGACACACAAAATCATATTAAACACATGTTGCAGGCTGGCTAACTTCTGACAAGAAACACAGGTCACAGGAACACATAGCTGGGAATGAGAAAACCTTTCCAACGAGATCACTGCCTTCAGCAAAGCACTAAGTGAGAGCCATCAGCTCAACAGCTCTGAACACATGGAAGCATGACAGATTCTTTAAGGAAATCAGGAGACACCTCAAACACCACCCCCATCACAATAAGATTAAAGGCCTTCACCATGAGCAGACCTAACAAGTACGTAAGTTTTCCGACAGAAAAATACGTGGATTACACCCTAACATTCAAGAGTAAAATAACTCTCTTGGGGGAACCTTTGGAGCCCACATTACATCCAGTCTCCTGCTTTCTTTAAATCACTAATTATATCACTAATTATATCACACAGCAAAACAGAAAGGCATATAAAAATATTTCAAATTATTCTAGACAACTTCAGAATTCATTTGGACCAAGTACACTATCTAAAATTTAGATATTTGGGTATTTTCACAGATTCCTTTGGATAAAACTTCAGAAAGTCATAACCCCATAGTCTTCCAATGCACAATGTTACAAACGGTTATCTACAGGAATGTTCTGGCTTTCCACAATTAACTGAAGCTCCAGAAACAACTGTCAGTCTTTGCCAGAGAGGATACACAACTAAATGGTTTACCCTTTTTTGTAATTCAGTGGTAAAAAATCCCCACCTTTCTGTATATAAAGTGAAAGAATGCTTTACAGTCCAGATGACCATATGAAATTACCTTGGTAGCCCGTGATTGTATCTCATCTAAAGCAGATTGAACTTTCCTTCATCCATTTACAGGTGCTGTAAACTTTTCCTGATACAATAAGACAAATTCATTATTCAGACAACTGAGTATTATCCCCAGAAAACACAAGTCATCTTTTTTTTGCAAAAGTGGTTACACACAAGAAAGCTGTAATTATGCAATCAACTCTTTTAGTAAGATGTTTGTACTAGGGACTTGTTGGTGCATACTTGGTCTCTGAAATTTCTTCAAACATTGTTATTTCAGAAAAAAACCCCTGGAAATTAGAAACATGGAATATCCTGAGTTGGAAGAGACCCACAAGAATCACTGAAATTCAGCTCCTGCATAGGACCATGTAGGTGCTAAAAAGCTAGAAGCAGAGAAATTCTTCAGCCTTTTCTCAATATTCTGTGAGAAGACTGTCTTTCCTATGTAAACTATTTTAAACAAGGTCACAGTTTCATAAACTTCTTGCACCCGCAGGCTGTTTTGCAAGATTGTTATGGCTTTGACTTTGAAAATATTTTGGAATAGGTATCTTAGGACTTGGCCAATCCTCTCAAGGGGTGGATGGCCGAGGAACCAATTACCTATTGCCACTCAACACACTTTTTGCGATCTATCCTATATAGTAG
>VZTI01006027.1:464175-477480 GCA_013397865.1 Struthidea cinerea
GCTGTGACCACTGCCCTGGGGAGCCTGTTCCAGTGCCTGATCACCCTCTGGGTGAAGAACCTTTTCCCAATATCCAGCCTCAACCTCCCCTGGCACAGCTTCAGGCCATTCCCTCGGCTCCTGTCACTGTCACCACAGAGCAGAGATCAGTGCCTGCCCCTCCTCTTCCCCTCACAAGGAAGTTGTAACTGCAGTGAGGTCTCCCCTCAGTCTCCTCCTCTCCAGGCTGAACAGACCATGGGCTGCTCCTCATATGGCTTCCCCTCAAGGCCCTTCACCATCCTCATGGCCTCCTCTGGACACTCTTTAATAGCTTTAGATCCTTCTTGTATTGTGATGCCCAAAACTGCACACAGGACTCGAGGCAAAGGCCGTACCAGTGCAGAGCAGAGAGGGACAACCCCATTCCTTGACCAGTCAGTGATGCTGTGCCTAAAGCACACTTAGAAGAAATATCCCAAGTAATAAAACAAGCTGGATATTTGCTAAAGTATCTTTCACTCATCAGGATTTTAGAAGGCATGACCATAAATTAACTTCCATCCTTACCATTTGCATGATGATATAGCACTTGATTTGCAAGTCTAAACTCAGGCCACCATGGCCTCAACATCTGCCCCAGCTGAGAAGAACAGGTTGGAGTAAGGCAACGCTGCCTCACGTAGCAAATAATACACAAGGGTAATTAATTCAGTGTAGACACTAAGGAGCTCAAAAATCCTCAGCCATTTCAGCTATTAAGTCTACCAATTATTCGTTCTGAATACTAGAATGCTACACTGCCTATAGTTCTTTGGTCACCAAATTATGGATGCTTTCAACTGGACCTAAGATTTCTAAAACACTACATCCAGAATAGACCTGAAGGGCACAAACAAACACAGGGCAGGAAAACTCATCACCAAGTTCCTGGACATGCTGTACAGTTATCTAATATCTAATATGACCTCTTACATTTCCTATTGATTTATATATTTGGAAGCAATGGTAAAGAATTCATCTCATCTCAAATTCTCTTCTTCAAATGCACAGAAGTACTGGTGTCCTCATCAAGGATGTGAAAGAAAACTAAGCTGCCTTTTTTGTCCCCCTTAGCAAAGCCATAATAAAAAATCCGTTGTGGTAAAAAGTGGTGACAGGCCACTTGCAGAGAACAATAAAGATCTCTTCTGGTTAACTGCCTGGGAACAGGTTCATTTCATATAGCAACACCACCTTCTACGAACAAACACTGAAAGAGACTGGCTGTATCCTGGGGGGAAAAAAAAACAACCTTGAAAAAGAATAGCTAAATTAAATCCATGGCTTCTTCAGCCAGGGAGAGTTTTTTGTCAACAAAAAGCTGCCAGAGGTGTGCTACCATTTGCTTAAGCCTGCTGAGAACTGCAACACACCCGGCACTCCGCACACACCTTGAACTGCTCTGACAATGCTGACATGAGCTAACAAACCTGACAGCTGCTCTCCTCCAGACACATCTCAATACATTATTTTGGAATTTAAGGCATCATCCCACAAGCTGCGGATGAACAGGGTGTTTCCAAGAGGGACCTGATGAGTACAAGTGATCATTCACTGCTGCGCCTGCTAAAGACATCGCTTTTTACAGAGAAGAGCACAAAGCCTACAGAAGAAAGGGAAAAGGGGAGAAAAGAGGCATAATTTGATTTTTAGCCAGTTAAGCACTCTTGGGGTTGGAGAGGACTCCTGAGAAACAGCCATAGTTCTAATACATTCTTTATAGCAAAATGCACACCAAGTGAGAAGTTATTTTATTCTTGGTATGTAGAGAAAGTAATTTAGACTTCACTGTGTTCCAGAGTGGCATGAAAAATAATATGAAAGCTTTTCCATCAACACTGAGAGACACCATCAGAAAAATATGAGCAAGCATTCGTGATAGTTATTGTTCAATCATGTTTTTGAAAAAATCATGTTTATTTTAGTTCTGGAAAGCTTGTCCTGTTGCAAGAAACTTAAGATACTTGACATTGCTGCTTTAATATGACTTCTAACAAAAAAACCCCAACCAACCAAAAAAACCCCAAACCCACAAAAAACAAAACCCTCTGACTCTAGCAGCTTTTTCTATTTACTGAAGGCACAAGAGCCAGCAGCTGACATTTGAATCTCATCTAAATTTAAACAGGAAATACACTTTAAGGACTTAACAATTGCAGACTGATTCACCCCTGATGCAGTGGATTCTCCATTCTGAGAAGACTTCTAAATGCGCAGGTTAAGACCACTTATGGCATACTGAGCTAGGAATTTATGTTGTTTCCTTTTGCCCTGAAGTCCATGAACAATCCCGAGCAGCATTATTCTAACCTGAATACGACATCCACACTGCTCAGCCCAACCAAGGAGAGCTCCCCATATACAGGACAAGTTTGAAACCAGTGGAGATGAAGTTTCATTGCACAGAGCATGGACCATCATATGAAGATTTTTTTTTATCCTCCCATCTTTGTCCTATTTGTGGTTAATTAATAATAATTTTAAAAAAAAAACTTTAAAAAAATATGAAAGTAGAGTTATTTCAGATGTATAAGTTAGTACACCATGTGAGGTGTATCTTTCAACAAAAAGCTAAAACAAGTTGTACAGATACACTTTAAATTATTAATTACCCTAAATAATTGCTGCTCCATTTTTCTTTAGGGGAAAAAGGAAAACAGAGCATCTTTTTATGTTCCCTTAACTTAGCTATTTCATTTCCTACTCAAATAAGTGAATAAATTTCTTATTTTAATCAAGGAAAAACAAGAAAACGAGTTCAAACACAGGGGTAACCTCTGTCCCTCTCTACACTGAGAATCATCTGGATTCTATTAAACCGTCAAGCCACTTATATGTTAACCAGGGTTAACATATAAATAAAAGAACCAGCAAAATATTTAACACTGGTAGCTTCTTTATTGGCTATGCTAAAGCTCTATATGAATCTCAGCTGATTTAACCCTTCAGATACATGACACCTATTTTATAAAATTATACAGGCAAAACTGCAGCAAAATGTTTCTACCTACAGAGCAGCTGCCTCCTCCTCCTCCTAAGCAATTTCAAGAACTATTTATAAAATAGCAATCAATACTGAAATTTAGGGGAAGGCAACAAAGATTTCCAAATAAGATTGGCGGGTTATCTTTTCTTCTACATTTCTTCGTTTTCACCTATAACACAGACTACAGACTACACACACCACTGCTCAAAGACTCTGCAAGACAAGGGCCCAACTGCAGATAAACATCTTTTGGGTCACATCTGGGTATATGCTCAAGAGAAACTTGGATATGACTTACAGACTTCACTAATAGGAGCACCCCTTGGAATATTTTCATCCTTTCAACAGGTAACAACAATGCAGCTGAAGTGTCAGTCTTCAGGTAGGTCCTTTCAGTAGGTCCTTTCAGCATAATATAATTTCCACTGAACCACAAAGCTACTGAGCTTCCTTACTCCTTGAAGAAAGAAATTTCAGCCCACTAATGACTTACTGGAACTTCAGCATTCCCTGTTTGACAAGAATGCAGGACACTTGCAAGTGCTGATAGATTTCAACACTGGATACTTTCCAAAAGTATTTACTGGAAATAGAAAAGAATCCCAGTTCAGGGCAGCAGCTTCCTTATTCAGGTAAAGAAAAGTGAAAGGCTGTCCAAGAGCAAACTGAAAGTTAATAACAAAAAAGTCAGTTTTTCCTGAAGGGTTTTATAAAGGATGGATTGGTTATTTACATTTTGCCTCTGTTTTTTTTACAGAAGGTGCACAAAATAAAACTACTATATATGTAACATGTAATTAAACAAGACTGCAAAAAGAAGATATATATATATATATACACACACACACTATCGTGACAACTTCTGCTTGTTCAAATCTGAAATGCAACCGTCAGAACAAACAATTGCAGGAAAAATGTACAGGCTGTGGATTCAAAATTTTTAAGATTACATGCCTTACAAAGCCGAGGAGGAACAAGTTCAGTATTCCTCAAATGTAAAAGAACATTAAAAAACTTATTTATGCAGTCCCTTCCTTATAAACCACAGAATCTTTGGAAAGATGAAATGACCTTCCACCTTATTATAAGGAGCTTTGAAAATGACTAAAATTGAGACAGAATTACATAGTCTGCAGCAGCAGGCTCTGTTGGTAGGAGTATCTTTCACAGTGCCCCAAAGAAACCCACAGCCTTCCTAACTATCAGCCTTGCCAACTCAGCCCAGAGCCAACAATGGGTTACTTTCTTGGGATTACTTTAACAGTAGAAGATTTAAAATAAAGTATGCACCCCAGGTATGTCCCTGCATTTACTTCCAGTGATTTTTTCACGTATATGTGAGTGCAAGTCAGGAAACAGCTTTCCAGCACACAAGGAAGTTTGGAAAGTCTGACTTGCTTCTGCTGTCTCTAAAAGAGTCACAAGATAAAACAATAAAAGTTACTTAAGTAAGCAGAAATAAATGAGTATGTTTAAAAAGGAGTTTTGCTGAATAGAAGCAGTACTCTCACACATTCCTTCTAACATTAGTATATTATCAAAACTAAAATAGAACAAATATTTAAGTATATTTAAACAGAACCACACAACAACTCAATAACAAGCTTACAGCTCGAAAACAGAACTTGAAAGATCTAAGCAACGTAACTAAATCTTGATCAAAGCAGCATGCAATCATATTCTGGCAGCCACTAGAGCAGATGCCTGCCACTAGTGTAATGTAAGCATCTCCATAACCTAACTCCTTATTTAGAAAGAAGAGTATCTGGGGTAAGAACAAAAAGAAAAGTTCGGAGTTGCAGGAAACGCAGGGAACACAGGAAAGGGTGAGCTCAAGATGCTGTAATGTATTCTGCTTGTGCATATATGTCTGGAAATCAGATGAGACCCAGAAATTCTGAAGTTCTTTAAAATACAGGATGTCTGTCTAATAAACCAGAATATTGTATGATAATTCAGGGACCTGATGTCTTGGGGTGGCTTTATGATGTGTATCCCATATCACTACTCTATTGCCCACCAATCTTTCTGTGCCTTTAAACTGAGCCTGAGAGGGAAGAGAAAAAAAAACCCAAACTGAAGGAACTTTTGAAAACAGGTATTTCAAGGACGCCGACAGACACTCCTCTGCTTCTGCGGTACCCTTGGGTTTTTCAGCCAGCTTTTTTCAGCTCTTCTCTTTCCCTGGCGGGAGACGGAGAGTTGAACTTTGTTTTCCTAGGATTTTTTTTTGTTTGTTTTGTTTTGGTTTTTGTTATGTTTTGTTTTTTTTTTTTTTCCTTCTTCTCTTCTGGACTGTTTCAACAACATCTAACACATCGGGAGAAGTTTTTCCCAGAGGCCCGGGGCAGGGGGGCCCTCACTGACCCAGCTCCGAGGAGGAGAGAGACCACACCTACAGAAGGACTCTGAAATCTTCCCAGGTTTCCTCTCCATAGCGAGAAATTTTATTATTTAGCATTATTATTCTTTTCCCGTGTGTTTATTAAATAAATAGCTTTTATCTCTTTCACTTTCCTTCGAGGAAAAGTATTTTTTTTTTCCCAAATCTGGTGGGGGACGGGTGGTTGTAACCTGCCTTCTATCAGAGGATATTTTTCCTCCAAATTTGTCCAAACTAGGACACCTGATTAAGTGAGTTTTGACTGCCAAAATCTTGTGTAGATCAGACTATATGGGTCTTGGCCTTTCCTAAAACCAGAAAAGGGAGTGGGAAAATAGGGAGGAAACAATGATGTCAGGGGACAGAGATATGTATGACCCAACCCAAAAACTCCTAACAGTGTCCTTGGACACTGCTAATTCCTGCCAAGGCTTGCAAAGGCATCAAATGGCCTTGGGTTATTTTGTGTTTCCTGAGATAACTAGGGAGGGAGAAAGGGCAAACACACAACACACATTCTTCAAAATACTGCTCAAAAAGCTTAAAAATTCAAGTGTTCAAGAATTCTCTTGATGAATTAAGAGCTTGTAGGCTTTCCTTGTCTACATGCTCCCTCGGGGGTAAGGTTTATCTCTTTGTCAACAGACCCTAATGCTTTGCAATTTGTACAGGGACAGTATCGGTTCTATGCACAGAGTCCAGCAAACTGGTCTGGCAGAGGTGAGGGGCTTCTTGGCAGGCTGTACGGGTGTTTTCTCCTGTTAAATAAGCTGAAAGCTGTTCATAGTTCCTCTTTGTTAAAAGATGTGAAATATTTATAAGCTGTCTTAAGCGGAACATTCTTAGATACTGTAAAATAGCAGCAGTTTGGATATGTAATTCTTATCACACTGCTTGTAATCTGAGCCTAGAACTGACAAACTGAAAAGCAGCTTTAGAATCCTGCATCTGCCTCCAGGAGGGGGAGGACATTAAAAAAAAAATAAAAAGGCATCTGATAATTTGAAAACTGCATGATCAAGATGCTCTTAAAGATCCAGAATCTGTTGCACCAAATACAGTGAGAACATGAGCAAGATGAAGCAATACCCTTCTGTTCGAGTTGACAGATGAGACTTTCAAAGGTGTATCAAGAAGAGCAGGAAGAACAAGAATTCACCCTCCATCAGCTTCAGAGGTCATGACAAAGAAACGTTTATCAGCAATGTATATAGGAAGGTGTGTTGCAAAAATTAAATAGCCACGAACATTTATATTTTTTATACTTTGACTGGGATGAAGAGGAGGGAGATTGTTTAGAATAATGTAACAGGTAAGGAAAAGATGTGGAGAGAGAACAGCTTTTTTTTAGCTACTGCTCATCTCGAGAGGGAAGTTAAAATACCCCAGAACTCTGCCTACCCAAACAGCAAGGGAAGGACTCACCCCAAAGCTCCTCAGCCTCACCATGCTGTTTCAGGCACACTGACTCCACAGAGCAGCACCCGAAACACCAAAGTGTCTACTGCACGTGAAGTGATGACAAACAACTCTTCCATTACTGCACACTGAGAGTACATTTTTTTTACAGGTTTTCCAGCATCTAGATAATTTTGAAAAATATTTTCTACATTAAAAAAAAAATCTTAGACTTTAACAATTTTTAAACTCTTTAGTCAACTGCAGCTGTTAGAAGTTTTCACAGCATAGGTTATAATTGTATATCTAAAGTTTGGTGTATTTTGATGAGCTGCAAGTGCTTATTTTCCCTTAAAAGCAGGACAGGATACAACCCTGAACAAACAGAAAAGCCAATTTAAGGCTTCTGATTGTTCTCATGTTATGTTTTTAGGACAAATAAGTGTGTGAAACACCAATTATACAGCACCAGGATACACAGCTACCACTGAAAAGCAGATAAAAAGCTTTCCAAGCCACTGTCAGCAAAGTGAAACTAAAATAGATTATGGAGAACCTAGGAAGTGCTAGATTTCTGCTACTGCAGTACTGAGAAATAGTGCACAACAATTGTAATGGGAAGTTCCTTATAATCTAGCCTTATCTTTATTACATTTATCTTATTTTACTTTATCCTCCTTAAAAAGGCTTCATCAGATGCTACTACAGTAAAATAAAATACCAAAAAAGCTACTTTTTACAGGAGAAATTTTTCCAATAGAGCTGTTACAAAGAATGTATCAGTGGAGGAACAATTTTCACTTTTTTCTTTAGCTGACTCTCTGCAAGATCACCACTATTTTCTGACAATAATGATATTTAAAGTGATCAAACCTGTCGACACACAAAATCACAGAAAAAGACATGGAAGAAAGCCCAAAATTCCAAGGAAATGAACTGCTTTTTAAAGCCTGAGTTAATGCAAGAGACAACACTACAACAACAGCAAAATACCTAGTGACAGAACCACAGTTGTATTCCCTTGATATCTTCTTGAGTCTTTGATGAAACTACAGCCATATTTGAGAAAGCTTTCCAGTTCACAGATACGTTCTATTTCTCGTTGATGTTGCAATAAATCCTAATTAAAAACAGTAGCAAAAAGGAAAACATGAAATGTGCAGTTTTAAACAAAAGCCAAGAAAGACACTAAATGCTTGTATTTCCACCTTCTAATGACGTTTGGAGAGGGAAAAATAGGCCTCAGAAAAGAAGTAACAGTTGTGGAACTGCTGCCAATACACAAGGTAAACAAATAAAGGAACATGGGGACAAATGTTTTTACAGGGCCTTTGTGACTGGGCAAGGGGTAATGGTTTTAAACTATGTGGTAGATTCAGACTAGATAGGAGGATTTGTTTACCATGAGGATGGTGAAACAGGTGGCCCAGAGAGGCCATGGATGCCTCATTCCTAGAAACATTCAAGGTCAGGATGGACAGGGCTCTGATCTACTTGGAGATGTCCCTGATCACTGCAGGGGTTTGGACAAGATGCTTTGGAGGTCCCTTTCAACACAAGCCATTCTGTGATTCCATGAATGTTCTGGGTTTGGGCTTAACTTACAGCCACCATCTTGCAAGTAAACACGACTTGCAAGCTGCTGCTAGTCCTCTGGACCTATCTTCATACATTTATGTACATGCAGTATAAAAACTGTCACTTTCATACAATCAGAAATGAAAGAAGTAGCAAAAAGAAGACAGGCTAAGAGATCTTAATGCCAGTACACAGTTAATACCTGAAAACAATACAAAGAACCAGGGAAAAAGATTCTTGCCTTTAGTATTTGGGGAATTTTCTCTAGTTCAGCAATTTGCCTTAAGGCTTCTCATCCTCTACTAAGTTCCAGCATGGTTTATTTAACAATTTGTTTTAAAAAAAATAACACAAAAAGGATTCTGTGGAGTTGAGTGGTAACATTCATATTTGATAACACTGCCAAGAAAAATCCCGTTGGAAAAATAACACAATTATTTGCTTGTACAAGACTTGCAGATGGCCAGAACACCCATACAAAACTCGTTGCTGTTTATTACACATTATAACAGAAATGATACGATTGTCCTCTCTTCAGTTTGAAAACTTGACATGCCAAAAAAAATTTATGCCAAAAAAAAATTACTGTCAGTTTTCAATTATATCTATATAAAAATAGTTCCTTACAGGCAACAGTTCTACCTATAGCCATTTCATATCCAGCCTCGCAAAAAGAAGGAAGAACTACCCACAGTTCACTTTGAAATAAACTCCCTCATTCTAAGCCCTACAATAGGATTTTAACATTTGGAGAAAAATCAGGGGACTCAGGAGAACCACATTAAGAGTTACTCCTTACCTGGCAAATTATCTGTCATGTTTGCAAACCACTGCCAAATCTAACACTGACAGAAAAAAACACTTCAGAACTTCAACATTTTTTAAAGTCTTTCCATTGTTTCAAATATGCTCTTCGAAACAAACAGCATTTAACATCCATTGCATTATGTTATCCTTCCCAGGTCACAAACACCCATAATTTAAGAAAACTTAAGCAGTAAGTGCTGTAGCATAAGACTATGTACAGTTACTTCTGCTAATACAAATGCTAAGATTTAAAATAAAATAGGAGCCCAAATCTATTTAGACAATTTTGTCAGACTAAAAAAAAAATTAAAAAAATAAAATGCTAGGCATCCACCCAATAGCTCCCACTGACAAAATATTCAGATTGAGATTTTCAGATAGCCTGTAGCACTAAACTATTTGGCAGCTCTATTGGCTCAGCTCTCTGTATAAAGTCAGATTTAAATCAGGGAATAGAAGACTACCAGAAATGAGGGATAAACAGAAAAAAGTCTACATAGTTTTTTATTCCCAACCTAGACCTTCAGAAACCTAGAATGCAGGCCATCTGAAATAAACAAACCTTTCTTACAAGTAACTAATTTTAGAAGTGAATGAAAAAAATAAATTGTTAAATCTCCTTCTAAAGAAAGCTCTACTAGAAAAAGCTCACAAATCTGACCCTATAAAAAGGGTCAGCAGTCTGTGCCACATCTGTTAGCTGAGTTCTTCCCTCCTGTGACACAGAAGGATGATTGCACACTGAAGTTCCAGTTTTCATTTTCACCCCAATACACAATACAAATGAAAATTTAACCACTAAATCCAGATAAACCAACACGGCTGGTGTTACATAAGGTCAAGCAATTTTCACCCCAGCCCTCCATTCACTTACTCTGACCCTATTAAGCTTGGTTAGAAATCAGGTGCAATACAATTTATAAGAGCTTCATATGAATTGTCAGCCCCACAGACCCAGGTTGCTATCAGACAGAACACTCTCACAGGTCGGAAGAGACCTCCAGAAGTTGCTCAGTCCAACCCCAGGCTCAATACAAAGCCAAATTCAATGTTCAGTTAAGATGCTCAGCACTTTGACAAGGAATATCCTGCACATGTCCAAGAACAGCAGTTCTGCAGCCTCTCACAGCAACATGTCCCAAGTACCTCACCATTCTAATTATTTTTTTTTATCCAGTAAGAAATTACCTTGCTGTAACTTGCAACTACTAATTTACCATCCTTTCAACATGCACTCCTGGGAAGACTCTAGTTCCACCTTCTCTGAAGACAACAAACATCATTCCTCAGCCTTCTGCAGGCTGAGCAAACACACCTGGTGCTTGGCAGCCCCACTCCTGCAAGCCATACAATTGCATCAGTATCGCTCTTGTACTGGGGAACCCAGACCTGGAAGACCAAGCCTGCAGCCTGCTGGCTGTGATTTCTGTCCCAATCCAGCAGAACACTGAGCCAAACCCAAAAGGCTTGGGCTTAATCCCACTGTTGTCCCCCCAGCTGCAGACCAGAGCTAGAACCCCATGTAACCTAAGCATGAAGTTCTTTACATAACTGATGATATGATGGGTTTCATGTTGTTGATTGGGGTTTTTTTGTTTGTTTTGGTTTTTGATAGGTTGCATTTCTGAGACCAGGACAATGAAATTACTTAACCTGTTACATGGAATATGATAAAGGTGAAAGGCACAGGATCCACCCATTACCTCACTGCCCTGTCAGACAGGCAAATAAATAACAGCTTCACTGCAAAAGAAACAGCAGACATGGAGCATATCCTCCATTTCCTAGGCTCTCAGCTCCACTACGATGTTAATTTAGTGCCAAAATAATTTTGTTGCTTGCCACGGCAGATTAAGGGAAGTGTTTTTATGAAGATCTATGCAAACATTCTGCAAGGTAAGCATGTGTGGGCGGAAGCAGCATAACTCAGATACGTGTGTTGCTAACTTACAGTGACTCCAGCAGCTGTGCTTTTTTTTCAGCTAAGGCAAGAAAGTGGGTGTTGGTGATAAACTTTTACCCAGAGCTGTGCATTTATTAATTTGCTCTGGATCTCAGCACAGGGGCTTCATCACCACAGCCTACTGGCAGTTTCTGAACTGGCAGAAGTACCTAAGTAAAATACATTATATGTGCATTTATAGTTCTTTCCTCATTTCTAGTCAATATACACACTGATCTCAGTATGAAAATGATGAAACTATTTGAACTGCACCGAAACCCATTACAGAAGTACAGACTGGAACAGAAACAAAAATGGCGTGGTGGTTTTTTACATCAATTACCTTTATATATTCACAACAGCAGCTGCATCCACGGCATACTGCTTTGCGTGAATCGACTTTTTTTTAAACCAGCAACACACACATTTTAAGTTATAGCACAAGGAGCAGCAAGTTGAGAAAACACTGAGAAGAATTTGTCTAAAGAACACATGAGGTGATCAGGTAATTTATTTTTACTATACATAGTCTTAATAAGAAAATGAGATTCAACATCAGTGTTTCTTTTTTGCCATTATCACCAGATTTTATTGATTTTAGGGTAAACTCAATCTTGCCCATAAGTTTATGTACAGATTTTAACCAGACAGGACTAGATTTCACATGTTCAGGCTGAGGTGAAGAAAAATTCTCCAACCTGTACGAGAGACCCTTCTGCTGGCAGAGACACAAAAGACTCCCTGCAGTGAAATAGAATCCGTTGGATACCTTCAGTTTTGGGGAGCTCAGGGATGCAGCAGGAGCAACTCTCAGAAAGAATTTTCATCAGAACAAGATACTCTCCTCGAGTGTTTCATTCTAACTGAAGTAACTGCAGAGGACTCCCCATTTCAGCGTGTGATGGCTTTTATTTGTGGGAGGAGGGAGGGGAATAAAAGGAATTCCTTTGACAAGAGAACTGGCACTGCAAACCACAACCAGGATCATTTTACTTCTTTAGCTACAAAGAGATTACATGCCATGAAGAAAAATCCCATGATCTAACAGCTTCAAATTATTTTACAAATAATACGACTCTAACCAGTTGCCAGAGAAGATATTTTTGCAGCTGATTTGCTTTGTACATTTCACAGCATTTGATACACAGTATTCATCATTCAAGCTCTGATGAATGTGGTATCTCATGCCCTTGCTGAGCCTTCCCATGAACAAAGCTGTACTTAGCTCTTGAACTAAATCTAAAGTCGTTATTTATCTCATGTTTGTGATAATGTACTGAAGCTAGAGGAAAAAAAATTCAACAGTTATGGACATCTGATTGGCAGAATGATTTACAACCTGAATTAAAAGTGGGGGGAAGAACACAACACCCCAAACAGCACAACACAACATGCTCGGAGTTTCAAACTGAGATTTCCTCCTTAGTTTCTTTTACCTGAAAAGATTTATGCAGCCCCAAAGAAGTACATAAGACATGCTAATGACCCCGCGGGAACAGCAGGTACCAGCTGATGTTGCTGTAACAACTACAATAAATATTCTACAAAACATTCTGTTCCAAAGTCGACTTTAAATACACAGTTCTACTATAAAAAGCCTTAATGATATTCTCCTGCAGATTGGTTTTTTTTTAATGGTGAAAGCTTTAAGAAGTGGGCACTAAGTACCCAACCATTGTTCTGCCAAGGAACAAATGAGTACTGCTGCAGTGCAAATATGAAATGGAAATTACACGATCTTTAAAACACATTACTTCAAATCGCTATTTTGTATCCATGGGAAGAGAAGGGAAAACAAGCAAAATACAAAAATCTACATCTCCACGAAAAAAAGCAAATATTTACCTAGAATTTACATAATACTTTAAATACAGGTAACAACTTGAAAAATGAGAAGGCAATAAACGCATCAGATAATTAACCTTCTAGCTCTCAAGGAAATATTTGAAGCACAATAGTCTGCTTCCAGAAAGTCCTTATAACCACTGCTACAGCTACGCAAAATTAAACAGCGCCACGAGGATTTCTGATCTCTAAAAATAGTTCAAAACCAAGTTCTTTCCTAATAAGTTCTTATGCTTACTCGGAGCCAAGGCAAAGCCCCGAAAAGCCGCCGCAATGAGACCCCGGGCCCGGCGGAGCCCGCCCCGCCCGTGAGGGGCCGCGGGCGCAGGCCCCGCGCGGCCCCCG
>VZTI01006027.1:477543-492367 GCA_013397865.1 Struthidea cinerea
CGGTGAGCCCCTCCCGGCGCGGGCGCGGCGGCGGCGCTGGAATGCGGAGCCCGTAACCCGACCCGCGCCGCCCCTCCTCCCGCACCGCCGCGCTCGCACACATCCAACCTCAAAATGGCATCCCGGCACGGCCTTCCCAGGAACCGGGCTGCGCCAGCCTCTCCCCAAATAGGCAGAAGCCTTTTCTCGGGGTCTGGCGTTTCCCCGCGGACATGGAGCGCCGCGTGCCCGGCCGCGTCCCCTCGCTCCGGCAGCCAACGGGAGCCGCTGCCCTGCCACGCAGGTCTCTCTCCTTCGGGCCACCTCTGCACTGACTCAAAAACTCACCCGAACTGCGCTCCCTTAGACACGAACCCGTCTTACTCAGAAGCAAGGAACTGGTAAGAACAGCTCATCCATTGCAAAGGCCTCACATCTCAAAATCAATGCATTCATGTAGATCCAATGAGACAGATTTCTAGAATGATGGGAATTGTCCCTTTCTCAAATGAAAGGGACGATTTTGTTATGAATTCACTTAACTTTTCAAATTATAGGCGCATAGTTTATTTAGGATACAACAACACTACAATGTCTTAAGTTTCAAGTCAATTACGTACAAGCACAGAAATTAGTAAGTTACCCCTCAAAGGAAGTGTGAGATGCTCTTACAGATAAACTGCGTTCTCCATCTATCTTCTCTAAAAGCCAGTAGTTTTGTACCATGAAAAAAGGCTGTTGCAACTTGGAATAAGTATTTTGCTGTAAACAAAACGAACAAGAATTTTACCATCCTGAACATACTGAAATTGCTAAGATGCCATTATGCTACCAGATAGCAGAGACTTGGAAAAAATAATCATTCCAGTGACAGCACATGTAAGAAGAGAAAGAGAATAACCTGAAAAACGTTTTTCTAGCAATAGCAATTTTACTCATTAAGTGCACTACCAAATGTTGTTCTGTCAGGAACTGAGAAAAAAGCCCTCCAGGTATCTCAGGTGGGTGTAAGTCTTTCAGTCATCAGTGTGCAACCAGGAGCTCACACTGACTCTCTCTGGTATGACTGCCATAGGAGGTGCTTTGTACTTTCGTTGGCTTAACTAAATCTGACACTGCAGAACACTGCTAAGGATGGTAATTCTGCAACTCTGCCAGGAAGAGATCTTTGGCCACTGTGCACTGGATAGGTAGAATCCCTCTGTTCATTTAAAAAAAAAAACCTCACCAGCAATAGGCTGCCAGAAGCTCTTTGCTGTTACAAAGTTTTAGGCCTGGATCTTAAGTCAAAACCAGAAATTCAGAGCTCAATGACCTTTACACAGGATACTTTCACTCACAGTTTCGCCTCTATCAGTTCACACCTACAAAATAGGAAAGAATTCAAAATGCTAAGATATGTTGAACTAAATCACTGTCTTTATGTAAAACCCTAGAATCTAGTGAGGAATGTCAAATACCACTACAATGGGAGCTTCCAAAAGACATTACATCTGAAAAAAAAATAGCTAAAGTAGGCAGGATGATGAAAATAATCACCCTTATCGATATACTAATACACTTATAAAAAATCCCCACTATCAATAAATGCTATTGCAGGTCAAGGATCAGGAGTACTAACAACTGACTACCTCTGTAATTCTAAGCAAAGTAAGCATAGGATTGATTATTTTTTTGTTTGTTATGTATGAGAACAAAAACCCTACTCAGATGCCTTTGTTAACAGAGTATGAGCACTTCAAGCAAATTTTTTGTTTACTGCAAACAGACTTACATTTGCAAGAACTCGTTTTACAGACGGCAAAATACACTCATTTTGCTTCTGTGTATCATACGTGATAGCATTTTGTCTCTCAGATTATATAAAACTCAGACTTTTAAATTTTTCCCCAAAGGAACCTCTCCTGTCTGTTAGCATTCTACAGAACTTTATTTCCAGTTTGTAATTTCTATCAGATAATCAAAATTAGAAGTATTTTCTATTTTATCCAGATCTTCTATATTAACCTAAGGTACCAGAAAATGTCATACGTGTAACAAATAAACAGCTATTTTTCTCTAAAAATATATTTAATAATGCTTACTCATTGGAATAAAATTTATTCAAATTGTCGGTTAGCAGTGGAAGAGCAAGTATGTTTACACGTTAGAACTGAAGCTCAAAACACCATAACATGATTACCTGACAGCTATTATATGCCCTGCAAGAAGTTATTAGTGTTGATTCTCTTTCAGAAGGCCAATATAACAGTTCCACCCTTAGCATCCTCCCTGTAGTTTTACTTTGTTGTGTCTTTTTTTAACATAAACTTTCCCCGTCACTCCCACAGGTCGTGTTTTGGTCTCAAGATGTATTATTGAGATACTTCACACAACAGCTACATATAAAGAAAATTAAGCCAGTCCTAAAACTACAAAGTAATCCTAAAGGTTTCAGCAGGGGTTAAAACCACAGTACTAAAAATAACAAGATGTAAATGTATTTCACCAAGGATTCTGTTTTCCAGAAGAGCAGATAGAAAACACCATTGCAATGTTTTACAAGGACATTCACAAATACCTTTAAGTATTTCAGCACAAGTTTCATGCCAGCAAAAATTACAAGCAGTCACTGTGGGAGGGAGACAGAACCAAGAAAAAAATCAACAAAACAAAACTAACAAAAAACCCAAACTCACACTGTCATTGCAAATGAATTTTAACAAATGAAAAGCAGTGTCAGGAAATATACCTGCTTGTAAGTTTTAGTATTTCCACAGTCACAAACTTCTTTGAAAACTACAGACCACATATCACAGAAACATACATTCGTGGTGAAATGGTGGTGAAGAAGAGACACAAAACAGATTATAGAAAGTACTGTTAGAAAGCACTTTGGAAATAGAAAATGTCCTTTAACTTCTTTTTGTACTTCTCTTGGGTGCCTGAGTAACAGAGAGGCTGACAGGTGTCATTCTAAACAAAGTGTCCTTTTGAACATACTTCATTTCCTAATAGAAATGTGCCTGTGAACATTACTAACTGCTCTAGCAAGCCACTTTATTCACTGATCTCTAACATACCATGGACATGCAGTCCCACTGAGATGTAACTGGATGCTGTGTGCCTGGCCAAAGGAAGCCCAAGACACTGTGCCAGTCACTGCTTCCAGGAGAAGACAATCTTCTGAAAGATGTATCCAAATTAATGATTTAAATGAAGTTATTTTTAAAGTATCACTTTTAGAAACTTGCATTCTAAATTAAAATTAAAAACGCAACCGTTTTGGCAAATTTCTTTGCACGAGACTAAAATACTTCCTAGTACACCTTCCAAAAGCACAAATTCTGGATGATACTACTTCCTGCTGAAGAGAAAACTCAGTGAAGAAGAACAGCATTTGTCAAATCCAGCATTTTCAAAAAACAAGTGAATTTGCAACAAGCAGTTTAAGCAGAATCTGTTTTTTATTACAGTGTAACGGGTTCCGTAGGTGGAAGAGTGTGGACTGCAGACACACTAATATATAAACATGTGGCTGCATCAGTACTCCTATGAGCTTGTCAGACATTTCAACACCGTATTTTTAGATTATTCTCTCATACCAACTGCACTGTTACAGTGGCATTTAATTCCATTATGTTCATTGTCAAAAAGCTAACCTTCTGCTTCAACTACAGCAGTTCTTTGAAAAAATACATTTTTAGAGACTCTATTTAATTCTCAAATATATTTCCCCAGTCATAGCCATGAGCAAGCTCAGTCTAATACAGAAAACAGGACCCACATTTCACTTTCTAGATGCTATGTCACTTCATGCTTCTTTTGACCAACTCTGTAAAAATCCTTGCATTTGGGAATAGCACACCTGTTGTTATATCTGAGCCTGCTATATAAAGATTTTATAGTGCTTTCTCTCTGTTCTAATAAAGCCTAGGTTAATGAGGAGAACAGAAGAAAAAACTTGGCTGAATTGATCTCTTCTGCCCTGGCAGTGATGCCAAACACATACCTATGGTATTTCTAGTTCCTAAAACTCAAGTCATTCTTTCATCTCAAATTTTTCTCTTCATTCAGGGAAAAAAAAAAAAGAAGTCATCATACATCAAACAAATTGCATTAGGAGCAATAGACATAGGAAGGCCTGGTTTTCTACAGATTGGTTCTATTTTGGTCTATATCTTTTCCCAGTGTAATTGCTCCAGCTCACTATATATCCTGTATGATTTCACTCTCCCTGTCCCTTAGCAATAGATCCATTTCCCCACTCACATGGATATTCTTCTAACCACAGTTCTCTCTCCCTTGCCTCCCACATCCTCTGGTGCCAAACAATGTCTTGCTGGCTGGACAGTATGTGCACATTGACCTCCCTCTTATCAGGCAGAACAACTTTACTGAGCACTTCTGATGGTAACATCCTTCACCTCTGGGGACATTAACACAGCTCAAGACCTTTGAAACAGAAACAGAGTGACATGCACTCCATAATCTGACTAGACATCTAATCTTCAAGCCTGCTGATACATGAAGCTTGTCTTTGAAGTTTCAGGTATTAGAAATCTGCCAAACTCCAAAACTTTGCAGACTACGTCAGAGACAGAAAAATTTAACAGCACTACAAAACAAAGGACTCAGCTGCAAAAAAGCAAAGAGGAATGTGGGGATGAGAAAGTAAAGATTCTGACCAACCCATTTTTGCTTTGTGGAGTGGGGATACAGTCCCCTAAGAAGTTAAACGGGATCACCAACATTCAAGCTAATTAAAAAAAAAAAGGGGGGGGGCACTCCAAACTGGGTAACATTCCTGTACAGCAGCCTTCCCCACAAGCACAATACACTACAGCTAAACTGAGCCTGGAAGGGGCACTCTTGTTCTCTGTGCCAATGGTGACACTTGGTCTGCCCCCACAACCGCAGCTAGACTGGCAAGAAGTGAAGCCTACTGAAAAAAAAATTTAAAAATAAGGCAAAAAAGGGTAATGGGCTCTCAGCCAGTTTAGATGCCTACAGCATCAGAGCAGTGCCAGCCAGTGCTGCTGCAAAGGAAGAGGGAAGGACGCAGCAGGGTGGCGTGAACAAGGAGTAGAACTGGCCCTTCGAGTGCACCCGGCTGCTTAGGCTGCTTATCTGCAGCTCAGAACTGCCCTCTCCATCTGGCAGTTAATTATTCATCCAGCAGACATCAATGGAAGTCTACCTGGCTGCAATGCTCCAGTCCTTAGGAAATTATAGTATCAATCTTTCCACACTAAGCAAAATAAAGTACGTGAACAGAGAATGTTTAAGATAAGGCAGATACAAAAAAACATGTTACTTCACGCTGGATGGCAGTTTCGTTAAAGCAAACCTAACAAATGTGTCAACGAAGGCAGATGGGTGCCAGTGCAACATAAAAAAAAGCTGTAGGCGTTACAGACACTACTAAGTGCAACAGCAGAGGAGCTGAAGTGCCTGGCTGCGTGTGGGTGTGATAAAAGGCCTCTGAATTCGCCGCCTGCTCTGTGGCAGATGTCTAGCCCAGCATTCTGCCTGTGACACCGCCTGCTATCAGACCGGTCGGGAACGAAGGGAGAACAGAGTTCTCCCTTGCTTCGTCCAGAAACCTGTGGAGTTCCTGACCTACAACCAGGCACAAGTGACTGCGCTATTGCCATCAGTGCACACATCTGTCAACAAATCCGTGTGACTGCAAATCTGCACAGCACTTTCATCCTCAGCCACGTATTCTGGCAGAGCCTTTTCAACCAAAATATTTGCTGTGGGGAAGGAAAGAAACGCCCCATTTTACCGTCCTCGTAAACCTGCCATTGTCTTACACTGTGGAGAAAAAAAAAATAGTGGTGAAACACTATTCATCAGTTTCTTAATTTCATTTAAGGTTTGATAGATTACCGTCACCATCTCTCTCTCTACTGTTTCTTGTTCCCTAACTGAAGAGGCCCAAGTCTATTTAGTACTGCATCCTACTTGTACTGCTGGAAGAAGGAAAAATCAAACCAGAACAAAAAAAATTACCTTCTCATTTTAATGGGACTGTTGAAATTGTGTTACCAGAGGGACATAACCTGCGTGTCCATATATAATGAACGTATACAGCTGTATAATCACATTTTAAAAAAACTTACTGTATAAAATGCTGCTTCAAAATTGGCTTAAATTCATTTAAGCCTGTGCCGATTGTAAAAAGGGAAGTGGTGGCCCTCCTCTCCTCTTACTCCTCATAAGGTCCCACAGTGAACTGGAAATACTGAAAACCCAGGGTTTTTTTATGCACTTAGTTTTCAGTTAAATTAGCAAACAAATCCAACCTTTTACGTGGCCACAAGTACGAAAGTGGAAACAAAAAAGAGAAGAGAGGAAAAAAAAACCTCAACACTATAAGCAGATAGGTTCAATCTGAAGTAGGAGCTTCAAAACGAAGATCTCGCCAAGTGTTAATACTTCATTTAGAGCCCATTACTGTTTTTCCTCTGTTTGAATTAAATTACATTGCACTTACTCTACCTCATCCAGTATTTTATCATCCAGGCATTCAATACTGCTCAAGGCAGTTTACAGTACCTGTATCAGCTACAAATTTCGCCACCTCACCATCCACTCCCCTGTCCACACTATTTTCAAACACACAAAATAAAACAGCCCTCATCGCTTGCTTCCAGTGAAGCTGTTACCACCCCTCTGCCACAGGGGTACCTGCCCAGTTCTTCCTGGGAGCCCAGAACCGGCCAGGGCCTTCCAGATGTATCTCACCAGTGCTGAGCTGAAGGGCATCATCACCTCCCTGAGCCTGCCCACAACACTCATACTTGGACAGCCCAGGAGGCACCTCCCCAGGGGCAGGGCTCTGCACTTGTCTTTGTGGAGCTTCATGAGGTTCCTCTCTGCTCACTTCTCCAGTCCATCCAGGTCCCTGCGAGAGGCTGCACAACCACCTGGCCCCCCAAACACTCCTCCCATCATACTGCCTACAAACGTCTGAGGGTGTGCTCTGTCCCATCCACCATGAATGTTCATTTGGTTGCACTGCCCCGGAAATCCAGCTCGACCCCTGGGTCACACTGCTAGTGACTGGTCCCCAGCTGGACTTTGTGCTTCTGATCACAACTCTTTGAACCTGGTAGCTCATCCAGTTTTCAGTCTATCTCACTGTCCGTTTGTCCAGTCCGTACTTCCATCACTTAGTTGATGAGGATGTTACAAGCGACACTGCCACTACCCTAAGGAATTCAAGATAAACAATATCCACTGCTCCCCACTCATTCACTGAGAGGCTCCTGCAGGCACCTACCAACATGACCCCTGCTGACCTGCTGCTAGGCCTGACCCACAGCTCTCAACTGACTCCTCATTCACCCAAAAGGAAGAGCTTCAGGAATCCCCGTGGCACCCCCACAACAAAAATCCCCACAACACCGTGCATCCCTCCACATAAGAAAATGTCCTTCCTGGAGAGCCCATAGCCAGCCCTTGCAACACTCCAGCCATGTCAGCTGTCCCACCCCACCTCTGATCACAACAAGTTGTGACTGCACACAGACCTCCAATTTCTCCTGTTTGTGCCCAGTCTCTTCCACAATACATGGAAAACAGTGAAATCCAAATAAAATAATCATCTTAGGTTAAGTTTTAGAAACTTCATACTGGCTACACTTTAATAGCCTGAAACCTCATTTCACACTATGACAAAGTTACAGATGCTGGAGAGAAAAAACAACAGTGACAGCAGACTACTAATGTATGGATGGGTAGACATGGGAAGAGGTTTATATATAACCGCTTTGCAGTTATATACAGAGCAAGGAGATGAAGAGTTCTGTCACTCCTATCCCAGGTAAGAAACCCTGTTAGAAGAGAGCTCTGGGCTCCTCTCCAGGGCTCAAACCCAGCAAGCCTTTCTCACCATGCCACTGCTCCTCTGCCCACTCCCTGTTACCTGAATCCAAAGCCCCATTCCTGTTCTTTCAAATGCTCAGGAGACTCTGGGATCTGTACTTACAGCACACCCACAGCTTCTCTTCTCAATGAAAGTAACCTGAACGAGATTTATTCTACCTTCAGTTGTTCCAAGTACACACAGTAAAAAGTATCTTCCAGTAAACAACTGCTTCTTCCAAAAGCAGAAACAATTTGAAATCAAGATTCAAAATCGCTGAAAACTCTGACATTTCTCTTACATAACCTCAAACTTCTAAATTTTGGTAAAAATTCTTTGAAGCAAGAGTCCCCTGGCTTGTCATCTTTGTACAAAGCAAAAAAACATCTTAGGGTTTTACATTAACTAAATCACCCTTTACATCAGCACTCAAACCAATGCTTTCTCAAAGACCAGCTCTACCATATGTAAATCTCAGTACTAACAGGTCACTCTGATGAACACCAACATTGTCAAAAACTACAAAGAAAAAAACACATAAGAAAATGTAAAATTACACATTTTTATAACCTGCTTAGTAGCTTAGGGAGACCTTTTCTAACTAAAATTGCTTCATGTGCTATGGATATATACTGAAATGCATTTAATGTGCCTTACAGTCTCAGCTAGCTCCTGGTTACTGGGATGTAGGAAGAAGCTTCCACAGAGGGGTGTAATTCCACAGTTGTCTGCTAGACTGTCTTATGTGTTCCTCTGGAGCAATACTGCTGGCCATTGTTGGGAGCAAAACACTTGAGGCATTTGCAACATTCTTTTCTCACTAATGCACCCTCCTTTCATATAATTTTAGTTGGTTATTTTTCCTGTAACCAACTTCTCCTCTGAAATCAAGTCAGTGGAAATTAAAAGATATTTATGAAGAACAACCAAGCAAGAAAATCACAGAATTTCATTGCAGCAAACAATGCTACAGATGCTTTTGGACAAAGAAGGAAATTCTTACATCAGCTCTTCCCTCCACCTCTATTCTCCAGGCTCCTACGACTATTACTGACAGTATTAGAGAGATGTAAATATTATACAACAGCATTTGAAGCTTTGAGAAAAACTTGAGTAATGCCATTTTTGCAACGGAACCTCTGGCTAAGGAATGCACAGCTGCTGAGCAGATGTATAATTCCAGCATTTAGATTCCATTATTTCAAGGGGGATTTTTTTCTTTACTCCATGTTTTCAGATTTTCTATTTCCATCTGGTTTTTGACCTCTCTCAGCTTAGTCCACTCTTCTCTGTTTTAGTTCATTACACCAAAATAATTTTCTAAATTAGAAACATCTCTACATTTAAAAACTTGTGAATTTAGAGAGAGGTGGGGGAGTAAAACAGGGCCAGGGGCAGAACAAAAACAGACAGTTCAACAGAGGCTTGGGTTTGAATAAAAACTGTCCTGTGTGGGTCGGGTTTGATTTTGCAGTTCCTGGTCTAACCCAAATTGGCGAGCCTCTAACTGCATTCCTTCCATGAAATTTTAAGAGCAGGAAACTGAAGAATATCAGCTATATGGGAATGTTTCTACACTTTGCCAGAGCCCTCTGCCACAAACTTCTGAGTAAAACAACACTCCAAGTTTTGATTCTTTTTAGAGTTATAATTAATTATAGTTGTAAGCGTAAAAAAAAAATTAACTCACCATGTACTAAAAGAGCTTTATAAAACATATAAAGATTAGTGTAAACCAGTAACAGTGGTTGTCAAATCAATTCAGTAAAAATTTATTAATGCAAAAGTAGTAAAACAGTAAAAAAATATATATTGATATAGCATTGTTTAGAAAAATTTCCACTCATCTAAGCCAAGTAAGGACTAGGGCATAGAATATTGTCTGTCTTAAACTTCAGTCCACACAACAAGTTTTAAAGATGACTTATCCCTGGTACGACCACTGATTCAGCTCAGCAAATGTGACAGATTGGCCACAAAACCTATCCAATTTTGCATTTAATTTTAGGCTCAGAATAATAATTTGCCTGGGTGGGGAAGGGCACAATCTCCAATCCTAACGAATGGCATACATATCAGAATACTCTACATGAAATTTTCTATAGGATAGTTTCGCAGACACACAAACAAAAAAGGGTAAAATTATTGTGAACTAATAAATATAGAAGATAAAATTATAAAAATACATCTATACTTTAAAACAAAAACCCCACATTTTTATTCTGTGGGATTTATTGTTTGCTTTGTCTCCAAGAGAGGAGATATCCAAACCAAGTTTAAAAAAAAACCTTTGAAGTGAAACTTCCCATAGCTTCTATCATAAGGGACATTTCTGCTTAACACTTGGTACCACTCCTGAATTTTTCATTACTGCTAAAACCCCTTCAATAATCTGAACAGAAGATCGATTCAGTGCCCAAAACATGGAGTGAGAAGAACGGCTGCACTTCATTAGCTGGCAGTTCATTCCTGTGCCCTGTCCCAGTCTTGTGTTGTAATTAACTCTCAGTTGTCCAAACCAGTGCAAGGCCTGCTCCTCGCACAACACTGAGAGGGAAACAGGAGCATTTCTAAAATCTTCTCCAAGGCATTCTGTTAAAGATGGATTTCTCTTCCCCAAAGAAGGACATGTACCAGGAAGAGCACAATTTACCCAGCTTTGTGGTCTCCTCACTCACATTTCCAGTCACTGAAGTTCACCGTTTTCTTCCAATAAATCCCTTTTGTTCTCATACTACTACCCAAGTTCTTTCATTCCCAAATATAAAGAGACAAGGGGATGATAAATTTTTCATATTTTCAGTATCCAGTATATTATTCCTGCTGGACAATTCCTCCCAATCCTTCTGTTTATTCTTCCTTTTCAAGTCTTCTATACCCCTGCAAAAACACATGGAACAGCTCCTCTGCCTCTGCCTGCCCCCTGCACTGTGAATTTCCAGCTGAACACAGGATAGGAAAAAGAATGATTAATTTAGAAAATTTTATCTGAGCTTATTCACCACTTCCATATCCTTGACATTCTGACTCTGAGCACACAATGTACTCATTTGCACAAATCTCATGAGCAGAGTATTGATTCTCTGCATAAGTGAAATCTCTGATGACTTCAGTCCTCCAAAGTCATTTGAGCTCTGCCTACTGATTTCCAGTCAAGTTTGGGATCAGGCTCTCACAGAGGAAGTATAAAGGCCTATGAATGGTTCTAGGTGGGGCTTTCTTTTTTTTAAACAAGAAAAGAAAAGCAAATTTAAATAATTTCAACAGCTGCAGCAGTGAAAAGGAAATCGCTGCCACAAACCAGATCTATATCCTGGTACGTATTTTCTGAGACTTTGATATTTCTCTAACTTATCCCTGCTACATCTGCTTGTGTTTTATCAACCGATACATGCTTCAAAGCATGGCAAGACTGACAGTTTTCTCCTTAAGATGGTGAACTGAGGGAATATAGACACAAAGAATTGCTAGTTGCTTCCACATTTTATGCCAATAAAGTTGACTGAAACCACACTGCAAAACTGTGAGTGATATAAAATTTTTGTAAAAAGCATCACTGCTGTTAGAATACATGATGCAAATTAAGCTACAATACTGCAGAGCTGAGTTAATAATACTGATTTTTTCCCCTTTTAATGCACAGCAACTCATCACATAGTTGAATTACATTTAAATGCACTACATTTTCCTCCGTGTTTTGGGGAATCCTATTTTGGGGAAAAAATGAGCATGAGAGCATTTAGCTGCATGCTGCAGGTACACGTCCTGTGAATTGTTACTACACAATTTTTGTCTAATCAAGATCTTTTAAAACATTTAAAGTTCACACCTTCATGATACTCAGAGCACTTGCCCCTCCCCAGTGAAGAGTCACCGGTGACACGGCAGTGGTGGCAGGGACAGCTCCATCAGGGCAATCACTTTCACTGTAACTACAGGTGTCACTGCAGAAGCTCAGAGCTGGTGACACACCTGACCTTCAATAAGGCTTTGCTGTGGCTTCTCCTTTCCCCCTGCTTATACAACCTATGAATATTATCACAATCATGAACCAGAGTTTATTTTCCTACCCTAACACTTGTTTTGAATTTTGCTAGCCAGACCATTGTTAAACAGCACTAAAACTAACTGTAATGCACGGAATTCAAATGAAACGGGATGGCACCTACCAGACACCATTTAGAAAAATGGCAAAAAAACACCTCTCTGGATTATAAATCTGAAACAGAATGACCCTATTTCTCACACCATTTGTGTACAGCTGCAACAACAGGGTCATAAGAAGAAACCCATGCATGGGCTGTGCACTGCCACAAGATGAATTAAGTTCGTGGTCTTCTCAATATGTCAAACCTGCTACAGTGAATTTCAAAATATATATTGAATATATATTGCAGACTAGTAGCATAATTGCTTTGTTTTGCTTTGGGGGAAAATGGACATGAAATACGCCTAATATGCTCTGTAAATATATCCAGCAAAGTGCTGGGAAGACAATTCACAACAAAGACCACGCTGGCAAGTTGGCAGCTTTTCCCCTGATTTCCTGGTCACTGGTGGGCCAGCTATTTGTTTTATCAAACTAAAGCTCTTGAGATTTATGAACCCCAAATACAATGTAGTACACAGATGTTTCTGGACTGAATCCCTCACAAAATAGCTATTCCATAGATCTTCTCAATAAGAGCACTGAGATTGCTAAAATTATGTTTTCTGTACAAAGAAAAAAAAAATGAGGTGACTGTTGCAACCTTTTACCCAGTTCCAAGGGTCACCTGGTGTAGTCTCCATATTATTCTTAAAGGACACAATACAGCAGGTCAAGTTTTACATTCATTGTCAGTTTTAAACCTTTTAAAGAGTAACTACTTGCTGCCTGAGATAAGTGAACCCTCCACAGATTTCACAGCAACTTTTAGGGGATTACATGAAAACAAAGCAGAAAGAAATCCCGTCTTCCCTTCAGAGCACTAACCATCCTGGAAGGCACAGAAGAGACCACCGCAACTGGGGACCATCAGCACAACTGTGGTGGGACAACTGCAGAAGCTTCTGCAGATCTTGTCCAAAAAAAGAAGAAGTGGAACCACTAAACCAGCAGCAGTGAAAGGAAAACTTTCTTGTCAGGCACACTCCGTGCCTGCCCCCAAGTCCTGCATTTTGGGAATATTAGCAAAGGAAAGAAGGCTCCAAGTACTCCATCTGTACCCACATATGACTCTGACGTGATATACTTTTAAATTACTGAGTTCCTTCTGTCACTTATTTACAGATGACAGTAAGATAAGTGAAGAAATCCCAGGCATTGAGAACATGCCCTCTTTTTACTGAGGAACCAAAAAATACCTAGTGCTTTCTCAGGTGTCCAGCGAGAAAGGACAGACCTTCAAGTGATACTTGAAATAAGCAAGGACAAACAAACATTTGTAACAGTTTCTCTAAAACATACTGATTGGTTTCTTTCATTCACCTGTGTTTTTCAGCAATTTACCAAAGAAGTTACTGCAGCTCTGTATGTCAGACCTGGTATCCAGAAAAAGCTCACGTATCATTTACACACTCCACCATATTCAATATTTTTAATTTGCATAACAAACCACACAATTTTCACCGTGAGGATCTTGCAGAGCAGTGTCCAAAACATTAGGATTTAGGGTCCCACACACTGGCTTTAGGAACGTCTATGCCCTAGCTACATACTGTTTCAGTAAACATGCTGTTTCAGGCTTGCAGTTTACCAAGAGCTTTCTGCTCTAACTTGAACAAAGGCTCAAGCAGATAACATCCAGAGATCCCTTTCAAAACTAAATTACTTCACAATTAAGGGAAGCAAATAATTCAGATCCAGCCACATATACTGTCTGTCCCTGGAAGAGATCAGCCAGCGGGACATACTAAGGGCTGGCAGCTGAATCTTGCAGGTGCATGAGAAGACCCTTCATAAAACTTCCAACCAGATCTCAAAGCCTACCAGGTTGTATGTGTGTATATAAATACATATAAAATACACAGCCCCACACACACATCCCCAAACGAAATGTGGTGCATAACCTAAGAAAAAGCTACAAAAGAACAAAAGTGCAAGACCAAAAGACAAATACATTGTCAGCAAAGGTTTTATCCAGGCTGCCACAAATGCCACAACATGGAGTATTTCTAGCTATAGACTGGTTAAATTATCTGACTATAAATTGCTCTTATGTTAACTTTTTAACTCCAGGACTAGGTTCTACTACAAATCAAACAAGCCCTTCAATTCAGGAGAATCTTCCTCATCTACAAAAGCAGCTTCTCTATCTCTGCAGGTAATAAGCCTGAACAATCCCTAGCATGCTAACTTGATAAAAGAACTCAACCTCTAAGCAGAGAACAAAATATGTAAATTCGAAGGGCAATCAATTTACACTGGGAAAGATCGTCATACAACTTGACACAAAGTAACAGGCAACTGCTGAAAGGAAATACCACAACCTACTACCATTCCCTGCTGCTGAATTCACTCTTAATTTCACCAAAACAACATCAGAGGGTGGTTGATTGAAAGGTGGTAAAAAGCCATTTATGCTTTTGAACCCTGTTCAATAGATTTTGTAATCAGTTATGAAAACCGCGTACATAATCGGTCCTCAACAGCACGGTCTTTTACTGCGAAGGTACGGGCGATTAGTTAGGGTTATTATTTCTTCAGACTTTTTTTCGCTGAACGGCAAAAACCGATTAGGAAAGCCGGCGTCCAGCTTTGTTCAAGGCTCGCACAAAAGGAAGGCGAAGCACCTTATTCCTCATACCCTTCCCACGACGACGGGCGCTGCCGCTCGCTCCGGCTGGGGCCGCTCGGCACCGGGCCCGGGATTACAACACCGGGAAGGGAGAGCAGGAGGGAGGGAGGGAGCGCACGGCCAGCGAGCGTCGCGCCGGCCCTGCCCACGAAGGGACCCGCGGACCCCGCGCAGCCCCCGCGGCGCCCACCCGGCCCGGCGGCAGCGGCGG
>VZTI01006027.1:492965-526956 GCA_013397865.1 Struthidea cinerea
GGCGGGGGCCCGCGGGCAGGCGGGAGCGCGCTCGCCGCCCCCGCCCGTCCATCAGCACGTGCCGTGGGCGGGAGGGCTGGCGGGGCTCCCCGGGAAGAAAAGTTGGCCGGGAGGAGCCAGCCGGGCCTGCTTTTCCTCCCCAGTAGCCCCTCCGCGGGCGGGAGCGCGGGCCGCAGCCTGGGCCAGCGTGTCGTTGGGCGCCCGGGCCCAGGCGTTATCCTGCCCCGCCGCCCAGCAGGGCTTTCCCCGTGAAGAAGCTCCTCTAGGAAAGGGCAGGAAGGTGTGAGGGCAAAAAGTGGCCAAGCCGGTGTCATGGAAGCACTGCTGGCCTTGAAGAGGGTCGAGACACGAGAAAAGCAGCTGCGGCTGCATTTGGCTGCAGGGCCGGGAAGATCCATCCAGATGCTGGTGGGGTTGGTGCCATGGAAAGCGGACAAGCTGCCAGGATTCACAGAGGAGGTGGGATGGAGGATTACCGGAGCAACTTTGGTGGGAGTTCCAGGGGGGCTGCGTGTGAGCTGGGGAGGGCGGCGAGCAGGCAATGGTGGTAGCAGCGTAGGGAAAAGTGAGGGACTCACATGGGCCTTTAGGCTTCGTGGAAAAAGAGTTCTGGGAAGGCTGACGTTGCAGGGCCGCAGGAGGGACAGAGTTCCATTGCAAAGGACAGCATTGTTTGTTTGCTTTTTCCATTTCCTGTATCTAAATAAATATGCCCAGTTAGTTAGATTGGAATACATTAAAACTTCTGCAATGAGCTGCTCTGCTTGCTGATAAGGATGCTGAAGGCCATGATTTGCATTGTATTTCGAAGCTCCTTATCATTAGGACAAATTGGAAAAGTAATAATTTGACTGTCTGTCTTCAAGTGAGGTCTCCCAGCAGCAGTGCAGAAGGAGCTCCAGTGACAGTGTCATGTGCCGGGGAGGCCGCACAGCTCCCACCTGGGCTGCTGTTTTTAATCCTTCACTCGACAATGTGACAGCACTTGTGATGCTGATGTCCTCTTGCCTCACCTGTCCTGTCACTTGGTTACTCTGTATCAAGAACTTGGCACACAAAGCCAACTACAGGGGGAAATGAAGATCGCGTGGATCCTACAGACCTACTCGGTTTCCCTTTGCTGCACACCAAAACACTCTTTAGGCCTTCAGGACACACCAGTAATTGCTGGTGTGGAGATGCCTGCCCAGATAAACTATTTCTAGAGAATAACCAGTTGGGAAGCAATCTGGCTTACTGGTGCCAAACAGCCACATGTGCATGTATTGCGGGAAACATGGGCTTGCTTATTTTGTTCACCTCTCCACAGTGTAGCTCCATTTTTGCATGCTAATATCAGATAGGACTTGTAAATTTTGTGTACTCCACTCCAGGGCTGTCACCTCTGAATGTAAGATGAGAGCACTGCATTCTGGCTCACATACGTTTTACCCACAGATTGTTAGATGAGTGCTTAAGTTGTGTACTATCCTACATAGCAAAACAAAAGAGGAAGTATAACTTCAAACCTATCACCTTCACAGACTCCTTTAAAATGTAGGCAGGTAAAGGCACACCTAATAATTGCATGTGGCCAGATACTGTGGTGATAAGCATTTAAAAATGCAGGTCTTGTCTTACTAAACTTTTACAGAATTTTTTCCGATCACCATCATCCAGAAAAATCTGTCAGTGTCCAAAACAAAGCCAGCCTGCAAGAAAGACAAAATCACAGCTTCCATGCCAAGCAATACAGAGCTCCTATGCTTATGTTTATAATTTCAAAGGAAAATATGAGTCTGCTGTTCTTCCACTCTCTGTACTATCAGATTATAGCAGCAGAATAGACACTCAGTATGGAAGAAGAATGCAACATGCGTGTGTGTGCTCCCAACCAGAACCAAAGCTGTTAGTGCTAGCATCTCTTCAGCAATAATGTGTGCTAATACAGCCCAGTGCTCGTCAGATGTTAGATACTGATTTAATCCAGGATGCATGAATTTAGCAACAGCCGCTAGCCTTGAAATGTATTTAACCCTTCTTGTGAAATGGATAAACTCTTTTCATCCAGTTCTTGGTGTGTAAATTTGCACACTGCAGAAATTGCTATCTCAGCCAGTACTTTTCAAGGCACTTGGGCACTGAAGATACCCACAAGTGGCAGTCCCTGTCGGGTCAGGAACAGTGTTGCTGAGGATGAAGTTTGTATTGCTATGGCAAGCAATGCCCATCTCTGCATTATTGAGTGCTGTTAACTCCTTGTCTTAATCACAAAATAAAGTCTGCAAAAGTAAACTACATTATAATAATATTAGGGTTGCAGGAGACCAAACTGCTTCTTAATCCAGAATGATGAATCACAACCACCTTAGAAAGTATTTAGATTGTGATGGATGTCTGATGAAACATCCCATAGAAAATGCTGAGGTCTTTCAAAACAGTGCAGTACTTATGTTTCCAATATCTCTACCAGGATAGGTAGAGGGACCTTTTTAAACCAGAAAACGAACACTTTAGGGGATGGGCTCTCAGAAGGGTACAGCGTTCCAGCGAGCTAGTTAGCAGCAGCAGTCTTACCTGGTGAGGATTTTAGGAATCTGCAAAAACTCAGACACACCAGGAATAACACAAAGTATTTATTCTGTTAGTTGAGCAACACTCAAAAAACACTGAAGTCTGAAAATCTGAAAATAAACATACATTCATTTGACATTTGGCCAAGATGAGATATGGAAGTCTAACATGAGATATAGAAGCAGCACTTCAAAACTGACTGCCATGATGAAGAGAGCTGTATTTAGAAAAAAAAAAAAAGAATTGGATAGTCTTCCAGCTGCTTGCATTGTTATTTCCTCTCCAGGAATTTCTTATTAGTTCTTGGAATCACTAGGGAACTACAAACTTGAATATCAAAAGAACAAAGAGGTATATATAGGGAGAAGGTCAGCCATGTGATAGGACTTGATCTTTGTAGATGCTCCTTCCCTTCAGTCTCTGGAATTCATGTCTTAAATCTGTGGTCCAAATATATTTTTGAAAACTGTTTGCAATTAGAGGAGTATTTCTCTGTTACTGTTACCAAAATAAATATTCCATGCTACATATTAAAAGAATATTGCCCTTCAGCCAGGGACACAATTATTTCACTTAATATGACATGAATTTGGCTTTGTCTCTTTTTCAGAATTATTTTACTTGAAAGCATATTCTTTTGATTAAAAATTTATTCAGCTGTTTGTTACTTACAAAAGTCATGGATTTTATTAAGTTCTTTAAATGTAAGCAAAATTAATTCAATAAGGGAGAGTCAAATCTGTGAAGAAAGGTGTTTTCTAAAAATTTTTGCTAGTGGAGCACTGGTAGTAAAGAGGCAAGCCCTGTCCAACCTTGAGTCCAACCAGCGTGGTGTGGAACTGAGTCCAGGGCAGCACTGGAGAGCACTGTCACAATAATCCAAGGAATGACAGCTCAACGTGCAGAGCATGGGCACAAAGAAACAAGGAAAATTTCCCACAGCTCAAGCACTTGGTGTGTGTTTTGGGGTTACTTGGGCTTCTGCAGGGGATTCTTCCTCAGCCTTGTGCAGGAGGCCGTGGAGGAAGGAGGACAGAATGGCTGTACCTGTCCCCGTCAGCTGCTGCAGGGCGGGAGCTGATTCCTCACTGAGCTGTGCAGGAGGGAACTGACTCCACTGGTGTGGCAAAGGGCTGCAGTAATGGGAGCACTTTGCTCTGGGAGACATCTTCCCAGTCAAGAACCAAACCTCCCGCTGCTTTTTCTGTTTCTCCTTCCTGCGCCTAGTTGAGCTGTATGATTTTGTTTTTATGGATTCCCATTTACAAAACCCTTGTTGCAGTCTTCTCACCAGGTCATAACAAACCCTGAGATAACTCTCCTTTTAAATACAAAAAAACATTTCAAATTACTTTGTTTTTCTTAAAGCCAGAGTATTAAAAGCCTTAGCAAAGCAAAAGGAAAATATTTGTAGGCTCAGCAGAGGCTTCACCGGGGTGCCTCACTCACATCAGTTTGTTTGGAGAATTAGTAATATGTCTTCCCCTATATGCATGCACATAAAATCCCAAAAGTCTTCATTTGCTCAGAGGAGATTAAGTATTTAGAGTTAGATTGTAGTGCTGATTTTAAAATTTATGTTCTGAATTATCAGTCAGAGGTGCCAAATGATCTACAAGGAAGTTTTAATTAATACTTAGAGAGAAGCTAAATGTTTGTGTTCCTCCACCTTTGGTTACAAGAGGTATCTGTTAGTTTCTTTTACAAGTTTGAATAATCCTTAGATCCAAACCCACACTTGTATTAACAGTTCCTCTGTTAAGCCTGATGCTCAGGCTTTGTCCTGACACTGGAGCTCTGCTGAAAGCGGAAATGTTTTTAAAACCTGCTGTTACACAAGGCGAATTCTTTTCAATACAGAAAATTTCTGTCTTGGTGTGTATAACAGCTTTGTCCTCACAAGGCATGGATTCAATTGGATGTGTTTCTGGCAGCTGTAGGAGTGGGTGCTGTAGAGATTTACAAAGGTGGACATTTATGAGACTGAAAATGCTCTCTTCTTCCAAGCTTGTTAGAATGAAACAGATCTGAATCCTATACAAAAAAATGAATGAAATAATTTCATCACTTTATTATTTTTTCTCAGTCTAAACCTTTAAACATGATTAGATTGCTATTAAATAAGAGCAAATGCATCAAAATAGTCTTGCTCACCTCTTCTTTCATATTCTAGTGAAACCAAGATAATATAGGTCTACAAAATAATAAAAGGATATACTTGTGTATCAGTCCCAGCAGTCAGCTAAAATGTCTGAAAATACATGATGAAGTTAAAGCCATAGCAATGAAGCTTTTCTCTCGCAGTCTGTAAGATACTTGAATATTAACTGAAACTGGAACTTGAACAAGTTAAACTCATACAGGTAAAAGCAAATCCCGAAAAACAGTCTATAACTCCCTTTGCTTCCAATGAGAAATTGGCCTGTGTCTGCAAATCTCCTCATTTGGCAGCTACACCTAATAGAGTTTAAACTCTCACTGGCATCAGCAAAAAATTACCTGATTAGGGATGCAGGATTGGATCTAAGATAATAGCATATTAAAAATCCACTATGGATTCAAAAGCTACTAATGGAAATTAAATCCCTGAGAATATAAAATGTTCCAAGCAGTTGAACAGTTTGCATTGTACATACTCAGAATGCTAAACAATAGCAGCTATTGCATGTGTGACCATCAGGAAACACAGCTGTGCTTCTTTGTGTTACAATTAATTACTTCCGTTGTATATAAAATTGAAAGTATTGGTACTCTGGGGCGGAAAAAGGATATCCTGATACACTGCTCCTATTTCCTCACCAAGGCCTATTACTGAATGTTTCACCATTAATTCACTTACAATGAATTACCCTGCAAGGAATAAAGGAAGGGTAGATTGGGGGGTTAATTGCTATGCTAAAAGCTACTTTTTCTTTGCATTTTCACTGTCCTACATTTTTATCTCATTTTACTACTTTCGCATATGCCCTCTTTGATAGCAATTGTTCACTTTTAAGCACTTAATAATGAAGGTCTAAAATAAACATTTACTTAACTATCTTTTGACTTAAAGATTGTTCTATTAGTATTTTTTAAGTTACAAGATCAGAGAAAGCACAATCTTTCTCACTGTCCTTTAAAGAAATGAAAAAAATAATCTCAGCTGAAGTATTTGTGGCCAGGTTCTCTGAAGCTGGCACAGAGAGATGTAATTTATACCTTTCTGCGCCAGTGAATTTCCCTAAGCTGGAGGGGAATGAGGATTCTTACCCAGAGTTAGGGAGGAGTAGTAACAGCCCTCTGTTATGCATTCTTTTTTTTTTTTTTTTTTTTTTTTTTGTGTTTTGTTTGGGGANNNNTTTGTGAGAATTGCATAGGAGCAAGAACTGTTTGAGGTTGTACTAAACAGGCAAATACGGACCCTAAGGATATACACTACCCCCAAACTTTAATATCTACTTTTTAATAACTGACTCTTTCTTTTTAGAGAACTTCTAAACAGAGAGCAGCTTCTGAGACTGCTTAGGGAGTCAACGAAGTCTCCAACAACCACCAGCCATATAAGTCTATAAAAGGTGGATAATGTGTTATGGATGTGTCCCTGAGAATTTAATCTCTCAGGAAGTGTCTCCTGTCCTAGAAGTGCGACAGTCTTTGCACCACCGGCCCATTTCCAATCTGTTACAGGATGTCTAACACAAAGCTCAGTAAGTTACATGTGGAAAACATGGAGTCCTTCAACGTGAGAACAAGTAAATTTTGCCAAATGACCTGAAATCTTTGCAAGTTTGAATTCAGACTGGTGTCACAATGAAGTAACAGAGGAATGGCAGCTCAGAAGGGCTCCCATTCCAGAAACTGCTTTACATAATACAAATGGCTGAAAATCACCATCCACAAAACAGCCCTGTTGTCCTTTTGTTGCAGCAGCTGGCACTGGGAATACAATCTCAAAGGCAAACTGTGCTCTGTCATTATTTTATAACCACACAGTTTAGATTCAGGTGTGCTCTATTTGAGGCCACAGCTAGAACCAGAATCCCTGGCTAGCACTTCGGATTTCTTGCAAGGACTTTTTGGCCAGAAGTAGATGCCGTGTAGTGTACACGCAATAAAGCAGAAACTTTCAATTAGTGTCATCTATATTGCATATCCACAATAAATCTCAGGAAGTCTGGTATTTGCAGGATGCAGTGGGCTGAATACACTCACATGAGCAGCACAGCCCACTGTCACCTTTTACTCCACAGCTTACAGGCTTGTGTAAGGAACAGGAACTCTGGTCAGGCTTCTGCATGTGCACTAATCACAGGGAAATTTACAATATCCTTGAAATCAGTACAGGGAAAAATTTGCAGGAAGAACAAGAAAATCTGTCAAGGAATGTGTAGGGGACAGCAGAAGAATATTTGGTTGTGAAAGATAATACCTGGTCTTTGTTTATAACGCACAAATAAAAATTTTATTCCTGAATCCCTATTTTTTATATGAAGCCAGATTTTTTGAAGGTGTGCCCTTTTTTCTGCTCCCACATCTCCTATGCTATCAGAATTGTGGAGCTGTTACTTCATAAAGCACAAATACCTAACAGATAACAAAAGCCAGGTCTCGAGGTGCACTCAGATTCGTGCATTATTCTTAAGCTATATATAGTAAATGGACTATATGACAACAAGTTAGGCTCAAATAGTGCAGGTATGAAACACATCCACCTAAAGGAAATCAGAATCTTGGTTCTGAGTGTTTTAATCCACATACATGTCCCATACATGCATGCAGGAATTCCTGCATTAGTCAACATGAAGATTTCTTTCAATGAAACTAAACCTCAATCCCATCATTATTTTCCAGTCTACATGTGATTAGATCTTAAAATAATTTAAACACTGTAAATCATTCTTTTGTTTTGAAATGAGGTCTTTAATTATGGCTATAGATATTTATTAAACTTCCAAAAAATCCAAAACATCCTCTTTAATACACCATGAGAATAAATCTAGAAGAACAGCAAGTTTTCTGGCTTTAGTGTAGCAGGCAGCATTCATTCCACAAGCACTGGAAGAACCATCACCTTCATTCAATTCAAGGTTGTATTTTTATCTATATCTTCTAATTATAAAAAAAATAAATCTCAACTCTTTTTTCAGTAACACTATGCACAGTAAAACTAAGTGGATGCAGATGAATTTCCGTAACATCTTTGTCATTAATGAAAATAATCCGATTTCTAAATTAGTAAGATTAGAAAATACTTTTGTACTAGAGGCAGATTTATTAATGATACTTTATGCATACTAATTTATTATTCCCTAACAGTTAAAATCTGGAAACTTTTAAAGGAAAAATGTTTTGTTCAAAAGTTTAGCTTTGTTTAAAAAAAAAATTCCTTCTTGTCTTTATTACTGAGAAAATTCTTATGACTCAGCCTGACAGTCCTTATTAGTACAACACACGTTTGTTACTGTTTTCTTTTGATGTAATCTTCCCAAGAGGAGGAGGAACTGTATTTTAACAGCTATCCAAGGGCATATTTCATAGGCACACAGCATAGAATTTATGCCTGAATATAGTCTGAATCTCATCCATAACTCTGGTTTGCCTGGGAGAACAAAGCATTTCATTGTGTATTCAATCACGGTTTCAGCAATCTTATTCACACATTCCTTCCTTTCTTAATCAACAGAAACTGGCTGAATTCAAGATGCACGATTGGGATGGGAGGGGAAAACAATGCCAAAGCCTGTACTTTTGAAATCACCATTTTCTTCAGAGCAATAATCTCTCTTTAAGAATCTCTGTTAAGAATCCCTTCATGCAACACTTGTCAAGCTATTTTCCACCATGTCCTTTCCTAATGAACTTTGCTCTGTTCACTTTTTCCACCCTGTCAGCTGGCATGGTGCTGTGCTTATGCCTCTATTGCCCCCAGTTCCAACAACTGAACTCTCAGGGATCACAGTGCACAGTTTAGGAAGCACTGTCTTGTGCAAAGGTTAAAGGTCAGAACAGACAATCTGAAAAACAGCAATTTTGATCTGACAAAATACTGTGTACATACTGGGCATTCTTTTCAATTGTATTTCCTTTCTATGTTGTAAACAGAAATTAGGTCTGTAAAATAAAATCAAAAGTGCACAAAATTGTGATTCCTGATGCTGTACTTTGTAATGGCATCTAAATCCAAGTCTATCCATTTATCCTCCAATTTCTTAATTATGTGCAATATACTTAGTTGTAACTCTAAAAAGCCTGCATTCCTGAGGGGTGTGCAACTGGAATGCACGAAATGGCTGTTTTATAAAACACACTGTTATATGAAGTCATCCCTTCATTCCTACATATTTCTTGGCACTAGGGCTCAATGAGGATGTTTAAAACATTTTGTGTATTTTAAACAACTTTTGCTAAAAAATGGAAGAACAGCTACCTGAACTCATGCAGTCAAACTTTGTTTGCAGATGCATTGATGTAACTGAAGACACAATTTACCCACTCCTTACAAAGTTACTATAAACAGTATTTGTTGACACAATAAGGTCTGGGACTACACAGGTCTTGCTAAGTTACAACATGTACTGTTAGCAGACTGCATGTTTTAAGCATACTAATATTTGTTTAAAACAGCATTATTTGGTCAATAAAATATTCAAGACTGATACACAACAAAGTTGAAACCAATGCTTTCAAATTTTATTTTCAGATCTGAAGTAGAGAGTACAAGCTTGTCTATGCTTTCTTACTGATATTACATGGCTGAAATCTGTCAGCTGTTCACATGCCATATTAATAAATATACCCAAATCATAAAGCTGTAACTGCATTTGCACAGTGCTTTTATTACTAGACTGTTTTATTCATGTTGGCACAGATAATCCATGCAAGGTAATTACTCACATCTCATAAACCACACGACATTCTGTTCTGAAATAACTAGGAACCTAGGAAAAAATATCTATCTAAAAGCAAGGGCACTTGTGGCATCAAGTTAGCATGTCAAAATATTTTAAAACCTAGACTTCTAATATATGATCACTGCAGGCAATAAATCACTCAGTTTCAAATTCTGATGTTTATAAATACTAAACAAATTAATATCCACTACCAGGAGACAAGTATTGCAAACAAACATTAGTGTGCCCAGCATTAGACACTAATGAATGTGTTCAGTGCTGTGGACATTCACATTATTAAACATAAATACAAGTAATCTTTAGCAAAACATTTCACCCAAAGTACTGACCACTGAAGGACCAATAGAAAAATATTTTTACTTGTTTTGAATTGATTTTAGAAATCTGTAATGTGTGAATCCAATATAGTAAAAACTAATAAAAAGAAGTTCTAAGGCTGTTTTTTCTGCCCACATAATAAAAGTGGCCTTCTTTGGAGACATTTAATTTACCCTGCTCTGCAAAAAGAACGCCAAAAGAGAGAAAAGCATTAAAATAGCTTTTGAATCCTTTGACTGAAAAGTTACTGAACACTTTTTAGTTAGATAAAAGACTGATCTTTTTAATTGATCATTCAGAGGTACAGTATCTTTGTTTTATTGGGTAAAACCTTGCATTAACTAGAATGAAAAGAAATATTCAGAAGAACTTAGTACTTATCCCAGGCATCTATTACAAGACATAAAACATGATCAAGTACACTTTTTTCATCTTGCATATTTTTGTACAACACTATTTTCAGTGATAGTTAAAAGGCCATATTTTGAATTTTAGAGATACATATTATTATATATATTTTACCCTCTCCATATCACAAAGGTGACATGTATCAGAAGAGTATCAGCAGTTATGTGGTATTCTACCCCTGTGAAAGTTAAAATGCTACATTATTATTCTCAGATTTCTGGTTCAGATATGTGCAAAAATTGTATCTTAATATAGGTATCAAGGGCGGGTACGTGGATTCCCTATTTTTGGACCACATTATGAAGCAGCACAAGTCATAACAGGAAATTTTTATTACATGATAATCCTCAGGGTATCTCTGTTCTTCATTCAGAGATACCACTGTACCTCATATAGTGATATGTAAACTAGCTTTAATCTCACTTGCTCAGACACCAGCTGGAGTCAGGGCATGTGCTACAGTGCAGGTTCTCTGCCCAAGGAAATTTTCAGGACTCTCTCAAGCCAGTACAGCTCCCACTGAAGTCTGTGCTGCTGCATTTTCACTGTTGCCACCCTGCAAGCCAGCTCAGCTCTGCTTATGTACATTGCATTCCCTTTCCTGCAGTCCAGACTTTGGATTTAACAGATTGGATACTTGCACACCCCTTCTGTATGTATTCAAACCATCTCTCTGGGCTATTGGGAGCTACTTGTACCCTAATTTCTTACTTCAAGCCCTTTCCCTGACTGTAGTGAGTCCTCCTGGCTGCCCCCCCAGCCTGCCTCTCCTCTGCCCCACCCCAGCTGACATGCCGGCTTGGTGAAACTGGCCTTACCTGGCTATTCCCCCCTCCAACCCCAGCCTCAGGAAGGGCTTCCCAGCTCCTCAGTGCCTCATCATCTTCCCCTCAACCAGGGGCCTGCAGAGCCCCTACATTCTGACTGCCGTAGGTGCTGTCCCTTCTCTGATCCCAGCCTCCCCTCCCCACACCAAAAGCCCCGTTTCCCACACCCCATCCCATGCCAGTAACTCCAGGCTGATCTGGGCCTCTTCAGCTGCCAGTCTGGGATTCCCAGGGAACCTGAGGAAGTTCAGTCCCAGCCATGCTGCCTGCAAGCAGCTTTTCACAGACCGTCCTCCCTAAGCTGCAGCCCAACATCTCTGGCCATATCCTAAAAATATTTATCCTTCATGCTGCCAGTGAAGAGGAAGCTTATAGGGACATTGAGGGGGAAGGGGAAGGTGGAGGAGAGAATGAGACACACACATAGAAACACGTGCAGATCAGAGGTGAAAGACCTAATGAAATTCTCCTGAGGCATCCATCACAAGCCCTTTCTGTGAAGCCTGACTCCCTGTTCTGATGTTGCAATCAAGAGGCCAGTCCTAGTCAGTGGCCAACACACAAATCTGCCTAAAGGCAATGTCAATGCAGTCTCAGTGTATAGTATGCTGATGTGAAATCTCTCAAATAACAGATAATAATAAACAACATTTTGTTGAATGGCACTGAAAAAATGAAAAGGAAATGTAGAATTTTCTCACTGTTGTGAATATGTATTTAAGGAAGTCAAATATGAGTGGAAAAAAAAATTAACTTCCATAATTACAATTTATTCTTTTGGGGAACCTTATGAGCCACATCTTTGGATTTTGTAATCTATGGGACCATATTCACACCAGCCCAGCACCAACTGAAAACAGAAAATTTGCTTGCGTATGGAAAAAAACCAGCTTTGCATATAATGTACTAGTGTTTTAGAATAATTCATGCATACAAAAATCTGACCCTGTAGCAACTCAGACCAGATCACTGCTAAGATCAGTGAAAACTAACATACCTACTCAATAAATACAGGTCATACATGTCAAAACTGCCACAGGCAGTTCAAGTTGTTATTTTTGTCCAAGATGCAGACTGCCTGCAGCTAACTTAACTCTTATATTAGAACTCCAAATTTCATTTATTCCTTCCCCAAGCTTTAGATAGTTTTTCATCCCTTAAAAGACACACCAATTACCATAAAATGGGCATTACCCATAGGAGGGACATGACAGACAATGTTATGTAATTTTTTGCTACTCAAAACACAAGGTAAAATAGGTGCAGATGGCACCAGCATGTGGCCCATAGAAAGCATCCTCAGCCTCAGTAGTACTAATTCAAAACTGTCAGTACTGCAAGCTGTCAACACACACATCGTAATTCTCACTTAAATGAGTTAATAAAGCTTGAACGGTGATCAGACTTTCCATCTTAACTCCATCAGACAGAACTGCAATCTCCAATATAAAAGTAATCGATATTCAAATATTCAAAAGTATTATCAGTACTACAAGTATTGCTCATTTGAAAAAAAAAAAAAGAGTTCTATAAATAACTGTTCGAACAACTTGAAAGTTGTTCTCAAGCTATTAGGAAAGATGCCTGTATGGTTGTTAGAAAATATGACTGTATGGTTATCCTAACTGTTGGAATATAGCTACTGTTTTCCAATGGCAAATACTGCTACAATTCATGATGTGTTGCATTTAAACAAAGGAAAGGAATAAAGAGTATGTGCCTGCTGCCTTATGAATTTTTAAGCAACATTCATTTACTATAGGAAAAAAAAAGCCTTTATCCTAATTATGTGGGATAGAGTAGGGAATTTTTGCAAGCTCTCTCCCACAACCTAGCTGTGCTAGATGGACGTGTTTCTTCTGTGTTCACCAGCCTGAAGGTCCAGATGTAGGTTACTACCTCCCTCTGGTATCAGTGGGAATTAGAAACTACAGCAAGTTTGAATCTATTTTTTTCCACAGGAGGAAAGGAAAACTGGTTTTGAATTAAAAGCTAGCCTTTCCAGCCAGCTCTATTCCATTCAATGTAAGAGCAATTCGGAGAAAGCCAGTTGTCCTTTTCCATTATGATTTGAAAGTGAATTATGTACTGTGCACATAGAAGCCAAGTGCACTAGCAAGGCTGACACAACCATTTTATTTTCAAACTGTTATGGATTGTCACCTAGGCTTCCCAGCTACATATGGATTCAAGGCAGACTTGTTATTTGGAAAGAATCTAAAATATCTGATGCTATGAGGTAGCACCACAACATAATGGAACAGCACTCACTTTTCCTAGAGGAAGCCCTAATCTATTTATTTCCCTTTGAAAGCTACAGCCTTTGGTTCTACAGATGACTGCACATATGGCACTTACTCATTCTTGCTGTGAAAGAAAATGACTTAGTACAGAGTTTTCCAGTTGTTTTTAAACACCAGTGTGTGGTCTAAGCAGTAAAACTGGTACTTAACTTAAAACTATATTTGCACATTACTTTTGTATTAAGGTTTTAGTTAATTTCAATTTTTCCCCAACTATTGCTCTAATAATGGACTAGTTCATTAGTTCTTTTGGTTTTGACTGTTCATTCAGTAGGTTTTTGTATGAACTTTGCAAAAAGCATGTTCTGCATTTACGAAAGAGGATAAAGTTAAACTTCAGAAGTACCAACTTCTAGCTTTTACCAAGAGAAATGCTAGCCATGGTTATGAACTTTATGATTGCCCAGTTAGTCATCTGTTTTTCCGCAGCATTACTGACTACCAACTCTTCTTTTAAACATTGATGGCATGGGCATGCTTCTTGCACAGTGGCTTATCCTTCTTGGAGTAGAATGGCTGACCTTCCAAATTCACATGGCATACCTAGAATTAATAATAAACACAATCAGGAAGAATTAAGGAAAAAGAAAAGGAAGAAAGATGTGACTATCAATTTCAACTGTACTGCTCTTCTGCCCATGCATTCCTTTGGTAGTCTTTAGGAGTCATGTCTAGATTTGCACTTGATTTAACCCACTGAAAGAAATAAAGTTAGGTCCTTAAAAAGACCCCCGCTGTGAGAATTGCATATTAACAGCATACAAAAAAACTATCACTTCTGCAGAAAACCGAGCTGCTAAGGCAAATGAACAAGCACAAAAGAATATGAAATATTCAGGGAAACTGTCTTTATAAGTGATCAATATTTTTAAGTGATTAAGAGCTGTTAGCTTGTGAAGGAAACTCGCTTAGTGTTCCTTTGTATGTTAGAATTTCCAAAAGACTTCAGTTTCACAAGACACTTTTTTGCAAAGCTAGTTTAGCTTCAGATATTTAAAAACATTTCTATATTTTCAACTATTCTACCTAAATTTTAGACTTAAACAAACATTAGAAATTGTCACTGTCAGTTTGGTGTGGCCAACATACTATTTTTAGCTAATTAGAGATTCTAGGTATTATTACTTCAGGAATAATATGTTGCAGAGCTGCTCAGTGGTATTAGAATCAGATGAAAGTACTGTTTATCATACAGATTTTTCTGCTTTGTGTGCAGAGTGTGGGAATATGGCCACACTCGAGAGCTGTGTGCACACCACAGATTGATGAGTTTGACCAACTTCTATGCTAATTACTATTCATGCTCTCTAAAGAGACTTCTTTTTGCAAGTTTCAACAAGCATTCAGCATGGAAATACAAACTTCACTGCTTTGTAAGATTACGGTTATACTATTCAGCATGGTGTTAATTTATTTTCAGTCTTGCTCTATCTTTATTTGGCAAACACTGGAAAGAATAACAGCAGTAGTGGTTTGTATTGCTGCATGTACTATCTAAAACTGGATGTTTTATTAGAAAACACTCACTTATGATGGTCAAATTTCATAATTCTAGTAAAAGTTTATGGTGGGGAAGAAAGATTACTCCCATCCTTCTCCAAATGCAAGTAAAAAATGAAATTCCATCCCTCTGCATCCTTAAGCATATGTTAGTTATTCCTGCTTTCAGTTTTTCTGATGTTACTACACAATTTAGGAGTATAAAGGAATGAGATAGTATTTGATGTAGAACCTACAGCACAAATGAAGCAGGTGTCATGCCAAGTGTGTCCAAGAGCTTCAATGAATTTATCTCCAGCTTCAACAGGATAATCACAGCCATGACATTTTGTGCTGAACAAAGCAATATAATCTAAAATAAAACAAAAAAGCAAACTTAGAACAAACTATTAATGTAATCATACTTGGTCCAAGAGAAATAGAACATTTCCAGACAACATTTTGATTGTTTTTGTTCAGTTTCCTACTACATTTACTGAAACACTCCTACTGAAATTTGCTTCTCTTCTTTCATTATTTAAATACAAATTCAGTCCAGAACCCCCATCAGTATGACATTTATCATCACAAATGTAGAAGACAAACAAAAAAATCCATGGAATTTGAAATTATGTTTCTCACATTACTTTCAAATTAGCTTTAATATATGTGGAATCTATTCATAGGAAAAATATGGTTGTACAAAAGAGTCTAATGATAAGGGAATGTTACAAGTTTCCATTATTGGATTAATGTTCTTTATGCATTAAGAGAGAATATTATGGAAACCCCATACTGGCTGATTAATACAGCTTTACTTTATCAAGTGTGATTTGGAAAGGCTTAACATTGAAAAATATTAGTGGAAATTCCAAAGGTATATGGAATTCATGAGAGTCATTAGATGGTATGACAAAATATCCAGTTTTAAAGGGTACTTAGTCAGTCATGTTGTATGGTTTTTACTCTTCACTAAGAGCTACTCTGACTTGTCAAATTTGAATTGCATAACCATAAGAAAGGAATCTCCAGAGAGAAGTAGGCCAGGAGCTCACTGAATGCATAAGGGCAATACAAAGGGAATACCACTTAAACTGTAACTCCTTCCTAACTATGTCAGGCAACTCATTTGCATGGCAAGTACCATTTTGGGAAAACATGGCCTTTTCCTTTCTTAGTTGGCAAGAAGCAGTGTGTCCGTTGCAGCAGCCAGGAAGCAAAATCTGCACTACCATGTGTTGCACATCTGTGCAGAGCTATCTTTTCAAAAGTGGTGGTTGAACAATTCTAGGGTGAGGCCGCAGCATCAGAAGTTATAGCTCCAGCAACTCAACAGAGAGTTTGTGGGCAGCCCTAGAAGACTAATTTTTCATTTCTGGTGAGCAGAATCTACCAAGGAGGGGAGTGGAACAGGGGAAAATGTGTAGGAAAAGGAAGTATCATAATACATAAGGGAAAGAAGGGAGGGAAGGCATTGTGAACATTGAGGCAAAGACCAGCGCTCTGCCATTCTCTCATATAAACTGGAGCAAAATACAGAGACACAAACACTTGTATGTGTGGAGAGGGGAAACATAATCCATGCTGGATGGGTAACTGATAATATTTTGTTCATCAGCTGCTTTATTCTTATGTTCCATGAACATGAAGCACACGATTACTGTGCAGAACCGTCAGGATTGCCATACCTTTCTCACAGTAAGGTTCCCCGTCCTCCATGTGGAACAGACTATTCCCAAATGGCTTCTTACAAGCAGCACAGACAAAGCAACTTGTGTGCCAAGTCTGTCTTAGGGCATGCATCACTTCCTGTAAAACAAACAAAAAAACAAACAAACAAACAAGAATCTCCAGCAGAATAGCCAGCCCTGCAACTTCCTCCTGGAGAACAAACACGAGGCAGAGATGGTCTAAATTCTTCCCTTCTGTATCAGCCAATTCCCCTCCTCAAAAGAAAGAATTATGACAGAAATTGGGCTGCAAGCTTTCCAGAACAATGTATTTGCCAAAGTGAAACAACATGGTTCAGCCAGCAGTTTGTATCAACCTGCCCAGTTGCTGTTACAGGAGAGATTCTGCACTAAGAATCTGATTATTTTCTCCTTTGTTTTGATGTGTCAAACGTCAGTATGAACTCTTCAATGCAAGAGTATGATTTGTTAAATAAATTTTAAAGAGTAATTTTTCTAAGACCAAGAGTAAGTGATGTAAATCTGTTGTTTCAAAATAATCTAGATTATGTAGTATTTTTTTTACACTTCTTACAAGAATGATTCAGAAACTAATGTGAAAATCTAAAAAAAAAAAAAGGAAAGATTCTTTTAACTTATGTGATTAGTAAAAATGAGTCTGCATGTCTGTTCCTAGGCCATGTGTTTGTCACAAAAAACCCTAATTCTGTGCAACTGATGTTCTCTTAAAATGAGTACATCTAGATTTTATCACCTTCTTACTTTTGTCCAGTGTGGAAAAATCTCTATTACTGCTTCATTCTTTTGTCATACAGAAATCTTCCAAGTCCAAAAGCTGCTGTACTGGGCTCTGATGCACAGCTACTTGCTAATTTGTCAATCTTACGTGTGCCCAGGATGATGACAGTGTATCTCTGTCAAACAGTCCAGATTTCAAAGGGCCAGCTGCATAACTGGTGTAAATTAACTTTGTTAACTTCAGTGAAACAGCATTGATTTATACCAGCTGAGAATCTACATCCTATTTTATGTTTCTTCCAATTATACACATAAGACTCTGATTCTCTTTTAAAGATTGTTTTTAATGTCCATTGATTATGACAAAATGGATTGAAGTCCTCTTCCATGCTTTCAATCCGGTGAATAGACAAAATAGTCTAATTTAGATTTGCCATATATCTCATTAGAGAATCACTATTTGAGATTCATTAACTTCTGATACTGTTTGCAAAACAACTATCGCTGATAAATAGGTTTGGATCCATTTATGAACCTCAATGAGGTAAGAAGCAAAAATAGCTTGAGAAATCTTATTAATATAAATAGAGGCAGCTGGCATCTTTGCTATTTTCCTGATGAAAATCCATAATGGGAAACTGATTTGTGCCAGCATTCATTAGGTAGGTTAAGTCAGCACTCTGCTATAAATTACTCCTTCTGCCGCAGCAGCAAACGAGACTTGGTTGGAGCCAGAGCTTCACCATCAATATCTGATGCTGCCACCCCTAATTGGCAGTTGCAGAGAAGAGCATCTGTAATGCCAACATTTAGACAGATGTCAAAAGGTGACAGCTAAGCAGTGGAAAACCAGTGTGGGACTCCTTGCTTCTTCATTTGAGAGGATCATGTCATACATTCACTACTACTGTGTGCATAAAAACACTGCTGAAATTATTGATGGTATTCCAACCTCACCACCATCTAAGGTATGTGGAGAGCAAATTAAATTGTACATTCACTTGTACACGAGTCCTTTAAGACAAAAATGGCATGTATTTTTGGCTTTGTGGAATTCAGATCTTTGTATTTATTCTGTATGTTCTTAACTATAAGAAGCCAGCAGAATTCCTCAACAGCTGTGCTGCTAACTACCAGTGAGGTGCAGCAAGAGCAGTGGGCCTCTTCTCAACATCACTGACTTCTCCACTGAAATTTTGACTAAATCCCGTGTACGAAAAAAAAATGCAGTTCAAGTCTCTTACTATAAATATAAGGAACAGAGAGATAAAAGTAGCATAGTGTGTATCAGATAGTAAAAGACTATCCAGAATGTGTTACTTATTTTACACTCAGTGAGATGGTAACTGGATTACATATTCTGTCTTTGAGCTCAATAAGGTACAGAAATATCCAAGACTTCAAATGGATAAAGAAATATTATAAAGTAAGAGGTTTCTCATTCTGAAATATTCAACCAGCTGGGAAATAAGTCTTAAAAGGATGAAATAATAAAACATCTACATTGACTGCTTACAGTCTAAACTATTTCACTATTTCAGGGATTCACACAGTTGCAGAAAGGGTTAATCTTGTTCTCTTACCCCCATAATCTTAGTGTGGCATCTGGCACAGGTTGGTGCAAAGAACTGTTCATAGCAGCGCTCACAGTACACACTATTCTGCTCCTCCACAAAGCACATATCAGCCAAGGATGTCTTGCAGTAAGCACAATTGAATTCTTCTGGGTGCCAAGAGCGACCCATGGCTACCAGGAAAGGACCTCTGGAAACAATTGTAATTATCTTATTTGTATTGCAAAAAAAAAGGTTGAATGACCCTGATTGCAAACCCACTTTGTCAGACACCGTGTACACGTGTAAGAAGCTACTTGAACCATGAGGTCATTAATAAAATAACATTCAGAAGCCTGAACAGAAGAGGTCTTTTCAAGACCATTACTCAAAACACACTGCTAACTGGTTAAAACATGTCATTATTGTTTGGTCTCATACACTGCCTTTACAGACAGCTGTTGGAAAAATCAATTGTTTTCATATCTGCGTAGCTATAAGTGGTCTTTGCAAGCAGATGCAAAGACAAGAGGAAAAGGCCAAAGGCACAGAAGATAATGCTACTATTTGAAAGCATGAAATAACAGGCAAATTTCCAGCCTTACACATCAAACCTCACAAGAGCTCCTAAAGTCTCCTGCATTCTTTCCATTTGAGAGCACTGCATGTGGCATGTTCTAGAAATGTCAGACTATCAGGTGACAACTTGCGGTTTCATTATGTGGAAGACACATTAAATTCATTTTGGTGATTGATTCTGGTGATTGTAGTTAGATACAATGATTATTACTGGAATATCTCCATTTCTGAATATATAAAGGACAATAATCAGCAAAACCAGCTCCTTTTAGTGGGGAAGACTGTCATTAAACATGGATTACCTAAAGTTGGATAGCAGTGCACAGGCTAACAGTAGGCACTGGTCCAGCAGAATGAACTGGGAGAGGAGAAGGGAGAGGCATGCTATGAATCACTGGTAATAGAGCATAGGCATTATCTTTCTCCAGACACAAAAGCAACAATTACATTTGGCTGCTGGTCCAAAATGATGCCTCGTTCCTTTTCCCTCCACAATCCCTCTGCCCCCAGCCCCCCAACTCTCCCAATGAAGTTGCATGAACCACCTTCAAAGGATTACCTTAGGACCAGAAATCTGTTTAAAAACAAGCAGTGATTTGCTGCAGCATCTAAGAGCCAAACAATTAGCATGTATAACTTTGCAGTGATAAAAAGTGAACCACACAACAACAAAATGAGCTCTGGAAATGTTAAATTAATGGAGCAGACAACAGACATCCCTGCTGGGTAATTTAACAGAATCTTAGGCTCTGGTACTGTATATTAATGTACAATAACCAGTCTCTCTGATAATTTTTTTTCTGCTTCATCCCTCTTCAAAGGCCCATGACCTTACCGAATGATGCTGTTACAGTGCCCACAGAGAGGAGTTCGGCTGCTGGCTGGAAAACGCTCCGCCCTCTGAACTGTTCCCCGGGTTAATGCAGGGGGCTGGGAAGAAGTTGAAACTGGAGACGGGTAAGCAGAAATTGAGGCAGGAGATGGCACTGGAGCACCCCTTGGTAGGATGTGCTTTGTGACAGTGGTGGTGGATTTTCCAGGTGCAAATTTCTGGGAAAAGGAGTCATCTGTTACCCAGGGAGGGCGACTCGCAGGCTCCGTGCTGGCAGGGGTGTAGGAATGAGCTGGTGCTGGCGCTGTTTTAAATATCCCAAAAGAAACCAAGAAGGATTTTAAAGTCTTTTTCTTCTAATGTCAATACAGCAACACTTACCAAAGGGTACTCCATGACACACATACAATAAAAGCTTCAGATGATACTTAATTATGGCCTGTCCCACCGTTGCTCATTTATTCTGGGCTGAAGCCAAAGGTATCAGCACAATCACTGACTTTTAATCCACATGCATGACAGAAATCACTGCCTACCGGCTTTTACAGATTTTATGGAGACCACTGTCAAGATCATCTCTTCATTTTCTAGTAGGAATGGAGATGACAATTCTGTGGTAATTTCAAAGACTGACGTATATTCTGTTTAAGGCAGGTTAAAAATAGAAAAGCCAGGTAATACAGTAAAGTTTTAGATGGAATTCTCGAGAATTTCAATATGCTTAACTTTTGATCTCACTGTATTAATTAAAACACAACATTTTCTACAGATGTCACTGTTATCTATCTTTTGTCGGTTTATTCCTAGGTTTTTGAAGAAAAACAGGCTCCCACAGGGAACACAGAGATAGAGAACACTGGAAGCAATACTGAGGGAGCCAATTCAGATCACATGACCAGCCAGATAAAGCCAACAGCACTTAGAGGAAGGCCAGACTTGTGGTTATGACTGATCTCAGTTCAGTTCTTGGCTCTGCCTCAAACTTCCTGTATAACTTTGAGCAAAGCAAAGTGGCTCTGCGCCTCAGTTCCTGTGTGTAAAGCAGAATATCATCCTTTCTCTCTTCCACCCTTTGACTAGCACATAAAGCCTTCAGTGCAGTCTGTCTGTTTGTGTGCACCAGGCTCTAATCTTGGGTGGAGCTTTATCACATTAAAATAAGCAGGAGCCAGGGCCTGCACATACTGACAAGTTTTCCCACTGCCCTGCTCTTTTCAAAATGTCAGATCTTGCATTATGTAGGACTGAAGTTACTGCCCAAGAAACGGGCTCACTTTGCCAAGTACAGGAGCACTAGAAGTAGTTTCCCTTTGCAAGGAAAACAAAGTGAATGACTGAAAAGAAGCTTGGAGTGTTGAAGTGTTTTGCCCAAATGAGAGAGCACAGATTTGGGAACAGCAGCCAGTTCTCCAGCAGTCTAGGCAAAGATTATGCACAGTAGATCCCAGCACCAAGAAAATGACCAAATACAACGTGTACAGTTTTAAGGGGCTTGCAGGTAGAAAGGTATTTCAGCCAAGAGGGTTCTGAATGTAACATGGATCTTTCTGAATAATTAAGTGGTGAGAAGATTATGTTCGACTTAACACCCCTCCCTTAACCCACACCCTGCCACATAATAACTTACACTGATTATTGGCAATTTGCAGGTGCTTAAAATGCATATATTTCAATCCACTGTGATCACCCTTGGGATCTTTTTATTGAGGTCAGAGTTGAATCTAGTGCATTTTCTTGATAAAAATTTCTTACGGTACAGCATCAACGATGTTCTCCTTCATAAAACTGTATCCCACCTTAGCTTGAGGCTTCTTTTTTTTTTAAACTTGGAAATGGTAAACAGTATTTAAAGATTTCAGAACAGAGTTTATATGAAATCTCTCTAGATCCTGAGGCTGTTGCTATTTATGTATTACGGTATTAAGATAGGCAAAATTAGAAGTTAATATTTCATCTCTAATTGGTGAGTTCAAAAGGCTCCCACCTATGAGGTGCTCTAATTAAGTGACTTCTAGCTCACTTTACTACATTCTCTCTATCTTCTATTTCTTTTCACCCTAACTTTTCTATTTGCTGCAGTAAAATAAAGAAACAGAATAAAGGAAAGTAAAATAAAACAAAATAGGAATTTTTTTTCCCAGTTACTAAAAGGAAGTACCAGAGGAATTACTGCAAAATGACAAATGCTGGGTGTTTGCTTCTGCTCTGAGTTCTCTTTTCAGCTGTTATAATTTAATTTTACAGGCTTGATTTATTACAATACATTTTCCCCCTGTGAACAAGCTGCAATTACTATTGCTTCAAAATAGTACCACTGCAATGTATTAGAAAGATTTCACTAACTTTGAGATTTTAGCAATTGTTATTAAAAGGGAATTATCTTATTTTCTTAGAACTACATCCCTAAGCTTATATGAACAACTCTTTTGTCTTAGTAGCTACTGCCATACTCATTCACCTTGAACATTTATGTCAAACTTTTTCAAAAAGTCTTCCAACATACATGCAGCAGAAAAAACGGGGCTGTTTGCTGCTAAAAAAGTACTGAGATTCAGTATATCAGAGAATATATTCTCAAAATAACAGCATTGTATGAGTTGACTATTAACTGTTAAAAAATGAATACTTCAAATAATTCAGTAACATAGCCTCTATCACCTTGTTCCTCTCAGCCCTCACATTCTCTTAGAGCAGGAAAGAATGAAAGGGCTTATTGTTATCCTGAGAGAATGGCAGGAGAAGAGGTCTCTCTTAACAGCAACAGGAACAAGCCAACTCCTTGCTTCTTGGGAATTTGGAATTCTCCCCTTCAGCTTTTCATTTATGGTCAATGGTTATTTCTCTCCAGACAAAAAGGCACATTACCAAAGACTCACTTAGTAAAGCAAAGATTTATAGAGTCTCAAATGCTTTGGTCACACACTGACTTGCACTGTGAGAACATTTTTTCTTTTTTTCCCTTTGTTAGTAGATCACATAAGTGCTATTCTTTAGTATTTTCAGTAACAAATGAAATTAATAACCACAACTGATTTGGCTTGTTCTACACTTAGTGGCCACATCCTTGAAGCCCAAAGTTTTCCCATATACTGGTACAGTACAGAGTAGATGACAGACAAAGCAGATGATGTTTTGTAGGGACGCACTATTCTTACTCAGAGGAACTAAAAATGAAATAATGGCGTGGAAGCTGCTGTCTTACTACTGAAGGTGCTTAGGAGTCAATGTAAAGTTCATAAAGAACTGTGGGAATCTTTCTGCCAATTCCTAAAAGAGCAGATCAGGCCTTTACGCTTGACCAATTTTGCATACACAAGCAGGCCCAGATGGACTTAGGATTTAAAAGGAAAGATCTGCTTTCTTACATCTAGGTATCATGTTACTTCGCGGTAGAGAACTGGCGTTGGAGTTACTTGGGATATGTGAAAGGCTATCCTAGTCTGGGAAAGCCTACGGGAAAGGAATACCCAGGCATGTTCTGCCATCTAGCGGGCCTTGTTCATAAGAAAAGTCCATGCTCCTTTTAAAAATGGGTTATGAAATTCAGGGAAAAGATTTCAGAGTTCACAGCTTTCCCTACTGGAAAAAACTGAAGATCTTTAGCAGCAGAAAATTTCCCACCTGATTTAGCTAAGGGAAAGTGTAGACTGTGTGATAAATTCCATCTGAGCCACATACTGAACAATGAAGTTTCATTTTGAGACTTGTTTCAGTTTGTATGGATTTTTTTCAATCTGACAGATTAAAATAGCCTTGTAAATCCTCTCAGTGACAGATTCAGGTGTCTCTGTATTAGATACATGAGCCTGCTGATTGGTGTTTTAATCTGGAAGTTGCTGCCCCACACTTCCAAGGGAAGCCAGTCAAAGTTGGGTGAGGAAGTTTTATAACTATCTTGGTGGTTTGTTTCTAAGTACTGTTGATTGTCCCATCTGTGACAGGAAATGCCATTTCCTCCATTTCTTCCCAAGTGGCAATTTCCTATTTGCTCAGGACTGCAACTGTCTTCGAGGCCAGTCATGTTCCAAAACCACTCTGAAGTGCTACCCCATCAAATATATAACCCTTTAAAAAGGTACCAAAACAAAAACCAAACATCTTCACTAAAATCTCTGTCTGGAGTCTCTCTTGCACCTGAGTCACTTTAGGGTTCAATTATGAAGGTATTTTAGAATCCCCCCTTACAGGGGGACTTTTTCTTTCCCTGCCAACTATGTAAGCCTTTATTGAGAGGCAATGAGGCTCAAAAGCAGCAATATAAGGAATTGCCATGGAAAGCCAGCAATGTAAGGAATTGCAAAGAAGATACCCAACCCAGGATCCTCTTATTCCAAGTTGAATTCAACAGCCAGCTTTGACCTTACCAGATCCAGCCAATAATTGGAAATAGCTGCAGATGTATTTCTGTGGCAGGTTTGTACATTGAACTGGAGTTTATACTTCCCCAAATGAGCACAGGGCTTAACATCAGTCTGTATTTAGGAGATATTTTGACTTGCCACACTTTGCTCTCTTCTGCATTACAGAAATAAATCTGCTGTCATCATCTTTTCAAGTAAAAAATAATAGCATTTGCCTTGAGTGAGAACATGGTATACACTGATGCATTTAACCAAAAGCAAATGAGAAGTTGAAGTTTTATTTACTTTGAGACCCTTAAATAGCTCATGAGAGCTCTGACTTTACTTTTTCTACCTTTATGTCTCAAATATAAATATCAATTGATTTGTCTGCTTCATGTCTAACTAAAATTCCTATGTTTGTTTAATTTCAGTAGATCCAGAAATAGAACATTACAGAAGACAGAGTTTAAGACTGTTAGAATTCTTGGCCTTTTCATATTTATTTGACTGTAAAGATATAAATAAACTTTTTAATTCTCTTGCTAAAATCAGAAAAACCTTAATTTGAAACAGAACTACACTTAGACTTATATTGCTGCCTCATTTAACTCATTCAGTTTGAAGGTTCACATTTTGGTCATCAATGGTTTTAGAAGTTCAGTCCATTTGTAACACGTTAACACCAAGGGAATTTAAATAATATCAAGGAGCATATTTTCCAAATGAATGAATAACCAAACATATTCCTTCAGTTACTAGATCCCTGGGAAATGGAATAGCATTATGAAGTGCTTTTATGCCTCATTCTTTATTTCAAATATAAGCCTAAGTTTGAGAAGTTCAATATATGTCTTACCTATTTTGCAAATATATCCTACTCAAGCAAACTCCACTCATTTTACCTCCTTCCTGAACTGTGCATTCTTTAGCTATTTTATCAATTCTCTGGTGTCACTGGGCTCCTAATTGGATACACTGTGTTATTTTTCAAATGTGTTTCTTCTGCAAAATCAGGCTACACATTTTTTATTAGACTTTTCCCTTGCTTTTATTTTTCCCTCTGTTTGTTCCATGTTTTAACTCTGAAGCAGAATATAAACAGAACGTAATCCTCAATCTTCAAATAATCTGAGGCAAAACTAGCAACATGTAGTTCCATGTATATAAATATTTTCTGATACGTCTGTGTCCAAAATGCATGCTCTCGACATTTTCTGTTTCTAAAAGAAATGTGTGAGCATTTTTTTTCTAAATCTTTTCAGTACTTTGAAGGCTCCTTACCTGGCTGGTAGACAGAGGGCTTTATGCTGGCAGTAGTAACAACTCTCGTTTTTGAAGCAGCAGAAGGAGCAGGACTTTCACTGTAGCTTCCAGAAACTGGCATTGGTGTATATGACTGGGTTGTGTTTCTAAAAGCAAAATGTAGGTGTGAACAACTTTACCGACAGCAAAAGTTACTGATCATGAAGTAACAGATCTGGCAGCTTTGAGAGCACTCCAGGAGGAATTGTCTGTGAGAACTACAGAGAGAATCCTGTGAGATTCGTCAGTCTTTAGCATTGCTAAGGAAGGCTTGGAAAATTCTTCGGAAAGAAAAATTAGTCAAATAAGGATTTAGGTAATGGCAAGTTTGTTGTTGTTGTTACAGAAAATAGCTTGCTGAGGGAATAGGACAAATTTGAAACTCTCAGTTTAACACGGGATCAGACTTCAGAAAGCTGCATACAAAGTTTGTGTTTTCTGTTCCTCTGCAAACAAAAAGGCCTGGTCTTGCCTGAGATAAATCAATGAGGGATATCTGGACTTAAAAACATACTTGCTCAGCACAATTACTACTACTACTACAAATGCTAATTAGAGTTTATATACTGTTATACTCTTTAAAAAATATTGTAGTGACCTTTAAAAATCTTTCTGAAACTAATTCTTTTCCCTATTTAGACTGAACCCAACATTTACATTAATCTTCTTGATGTTCAGATTCACCCTACAGAAAAAACATATGATATGCAATATTATGATACACTTTCTTGCATTCCTAGAATAAAAACACGCGCTCAGGATTCCAAACATCAGTAAGAAACAGTTTTTCTCCATTTTATGGCTTAGATGGTGATTCTCATTTTGATTACAGTAACACACTAAACAATAGGCCTCTTCTATCTGCCAGTTACTTGGGATTATTCTGTTTGTAGTGTTTGTGCTTCATAGACTGCTAAAAGAGCACCACAACCAAAGCAAGCAAGAGAGAATAAAGAAGTACAAGGAAGGGAAGCAACAGATAATGAGATGTGTGCAGTAAGAAAAACCTATTCACTACAGAACATTGTTCTTACCCTGAAAACATAGTTTTGCTTTCTCTTCCCCTTCAGTTTCACTCCCCCTATGAACCAGATCCCTGTCTATTTGCGCTGACAGTTTAGGAGTTACTTCCATAGTGGGTTTGTCTGTAGGAAAACATTTGTCAGCATATGAAAAGAAGCTTTGCCAGACTATTGGTCCGTCTTGACTTTACTTTCTTTAACAGTGGAAAGAGATGCCATCTGGAGAAAACACTTCATAATCTTACATGGCAAACCCAGCAGGTTTCTTCCAGTACAGGTAAAAAACATTCTGAGAGATGGAAACTTTCAATTTTGAACAAAATAAACCTGTCCTCACAACACGGCTTGTTGCTGCTCTGACAGTGTTTCTACTATAGATCTAGTTTTCATAGCATTGCTGCCTCAGGCTAATTTATTTTGTCTATTTAGCAAGAGCTAGAAACTTAGCTATTGCTACAATGGCTATAGCTAATTATTTCTGTACCTAGTCTAGGGCTTAGGGCTGGATTTGGGTCCACTATACCATAAGTGAACAGGACTCTCCAAGATAAACTATTTTAGTGGGTTTGTATTCACTGTAAATTCTGTTGTGAACTGTGCTGTGATTTCGTAACTGCCAAAGCTGTTCTAAGCACAGTAAATCTTTCTCTTTTCCATTCTTACCATCTATCTCCTGATGATACCTCCTCTGTGGTGCCTAAGACAGCACTGTGCTCGGGGTCACTGGACAGAGGCCATTGCTCCTGCCATAGCACAGGGACACAGACACTGTGGGCACACTGGCTTCACACACAGCTTTCAAAATACCATCAGCTAAACACACCATCTAAAGACTTGTCCTTGTTTTAAAATCTGCTTTGCACGGTAAACTAGACAGCTCGGTGCCCAATATTTACAACGTGGGTTAAAAGATTTTAAAATAATGTTTCATACAGCCTTAATCTGAAAATGTCATCCAGTCAGGAAAGTCTACTCCCAGGTAGACAGGTCCAGTGGTTAGAAACACTCATTTGAATCTCTCTTAATGCACAAAATAAATAAAGAAGTTCTGAACCAGCGTAGTAATACTTTAGACTGTCATGAAGAAAAATGGGTATTCAAAATTCAAGTGTTTCCCAAATGCAATATCACAGTAAAACCATACCACATATTTCCTTGTGTTCAGGGAAATGAAGCTGAAAAAAACAAATACACCCCCCACCCTCCACCCCCATTCATAGTACCAAAACAATAGCAAAATTAAAATAAGTACTGAACCCTTTTACATGTGTATGAAGCATATTAAATACAGTAAGGAAGATAAGAAGGCTTATCAAAGAGAAATGAAGTGTTACACTACATCATTAAAGGTTTAGTGAAGTTAAAGATTCATCAGAATTTCTGCTGATAGAAGAAAACAAAATAGCATGTGATTAAAAGAACCAAAAAAAAAAAAAAAAAAAACTAGAAAGAAAGAAGGAAATTAAGAAAGAAGAAAGAATAAAAAGATGTCGTAAGGATCAAAGATGCTTTAATGGATCAAGAAGCACTGGCATCTTGAAAAGCAGTGAAAGCAACCTTATTGAATTTATCTGTAGCAGTCAATGGCACGTGACAGGCAGCAAATTAAATATCGGCTCTGAAAACTATTAGTTGTCAGAAAAAGAAAGTGTAAATATTTCTAAGCAGATCATTTTTATGTTAACGCTTCACTAGATGCCTACTAGTAGCAGTAAACTGGTTTGTTAAGTGCTTTTAAGGTAGAGTAGCTGCACAAAACATTTTTATACCTCTGCTTTGACTGGTAGCTGATGGAGGTGGAAGAATGCCGGTTGAAACTAAAATGAGACAAAAGTTGTATTTGAAAAAAATATACATGAAAGATTGGGACATCTTGTCCTACCACGAATTTCGTATGAATAAGAAGTGCTCTTAAGTGCTAAAGTAAACAACATGTACATATTTATAATCATATAAGATGAGTATCACACTACATTTTGTTTTCTTATTTAAGCTGGGAATCACAGTGAAACCTGAAGAGTGGCAACATCAGTCAATGAGCTGAGTATATTGTTCCATAAGTCACTCTCATCTGGTCTTGTTACTGGATTGTGGAACTCCAATTATTTTTATTAACACAAGAAAATAAATATGAGGGATTTTTCTCAGTATCATAAGTTTAAATTGCATCAAATCTGAAAAGCAAACCTCGAATGAACCAGAGGCCAAAGATCAGGGAAGTGCCCCAGCTTATGAGGCAGCTCGGACAACCCCACAGAAAGGACAGGCTGGCATAGTTGAAGCAAAAACATTAACTCATTATGTTCAACCTTTGCCTTGCAGAACGAACCTTTCTACTGTTACAGTGTCTTAGGTGAACAGGTAAATTTTTTTTTCTTGGGGAAACAGCATAATTTCAGACCACAAATGAGTCATTTATGCAAATACAGGAAGTACTTGAAAGCCTACACAGTGTATGATCTGAGAAACACGAGCATTCAGAATGAACCGAGCTCCTATCTGAAGGGCAGTGTAGGGCTACATGACAGCAGTCCCATGCCACAGGAGCACAGCCCACATTTGCCAGAATCACCAGGAGTCTGCCTTATGCCAGTTATTTTCCTAACTTCTGGAGAAGAGTTTTTCTTCCCTTTACCAGGGACACAGTGCTTGGATTAAAATCTCAGGATCAGAAAAGCTACACTTGACTTTTAGAACCATAATTGTAACTCTTTCCATTGTTTCTCCTGGTTTTGCATTCCCAGAGTGCTGTCTCATGGGGTGCCCTGCTTTAACCCTCTGGATGGAATAACCCATCCCTAAAGAGCTTCAAGCTTATTTAAAACTCTCATGCTATGCTTGCTTCTTTTAAGTAAGACTGTAAGTGGAACAGTAAGTCAGATTTCACTGCAGATGTAAAAGTAAGAGTAACACAATCAATTAAAGATTAGTGATTTACTTCAAAACCACTCCTGTTTAGGAAGGAAGATTTTACTCATGTTAAGTGTTATGCATATGCTCACAAAAGCGAAGTCACTATAGAACTGGATCTACTGAAGTTTAAAATCATATTTAAATAGTTAAAGGATATTGATCAAGAAATCCTCCTGTGTTGTCTTGGTGAATCTTTTTAAAGCATCTAAGGGAAAAAAAAACCCCAAACACTGGAATAATGGTGGTAAAATCTCAGCCTCATCCACCTGAGAATATGCCCATCCTGTAAAACAGTATTGTAACTAAGGTCATCCATATTTTATTTTGAAATGAAATTATATTAAATACTCCTCTGGTATATGTCAAGCTGAAACTGGATTTTTAAGTCTGTATTTTGGCATGGTAACAAATTGCTTGATTTCTGAAACTGTCAGATGCTCAAAAATTTGAATTATAAATTAATTTAGAAGCCAGTTTTAGTCCCTTAGGTTTGAATACACTAATACACAACAGTTTTTAAAACAAACATGGAAGTAGTGCACCAAGATAAAGAATCTATTCCAGCTGCAAGACAGCCATCCAAAACCAACCAACCAAACTGAGTTTTTTTCTTGTACCTGATTATCAGGGAACCAAATTTTTACAGGTCCTACAAGTCTCTGATTTGCCCGTATGTCCCAAGGTTTGCTGAAGGACAGACAGTAACATTTGCCTGTTGGTAACAGCGGGAGCAGATGACAGCATCACACTTGTGTCCTCCATTGACAAAGCAGCCGTGAATAAAGTTGATATGCTGTAGATCTTTTATCTGTGACCGAAATAATTGCCAGGTGCCAGCAAGAGGTTTTAGGAGTCTGATTAAAGCATTGCTTTCTGAAATGGACAGCTGTTTTTCCATAGTTTCACAGAATCTTTGAGGCTGGAAGACGTCTGAGGAAGAATCTGATCTAACCTGCTGAAAGCAAGGCCAGCTCTGAGGTCAAACCAGGCTGCTCCGTATTTTAGCTAGTGATGTCTTGAAAATCTTCAAGAATGGAGACACAGCCTCCCCAGACAACACACTTCCTTTCAGAGGGGCAGGAAAAGGGGCAATGGTCCATGCCAATCTAATTTAGTAATTTACTTTCAATTCAAATGTCTCAGTATCTCAAAGTCATCTTTTTATCCTCCTTACTCATTAAAATTTTGTTTCTCACTCATTAGTCCATATTGGTACATAACTACAAATGACTTTATATGGTTTCTAGGCCTCACACTGCTTCCTTTCTCCCATTAAATGGATATGAAATTTAAGGGAAATGGCAAAAAGCTCAACCAAGAAATAGCATTAGATTAGCTCCACGACAGACATGCAAGTAGTGTCAGCAATTACTGGCTATCTTTATAGTAATTTATTAGCTGTTTATATGTAAATTATGCATAATTGCTGCTTAATTTGTCCCTGCCCATGGAACTAGATGACCTTTAACATCCCTCCCAGCCCAATCCATTCTATGATTCCATGATTTCCAAGGCAGGAATGAAAACATAGCTCTTATGAAAGATTTAGATGGGCCCTAAGATGTAGACTGGTGAACCATTAATAGATGTGCTCTGTCTGGCCAGAGTAGTCACCAAAGCTTCCATTTAATTTCATCTTCTGACTGATGGAGACATTTCAGTCTTCAGCTGAGAGAAACCCCAAAATCAAGTCTTTTCTGTAGCTCAGGAGAAGTAATAGGTTTTGCATGCCAGTGTTTAATCAAGCTCAAATATGCACAGTTATTATTGCTTAGAAAGCAAGGAACCTTACCTGAGTACAAGATGCTTCTTGAAACTAAACTTACAATTGGTGTACTTCCACTCATCAGCAGTTAATTTTATTTCTTATGTTTTATCAACTCCATACTGGAATTGCTTCCCCTATGTAATTCCCATGGCTATGAACAGACATGTTTACATCCCAAAACTGAAAACTCTTCTGATGTTTTGTTCAGTAGCTATTTCATATTTGCATTGGTTTCAGTGATGTGAAGCCAACCAAACTGCTATTAAGTACTACCTGTTGCAAGCACTTAACTGTTCTGTGATTCTCTTGAGAAAGACCATTATACTTGGTGTGAAGCCTTCAAACTTGTGCACTTTGTCCATTTCAAATATCACCTTTGGGTAATTTCTAACTATTTTTTTATATAAAGGTAAGAGACACATGGATAATTATAATCTCAAATGTATTGCTGGTTCAGTTTTTCATTACTTCTGAAGGCTGTGTTCAAATGAGTCTTAAGATCTACTGTTTTTCCTCTGTTAGTGTTGTTAAAATGGTATGAAAGGACTGAAAAGGCTTGGAATTGAGGCAGTCAGTACAGCAGCATTCTCTCTTTCTAGTGATTCCTGTGATCCTGTGTTTTCACCAAGAAAAAAAAAGGTCCATCATTCTCACCCAGTATCTCTAGACAAGTATTTTCATTTCAGGGTGGCAAAAGCAGCACAGACCAACCAGTTGAAATACCTCTGTTCCAAGAGGACCTTGTGGTCACATATCCTACATCTAAAACTTGGTTGTTTCCTGGCTGGGTTGTCACGTGGAAGATAAGGAAGGGGCTATTGCTTTAAACACATCGTACTTTTCAGTGGTCTCTGCCAAGTCAATCCCTTCATTAACTGAAAACCTCATATCAGAGAGCATAATACAAAATCAAAATAAATTAGGTTAAAAGAAGAGAGCTTTACCGATATACCTAGACTGAGATGAGATAGCAGATGAAATAGTGGAAGCTGCTAATGACATGTTCTTGGGCCCATGGAAAGGCTTAGGCTGGGAAAGAGAGCTGGGGGCTGCAAGAACTCTGCAGAAGACACATAAAAGCATGAAAGCATGAACAACATGATTTAACGGGGACACAAATCGTGACATCAGAACCAAGCTCTGGCAGGATTCAGATACAGGAAGACTGCTGCATAGTTACCAGGAACAGGTTTTCTGTATCATAATCTGCAGACTTACAGAATAGCACAACCAAGCACATTCCTACAGAACACAAGACAAAATGCACACATTATGGAAAAATTTTAAAACCAGACTCTATCAATAACTAAGAAAGACAACATTACAGGACAGGACCTTTGTCAATGATACATGCTTTTATCTGAAAGATCTGAAGATGTTTGAGTCTAAATACAAGATAAAAATTTTACTATGCAAGCAGTCCCAGACAGAAGATTGTCCTATCTAAAAGAAGTCATTGGAATGATTAGTTGAGGCATTTTTTTGTTTGAAGCAGATACTAGGTAATACATGTTCTTCATGCTACAGTTTCAACTGAGGGATAAAAATTACTTAAACCTTATCATTATTTCATGCGCAAGTGCCTCACAGGCCAGTTCTGAATTAGAGCATAATACCTTATTCAAACCTCCTTTGCTGTCTGATTGATTTTCTTGCACTGGAATAAAACCACTGCATTCTGGTAGGTCATGGTTAGGTAAAATCTGACTAAAGCGAGAAACTAATTAGTTGGTATATATACATAATGCAAGTCAACTAGCAAAAATTAATCAATAAGTAGAGCCAAGATATCATTTCTAATACACACCTAAAATATGATACCTCTGAGGTCTCAATTATTTAAAATAGTTTATACTACTGGAAGTGTGTTTTTCCTTGGATTTTTAAAGCATGCTAAAATATACATATTTTCAGAATATTCATGTAGCAAAATCCAAAGATAAAAGAAAATTATGTACCCAAAGAATTCACTCTTACTACCTCCAAAATTACTGTAATGTAAGTGACAGCTGTATAAATCCCACACATTTCCACACAAGCTGTCTGACAGCTTTTAATATACAACTGTAACTCCCACTGTGCTACAAGTGTTAGGAATGCATGTCCTTGAAACTTACTTCAGCTCTAAGGCTAATTCTCATTAGGAAAGAAAATATTATATAAATCTAATAGAAATTAATTGACTTAACTTACAGAGCAAATCAATCATCAAATGTCCACCATGTTTTACTGATATCTCCTGTGATACAGTAAGCTCAATCATTTGAGTAAATGACATTTTCTAATCTTCCATTTCTTGTTCTACTGCAGAAACACTATTAAAAGGATCTTCATTCACTGTAACTATCATGAGGAGTTGTTTTGGTCTTATGACAAGTGGTGTAAAAACATTTCTAATTTTAAGCCTAGACTTGCTTGACTTGCTTTTTGAAAATGAAGTTACATTTTTAGGGCAGTTTTATTTTGCAAAGT
>VZTI01006027.1:526971-575104 GCA_013397865.1 Struthidea cinerea
AACACAAACCCAAAACAACACCCCCTCACAATATATAAAAGCATATAAACCAGGTTACAGCTTTTCATTACATTCTTAAGTTAAGAATGTGTATGCAGCATTTCCAAAGCCAGAAGGGGTATAAAGCAACGGAGCATTACCTTTGGAAGGAGGAGGAGAAAGACTCTTGCACTACTGAAGTGGTGGCTGGTGCTGTCATCGGGCTGGCTGTGTTTTGAGCAGCAGTAGCAGGCTGAGGTGCTGAAGCGTGTAGTGCAGGAGCAGCAGAACTGGGAGCCACCGGGGCATGCTCAACAGGGGTGCTAGTTAGAGTTAAATTAAATAAAACAAGAAGCATCTTAAGAAGGCGTGCATTTACGTGTAGAGCATAAAACCTACTATGTTTGAACCTGCAGCTGCAAACATAGTAGCAGGCTGGGTTACTGAGGGAAAAGCACAATTATGCAAAGAAAAAAAAGACATTTGTTCAGCCTTTTCCATTGTGCAGTTCAGACTGCAATGCAGTGTTGGTCCTGCTTGACTGAAATTTACCCCAGGTGTTAAACAGCACTTCAGTACTGCTCCCCAATGATGCCAGTGGTAGGAAATGTGGCACCCAGGACTGAAATGGCTTTGAAGAGCCTGTCACAAAGTCTTTGAGCATGGATGAATGGTAATAATCTGGTCTTGGATCCTGTGGCCATTTAAGTAACCTACTGAACTACTAATGTATTCCACCACCTCACTCAAATTTGAGAAGAATTACTCATCTCTTACAGACAGACAAAGGGGGCAAAGTTAGCAGGTTTTTTAAAAATCAGGCTGTCACTGTACATAGTCATCTTGTCCATGAGCAGTGGCCTAGGAACATAATGGATATAATTCTTTAGACCTATCTCATAAGTATATTGTCACACCTCTGTGTTCTTACAAATTACTCCTATTAGGGTGATGGAATTCAGTGATTCTCTTGCTCAAGGTACAAATAATGCCCAAAACACTCCCTCCTGACCACAAGTATCAAATAACAAAAGAAACCTTACAGTTCTACAGGTGTTTTTTGAGCCAACCTTAGCCCTCCAACATTCTCTCTCTCAGCTTTTTTTTCTAAGCATATTTACCATTCACTGTGCAAATTTTATCTCTTTCAGCCGTTCTATCTCGTATTTTCTTTTGCTTCTCTCAGAAGCACTGATTTGACAAGTTATACTCCTCAGGACCTAGAATGAGTGCTTGGTACTTCTCAATTTGTGATACCTCAATAGTCTAGATGATGGTGTCTTAATTCAGCTGAATATTTTGTTTGATTAGCTGAGACAGAAGCTGGTTGTTATACCCACAAACCTCAAAGCTGAATGCAGCCCACAACAAAAGCAGGAAATTGGCATTTTCTCCCTTACGGAGTTTCATCTACAATTATGTACACAATAAGTGAGTTCCTGAAAAAAATCATCCAGTTTGCAATTCTGGGTTTCAAATCCTTACACTAAGTTTTGCAACAGTTTTGCAGAAGTTCTTCCATCATAATATGCATTTCAGATTCAGATGAGTTCTTCCATCCTGATGCATTTTATGACATAAATTCTTTCAATTAGCTAGTAGACTATCAATTACACAGCCTACGTAGCAGAGTAGCTGTGTATTATCCATCACAGCTAATCTGTTACTGAATTTCAGTACTGTGACATTTTCCCTGTGCCACAGTGGGTACCAGAATTACCCCATTAAAAGCTGTGGAGTCACAGTTTCCATCTTACATACTTAGATATCTTTGATTTGGCAAATAGGAAAGGACTAAAACTATGCTGCACATAAAAATGGAACTTAATGTATGTCTTAAACACAAACACAAACTAGGATTTCACCTATTTTGTCTGTTTGCACTGATGTGAAAGAGAATTTGCTACAGATTTCAGAAGATTCAAGACTTCATACCTTGAAGAGAACAGTGACCTTACTTAATTGTAAAGCTCTCCAAAATGTTAATCAAAATACATATTCAGTGATAAATATTGAAAAGACAGTAAAAAAACCAATTCGCATGTGTGGACATGGACCCATGTGGAGACAGATTTGAACGGAACAAACCCATATAAATAAAATAAATGCAAATATACTTGAATACCTTCTAAACTTTAAAAGAAATACAAACAAATTTTATCATGCATAGTGTTTGTAGTGTTTCTTTTTATGTGATTAAAATGTTAGAGACTTGCTTACCTTCCTTCATAGTAGAATATATTAATTATCAGAGCAAGGAATTGGAATAAATATAAGTGAAGTGGATATAACCATAAAAATCAGAGTAGTTTGGTTACATAAATGATGTGCAGTTGGTAACATTCTTAAAACAGTTTTATAGAAAGATCTCAAGACCAACTTGACTGGTTTTAGTGTAACAACTATACATTTTAAATGATTTTATTTATATAGGCAAATACAATAACCTAACTGTTTTTTTTCCTCCTCGTTTCTTGTTTTTTAGTCTGATTTTTCATTTTAGTCCTTCAAGTGCAGAAGAATTTTAAAAACTGATAAACGTGAATTCTGCTTTATAAAATAGACTATCTATTGCAAAATCTTCGTTATGACATGTTACAGAGGGTTTTTTGGTTGGTTGGTTGGTTTTTAAGTACAATCATTTTGTAGACTTTAAATCTTTACAGTACTTTGTATTTTAAAAGAAATTGAAAAAATCAAACATCTTCATATTTGCAGTAAAAAACATAAAAGTAAGTTAGGTGGATGAACACAAACACACATCTCTTCTCAGCTGATTTTTCACTCATGAAAAGGAACACAGATCAGTAGAGGTTAAGAGGATAATAATGGTTAACAACCATAATGAGAACACAGCAACAAATACACTCTAACATTTACAATGTAAGTGCAGATTATACTTTTTTCTCTTGGTAAAGTCCTAAATTCTGAGACTTTCTGTCCAAATAACAGTAAGTGGATTATTAAAACAGCACTTAGTCTCCTTTATGTAATGCATGAAGGTTTTTCTGTTTCTAATTCTCCAACAGATCACTTGTAAAGAATCAAAAATATAGAAAACAAAAATAAAAATGGATATGAAAAAAAATCTGTAATTGTAGCATTTGTAGAAAGAAAGTGCTGGAGAAAGCGTTTAGAGAAAGCTGTAATATAGAAGGATTTTACATTTGAATATGGGAATGTTCGTGGAATCCACTGAAAATACAGAAATATCAGCTGCTCTTTCTCTGCTGAAGATGCTTAATGACTTGTCTCTGTATTGTAGGCGTGATCCTTATGAGAGCCACTGAAAATATATCACCCACATGAACCAGAAGCTGCTGGAATTGGAAGAACTTGGACACCTGCCTTTGAAGCAATGGGCACTTCCATCTGAAGGAGTTAGAGGTTGTTATTACCAAACCATTGCAAAGCTCCAAACCGGGTCAGTTATGCAGTTACACAGCACAGTGTACCTTCGGTTACCGGAGGAAGCAAGAGGGGCTTTCTGGCCAAAACCGGCCTCCCCCTGGCTTGTACCCGCTCCAAGCCTCACAGACCCCTTGGAGGCCACTGGCTGAGCATTGGCAGTGTTGGCATCCCTGGTGGATGATTTAGGAGGATGCCAAATACTCGAGGTCACATACTGTGGCACATGCATGGTACCTGTAGGCCTGGGTGACAGAGATTACAAGGGCGTTTGTAAATGAGGCATTTTCTAGGTAATAGCAGGGGTTTGAGGAAGAGACAGAATTCCAGCCACAGACGGAGCAGGAGATCATAATGATAATGTGGATGAAGTAATGAATAATCTTGGTAGTTCATTGGTTAATTACTGCTTAAGACCAGGAAAGGCTTGACAAATGAGAAAAGGTACCTTGTGTTAAATCTGGAAACCATATTGCTATGAATATCAAAATAAACAGAGCTGTGATGGTAATGGAGGTGGAGAAAAGCTGTGGTACGACAGATCACACAAGATTAAGGCAACATAGTAGGACAATAACACCAGTCATATATCAGAAATTGTTCCTGGTAAAATAAAAAATAGTTAAAAGAAAAGGAGATTTCAGTGAAACAGCTACATAGTCCTATAGAAGGTTTTACACAAATGAAACTGCAGGTGAAATGCTAACATGTGTTGCTTGTTCTTTACAATTTAATTTATATTCAGGAATCGGGGGGTTATTTCCTTCTTTTATTATAATTAATTTTAAAATAAAAATCAAATTTTCCAACTGTTTAAGTGCCAGTTGCCATTGCTTGTGTCCTTATTAACAAATAAAGCTTGCACTCAGATATTAACCCTATGCAACCTTTGTTCAAACATAAGCAATCTTAAAAAAAAAACAAACCCAAAAAAAGTGGTTGCATATTGCTGAGGCAGGAATCAACAAGACAGAGAAAAACAGTGGGATAATTTTTTTTTCATGGCCTCACTAGTAAGAGGCCTTTCTTTGCTCCATCAAACAATTGGTCAGATTCACTCAAGAAATACCTGTGTATCAGTCTTTGGGGGTTAATAAATGAACTAATAGAAAGCACATTTCTATACTTAACTGCAAAACGTTCTGAGATCATTTGGGAGAAAACAACTCAATATGAAAGAACTTACAGAGGGGCTGTTTGAACCTCATAACCCATTGAGGATCAATCAAGATCTGACATATAAATGTTTTTAAAAAGATAATCTTATTTAGATTTTAAAAACATCTTGAACAGTCTAGACAAAGTTTAAAATGGAAATTGTTCTTAAAACTCCATCACAAACTGACAGTACTCCATCTACAGAATATTTGATTAAAAACTTCTTATTTTTCAGGTTTGTAAGTTATGAGAAACACAATCCCCACCTGTCCCACATCACAGTGCATTAGAAAGAAATGCCTAACTTAGCTGAAACCTTTACTTTCATCGTCTGCTCAAACAGTGTATGAACTTCATGTTTTCTGAGGTAAGAACAATATGGAGAAAGTGGAGATACACTCTTAATAGGAAATAAATTGAACACAGCAAACATTACCTGTTTTCTGATGCTGCTGCAACCTTTTCCTTGTCTCTGTGAAAGGAGGGGATACAGTATGAAATAAATGCAACTGCCAGTGGTGGCAAAAAAACCCTACCCAAAACAACCAGGGGAAAAAGAACATGGGTTGAGGAGAAATGTTTGGTTGCAAAAAGCATCCTAGAGTGGTTGCTCATAAATATAGTTGTGAGAAACCTCTTCACCTTTCTAGGTGAAACCCACCAGATAAACAAGTTTGCTGTATGCTTCTTCTTCTTCAAAGTTGTAAACAACTTTGTTTCAATAATAAAGTAAAAGAAAAATTAACAGTTACAAATTAGACATTGTATGTGTGTATATAACTTCAGGAATAGTTTTGACTTTAGTAAGTTCCCTTTTAAAAAAGGATTCCATAACATTCCAGCAGAACATATTTAGATGCCAAATCCAAGCAGTAAAAATAATCAGAGGTGGGCAGTCCTCACGGACCCGGTATTTTGAAGTGATAAGCAGTTAAATGGTTAACAAGGACTTATATAAAAACGATTTCTTATGCCTGGCATCAATTAAAAATTCTCTGCCCTATACAAATACTAGTTTTCTGAACTTAAATTGTATTAGAAAGAATTCCTTCAACTGGAAATCATTCCTTTGTTGAGGTGAGGATTAACTCAGCCTCAGTTTCACTGATAGAGAATCGGGCTGTTATTCTGGAAACACACATACACAGTTAAAAAATAACTGATCAGTTTAAATGCAAGCAATTGTTTATCTGTAAGAAGCTAAGACACAAGTATTTTCATAAAGAATAGAATCCATTAGCCTTAAACACCTAAGTTTGAAATCCAGTTTGTTAAGTAAATGAGATAGTCTCACTATTTAGCAATTTAATGGGTGATTGCATCCCTTCCTATTTAAGGAATTGTGCTGAAATGTCAACAGGTTTAAAGCTGAAATATGCCAAATGAGAACACTTTTCTTAAGTGGGATCTAAAATTACAAACCACAAAGCAAATGTCCTCATTTACCCAACTGAACCTTCTTTCTGCAGCATCCTTTGAAAACAAATTAGGAATTATGCGGGTTTGCTGGGCCCCAATCATTAACTTACATAATGTTTGGAAGGCTGTTCTTAATATTTTCCACATTATTAGCAGTAACGTGTTATGTACTTATACATTTATATATATATGTTCAGCCACATATTCTTTCCTTAGTTCAGTTCTGATAAAGTTATAAAAACCAATCCAGTTTAGATTAGCAAAGGCTTGGGCATAGGTGTTCTCTACAAATTTTTAAAACCTCTAACTGAAATGTAACCCTAAAATATATGAATTGAAGCCAGATTTTGAAACCCAGAAGTTGACCTGAAAGGTCTCTCAGATGTGTCTGTCTGACTAAGATGTTCCTGTGGTTGGTAGGGAAGAGCCTGCCTTGAACAGAAATCCCCCAGTGAGGTCGATGGCTCACCACTCTGAAGCAATGAGAAACCAAACACTGTCTTTATGGTAACCAAGCTGTGAGTTCACTGCAACGCCAGCTATAGGGAAGCCAGGATGAAACAAGGTGCAGGAGGATGGATTAGAGACTGTGCACGTGTGGGAAGTGTTAATTTACCAAGAGCCATAATCATGCAACAGTGTTAAATAATATAGTCACGGCCTGGAAAGGAAATACAGCATTGTTTATCTCCAGTGCTACCAAATGCTCTGTGAGAAATTACAGCCAAGACCAAAAGGCAGGCAGTCGGGGTCAGGCTGAAGCAGGGCTAAGCCTCTGTGGTTACAATTAATCTGATCCAAACTTTTCTGCTCCAAAAGCTGTGACTACACTGAACAAGGCAAAAAAAAGTCACTTGACTCAAAGTCACTTTGGGGTTGGGATTTCACAAAAGCATGTTCCCCAAGTGTACAATACTGGATAACAATGATGATGATGGCAGGGGAATTGAGAAGGTTAAAAAGAGAGAGAGGGAGAAGTATAGTAAAAATACTTCCACAGAATAAAGCAAAGGAAAAGGCAGAGAGTAAAGGGAAAAATGAGTTCAAAGACACGTAACACTTCTTCATGGTTTTGTTTCCAGGAACTCTTTCTCTTCCCAGTCAATAGGAGCAATTCCCATTTGGCTACCAAGAAGAAAGGCTCAAGATCAGATGTGCCTCTGACTGGCAATACTTGCATTTTAAGGAACAGACTATTGGATTTCTGGCCTTTACAATCAAAACATTTTTTGCTAACAAAATGCAGAAATAACTTTACTTTTGAGCCAAATACATCCCTCGGGCAGGCTCAGTAAAGTCAGTACCTCCACAACATGAAAGAATTTGGCTCAGAATATTATGAGCTGTTTGTATCTCTGTCTACATAGGCTGCTGCAGTAACTGACAGTAGTGGATAACAGTTTTGAGCTATCTGGGAAAGATTTAAAATTATTGTGGGGGATTTTTTTTGTTTGCAGTTGTTTTTAGTCCCCACTGAAATGGCTTTTGATAGAAGGGCCTCAGTCAATGACTGTTCTGAGAGAACAGTGCAACTCCCACAGATTTCACTAAATGTTGGACCTATATTTCAAACAAGACTTATTTATGCAATATACTGTCTTCCTAATTACACAGTATATTATACAGTGAAACTATGAAATGTTTTCTTCTCATAAAAAACACGCTACATGATATGTTGCTAAAGACAGAGTGAGTGAAATTATAGAAACAGTCTTTCCCTCCCACACACCAACAAGAATTACAATAGTTTGAGTAACAGAAGGCAAAATTCATTTGCAAGCCAAGCTTGTATGTGCTATTGGATCCTAAAAATAGCCAGGAGAATCTTCAGAGAGTTTCCAATAAATGAGTATGTTAAATCTGAACTGTATATACTGGACATTGGAATGCTTTCCCACTCTACTTTATCTTCAGGAACCAAATGTAAAAGATTCCCAAACATGTACGTGTAGCAGGCAAGCTGAAATGTGGGGGTGGTGCACCTTCCATCTACCTTCTCCTCTGATAGTAACGGATGCAGACTCTCTCTCTTGAAGAGCTCTGCTCTGCTCCACTAAAATGTTGTAGAGACAGAATCACATGATGTGTAATGAAGACCTGGTGACATAAGAAACGTGAGGCATCCCGAGTCCTTCAACTACTCTTTCAGTACTGAAGAAAAAAGTGAATATTGTAATTGAGTTTTTTTCCTCTATACTCTCACGCAGCAAGACTATTTTTCTGATTTTACAAATGAGAGACTAAAACTTAATAGAATTGTTCACGGTCTAAAAGAAAGTCCACAGCAATGCAAAGAACTGAAATAAATTCTCCTTAACCCCTGATGAGTATTTAAAATATCAGCTCACTCTCTTTAATGAGAGATTATCAATTTTTTAATAAAAATATCTATTCAGTTTATCAGTATTTTACTGTATTGAGAATCCAATAGTCTTCAGTAGATTCAGACAGATATACAATAGTCTTTTTTCAAAGGGGAAATAGACCTACAGATTATTAGGGTCTATATTTATTGAAATTAAAAATTCTGTTTTTCTAGCAGCATAGTGTGGATTTGCAGGACTAATCAGATTTACGATAGCTTTCATCCTGTCGATGCTGAAAAGCTTTGGTAGAGAAATTTTTCAGCTTTCTGCAGCATTCTGTGAGAGCTCTGTGGTTCTCATGAAAGCTGTGATAAACACTGCTATGGGTTCTTTGTAAACTGGGTTTTATCTGTGCACCTGGGATCTATTTTTCAGAGCTGTTATGGTACACAGTGAAATAATATTTTGAAGTAGGTGTTGTGAGCTTTAGCCAATGGGACAGGGGGTGGCTGGTCCAAGATCCAATGACCTCCTGTCATCTTTGAGAACCAAGTTATATAAACCCAATTATAATTAATTAAATAACTACTTTCTTCCTGAACTTGGATTGTGTCATTACTTGCTGTTCTCGGTACTTAACAGCAACATCATCCTACCATATATTTATATAAGCATATTTGCCTACAAATAAAATTTCCTTTTAAGAAGTAGAACTTACAAAGTAATTTTAAAAGAAATTCTTACATATAGAGTGTCTGGGAGTAAAGTTGTGTGAAAGCTATTTTGTAATTGCCTTCCAAACATTTTTTGTCTCAAAGGCATGAGACACAGACACTGTTAGAAACTGGACACTGAGCTAGATAAACTGCTCTTCTGATCCAATGATGCTATTTCTACCTTTCTGGATTTGCAGCTGAGAATTTTTCCATGATCAGATGACTGTAAGACTGTTGAGGTTGCTTGCCTTTTTTCCCCCCATGCTGTATTTCTGTTATTTCAACAAAGACACCAGAAGACAAACAAAGAAATGACAGGCAGTTAACTGGAGAGGACAGAAGATGACTATCATGCTGGTTTAGTTAAAACTTCAGCTTGGGATCACAAAAAGGGGTAGAAGAGCTAGTCTCTCTTTTTCAGCCACTGTAGTTAAGAATGTGAGCAGCCCACGCCAAAACAATTGCAATATATCCTACTAGGTCTGCTTTCCAAAAAGGGAAATACTTTTCTCACAGAAGGTATCCTGGTTTGTGCAGACAGTGCCACAGAATAGGAAAAGCATTATCATAGATCTAGTGGAAAACAACCAGCAACTCATTCTCAACATGTAGTATGGAACTCAATCAAAGCAGCTCACTAAAATCCAAGCCAATCCCTCCTATGAATGCATTTTAGTGGCATCTGCAGGGTTGCTGTTAAATGTAACAGTCACAGAATAAATGCAGCTGGACATACAGCAGCACCAGTGTCGGGGAAAGGTAAGATAACTCTTGCCCAAGGTTTACATTGTGATATTTGGCATACGTACTCCAACTTTAAATTTTATCTTACTGGTAAATACATCACTTTAATAAGAACAAAGACTGCAAAATTCTGAGTATGTGTAGCAATTGGAGGTGGGATTTAATTCAGATAATTATTCCCTATCTTGGCCTTAAGTGCGCAATTGGATTTAATTGAATGATTTCCTCTAGCTTGCTATAGCCCCACTGGTAAAGTGCAGGGATCTGCCTCCAGGCACCTGAGCACAAGATCCAAACTCTCAGTCTGCATTTGTGACCATTACAGACAAAACCAATGCACAACAAGTTTGGGTTTTGTACACCAGGAAATGATTCCCCTTTCACTGAAGTGTTCTTTCTCATCATGACTTCACTTTTCTCCAGGGAAGTTGAGAAAAGAACAACAACTCAGAGGTTTGACTTTCAGGGGGTATGTCTTTTCAGACCTACTTTTTAATTTGTGCACATAGATGATAAGAAAATGCATACTTCCTCTACGTGGCATTAAGCTAAGTTTGAAGCTGCCCCTGAAACACAGCAATGTGTCTGTGCTGTTCAGTTCCTGAATCAAATAACTAAGTGGTATGAATTAGAACTGTCGTCATTCTTTCAGAATGTGGATTAAATTTTATTTCATAAGCTCTCTTAAGGATTTTCTTACCTTCCCTCTCTCTCATTTGTAATCATATAACATTCTGGGTCGGCTACAACAAATGCTTACATGGAAATGAACTATTAGGAAGTTATTAGTGCTTAGGGTAATTTTGCTGACATTAATGCAATTTAGAAGCAGAATAAAAGGAAGCAGTGCCAGTGCTATGCTCCAGTTCACCCTAAGCCAAGCTGTGAGCCAGGCTGATGATCCACAGACCCCAACTGAGTGCCTCTGAGTTACAATGCTTGTTGGAAAACCTGCTGCATGTTAGAACAGCTTTTCCCTTGTTGGACTGAAGGTAATGCAAGGGAGCAGTCAGAGAGAAAGACAGCACTGGTGTCTTGGTTAGCCACCTGCATCAGCTGAAGGATGCACATGAAAATTTTGAAGGTTGCACAGTAGAAATGAAAGTTAATGTTCATTTCTGACCACGCAAAAGTTACGTGGTGGACAGGAACATGCAGGAGACTGAGGTGGTAAAGATAAGATGCTACATATAGGTCAGTACACACCCACACCCAAAGTTCAATTTCAGCTTTAGCAGGCTCTGTTAGCTTATGCATTACTTTCTCTATGAACTATTTTGAGAAAAGCTTCATGGTATTTTCTAATTGCATTTGGAGGCTTTACTCTTTCAATTTTAAGTGGGTAAATTCAAGTAGATACATTGTACCTTACAGTCACTACCTTTCACCAATTTATTCTACAGGGAACTGACTTGTAAACAAGGGATTTATGATGTCTAAATAATTTTTTTCCCATAGAAATTCCAGGAGTATTTTGGACAAGAAAATTTGATCAATTTTCTCTTCTGATTTCACTCAGAATTCCATGGAGACAATTGAGTTATTTGACTATTCCTATGCTTTTGTCACTCTTCATGTGTTAAAAGGTAAGTGGGGATTAGAAGACATTAAATTGATGTGGTTATTATTTTTTATTATGTTCCTTAAGTGAGAAATCTACCTAGAGAAGTCTGCTTTATTTCACAGGCAGTTGTGGAAAGATAGGGTATGTCTTTCAAAAGTAGCAATTTTGGTAATCTGAGCAGCAGAAAGGAGGTTTTCGGCAATTGGGCAGATCAGCAATGTTAATCACTGGAAATTCTGGCCAACCAAGGAAGGAAATCAAGATGCCTTAGCTTGTCTTGGTGGTGTCAGATGGCTTTGATTAGCAGCCACAGAACGAAGACGTTATTGTGCTTGAGAGCAAGTTTTAGTCAAATTAATTTTCATGTATCCTGCAGGAAGCTGTTGACTAAAGGTGAACTGATTAAAGAAAGTAATTATCTGGCAATACCATGCACTGTACCAAAATTCTGGCTTTTTAACTTTGCCAGCTCAAATTTGTGTAAGGATCCACATAAGTTTCTAATACATCTAATAGTAATCCCAGTTACTGAAGCTCATGGTCAACACTGCTAAAGAAGCCACAAAATCAACTTAGCTCCTGTGGGAACCCAAGTGCACAAGTGAAAAATTGGTGTCACCTCTTCTGCCCCCGAGGAAGGTTTCAGAAAGCTCTGTGATATGCAAGAGTTGGACTTTTCAAAAGTGATAAAGTAGTCCCAAAAATACTTGTTCCTTGCTGTGGAAGATATACTCCACCCAGCTGTGCATAATGAGAGAGAAACTGCAATGAAGTGGCCTCTGTATTAGCAAAAACATACTGTCCTTCCTGTGCAGGCAGGCATGGAGAGAGGGAGGCAAGGGAAGGAGCCACAGAACCTTTCTCCTTTGGTGGTTTTGTCATGCATGAAAGGAAGAGAGGTCAAGTTGTCACAGCCGCTCTCCTAAAGCCACGCTGCAGCCACGTCCCATCAGCACACGCTGCATGCAGTCAGTGTCTCTGCTGCAAACTAAGCACTGCAGGAGGTCAGGGGGGCTGTTTGAGCAGAAGGCAGGGCAGCAGGATCCAGGAAACAGGTTAGTTTAGATCAAACAGCCTTGTACCACAGCAGAAAAGGAGCATGTCCCTGTGCCATAACCAGACAAGCAGATTTACCTGGAAGGCCTTTTGGTTTTGATTTCCTACTGGCATCAGCTTTGCTGTGTCTTCCTTAAATGCGTATAACACTATGCTTTACTGGCAATATTGGGAAAGCAGGGGGTGCATATCACTATCCACATCCTGTGTTTTACTTTATTTTTGGCATGGAGGTTATTTATAAGACACTATTGTCACCAACCGTTGTCCTCTGCTCAGCAGAGCAGTCACAGGTCAAAATATATTCAGCAAGGGACAGATACACCTGCCTATCATCAGCACTGTTTTAAAGAATTACGTGACTCATTGGGTCTTCAGTCAGGAACCTATTTTGAGCCTCACTGCCATTAATTGGGACTGATTTTCCTGAGTGAAACAGCAGATTTCTGCAAGCGCTCAGGACACACTGTAAGATGGGGTTGGTCACTCAGCAGCCACATACAGGGAGATAAGCCTGAACATACTAAAATATAATAGGCCAGACTTGCACTTTTGCTAGAACAAAGCTGTTCTTTTTTTAAAAGCTGCTAGTGCTTTTTTATCAGGCCCAAATTTGTTACTGTCACTAGAAATGATATGCAGTAGAGGGAAAAATCCAGGCCAATTTCTCTATCTTACAGACAAAGTCTGCCCCCTCCTTGGGAAGCAAAACCAAGGCCTCTTCAGAATTATACAAAAAATGATCCGTAACATTAATTTGCTGGATTTGAAGATCACCATGACAACATAAAGGAAGATTTTTGAGGAGTAAAAGTTGAGGAAATACTAGTCTAAATATGAAGAAATGACATAGAAATACTTGTCTGAGTTTTAATGCAAAAGCTCCATCGCTTGTGAGATTTTTTAAAAGGGACTGGACTAAGCAGTTGAAATAAGTTGTAGTAAGAATCTTGCTGTAAGGATTAATGAAGGCACCTTCACAAAAGGTCTTTAACATTGCAAAAGTTCTAAAAGCTACCAGACATTCACAATTTTTTCCTATTGCTTTTTTTCCCCCTGTAACTGCATAAAGAATTGACATTCTACAAGCTTGGAGAGCGTTAGATTCCATTCTGTATCCTACAGAAAAAAGGATTAAAACTATTTCCCTATATGATTACATGCTTTATACGCACTGAATTTTTATCATTAAAACCACAGCAGAGCTAAAGGGAAGGAATTCCTTAATTAAATCTCCATTAATTTCATATCTGATAAAATTATTATTAGAAAATACCTTTCAAAATAGCATTAAGTGTACACATTGAGATGTAATCCATACATTTTTGTTCTAACACATGCACTAGGACTCTTGGAAACAAGTAGTAGCTGCATTATATTCATAAAACATTAAGGATACACAACTGTTATTACAGTGAAGAGACTGTATTACTACTTATTCATAAAGACATCTAATTCAGTTGAAAATTAGAACTGGAAGATTTTTTTTACTTAGGTACATTTTTTGTTTATGAAAAAGTCTTAACTGCCTATTGATATTTTAAATTCTATCAAAATTTCCCATACATAAATAAAATTCACCACCACTTTGGTTCACCAAAGGTTGCTCTTGGCAACAATCAGGAAAAGTTAAAATGTTGCTCTTATTTCATGCAGTGATGCTGATTTACCATAGGTACTAATAAGATGGTGTGATCAGAATCTGTTTTTGTTCCCTCAAGGAAAATATAAATGCATGTTGTGAATTAAGTAGCATGTCCTGAAGTGCTCTGGTATTTAGCTAAGAAAAGTGAAGTGCATTTTAAAAGAAATTAGTGCTTATGTACTCTTAAGTAATACTGAAGAATTAGTTTTTTAATATATGTATGATAACCCTTTAAACACTTCAGTATTTGGTTGATTCATGCAAAATTCTCCATGAACAGTAGCTTTTCCTTATTTCTATAACACAGAAAAAAATGGTAGTTTGAATGAACTTGGTTCTTGTATGGGCTCCTAAGACAAATTTGGAAGCAGCAAAAAGTGTAATAGTTTCAATCTGATCTCATGCACTAATCCCTTTGACCGGAATTACTGCTACCAGATAAAGGTACCTAACTCAACTGCTTTGTCAGGTTTATTTCAATTCCAACAACTTAAAGGTCAATAATAATTATAGCTAATAATGGAAAGCTTTTTAACCAAATTTTGTATTTGGGAAAGAAAAGTTCTCCTTCTTTCGATAATCAGTTGAAGCAGTTATTGTTTTAAAACAGAATAAAGTACTGTGTAAAACAGGCACATAATTATTTTAGTTTTAAAACCTTTTATTTCAGATAAAGCATGCTGCTATATACAGAAAAAAATGTGAGTCAAAGCAAGAGCAATACAGAATGGGCAACATATTCCTTAAAACTTTCAAGATGCTTTTAAAAGCTTCAGTGCACCAGCAGTATGATATATTCTTCTCACTCCTAAATCACCTCTAGCAAAATGTTATTTCCTTGCAGATCCTGAGCAACCCCAGCTATCTCTCACTTTTATATAATGATAAGTTAAAGTTGCCAACACAAAACTTACAGCAATGGTTTCAGTAAATGACTTCTGCTAGTATAATACATTGAAATAAAACTTCACATTGCAAATATCTTATTTCAAACAGCATCATTCAACTATGCAAACTGTGTTAAACATTTAGCAAAGTCTAGGCCAATCAGTTTTCCTTTTCAACTTTCTTTCTCCTACTTCATTATCTTTACATCAGTAAAACTCAGTGAAAGTCTCATTCTTCTTCCTCCTAAAGAAATACTGTCAATAACTTCCCTCTCATTTTCTTCTAGAATTAAAGTCAAGAGACTACAATAGTGATGCTTTGCTGTGTTTTGAAGTTTGAGATAGTAAAGGAAGAAAAAGCTAAACTACTTTATCATGAAGAACATGACCTGGGTTGTATCATAATTTCACTTTTGGGGACAGTGAATGGCTAACAGGCTAACAAACAGAAACCTACTTCCTAGCAGTACATGTTTGCACGAGTGACACGCTCAGGCTCTAACTCAGGCCAGCAGTTAATGTGTTACTGTAACTCCCCCGTGTTTGCCCTCTGACTGGGGGCCTTTAGCTTTTAACATTAAGGAGCTGCGCGGACAGGCCGTGATGCCAGTTGCGCAATTTGGCAAAGCGTGGGCTGTTACGTTCCGTTTCAAACCTCTCCCTGTGGCATGAAGAAAGAGAGAGAGAGAGAGACAGAGAGAGACAGAGACAGAGAGAGACACACATACACAGAAGAAAGAAAGGAGGGAGAAAGAAAGGGGTTAGGGACCATGGCTACCACTCCCCTGCCTTACAATTAGGGCAATGGCAATTTATTTGGATTTTTTCCTCAGCTTTCAAATCAGCACAGTGAAGGCTGGGTGATGATTTTTGGACCATGTGTAAAAGGTTTTGCAGTTGTTCATTTCTGAGAAGTAACTTGATATAACTTCTTATTCTTTGACTTGTGCTTGGTATTACAGGGCTGCTTTTGCTAGAAATGCAGTGTAATCCCATTGTTTTCCTCCCAGCAGTTTCTCTTGGCTCTTCCCTCCCTCTCACACAACTGAGCAGTCAGTGAAAATTAACTCATACAAGTGCAAAACGAATGCAAATATGTTCCATTCTGCAAGACCTAGGTCAGCCCATATATAACCTGCTGTCCTTCCTGCAAGGACCATCAACCACAGGTTTCAGCAGTACTTTTCTATAGCTTCCTCAGAATTAGTGAGTATTAATGTTGACATTTGCATAGATATTTCTGGTCATTTGTGTCACAAAGCAGAACAACAGGGGATTTTCAAAGCAGAGTCCTGTGAAGTACTGGCCACCTCCTGCCACCCCTGACTGCAGACTGGGGTGCTCGAGCCATGCTCAGCACCTCTAAGGATTTAATCTTTTTTAGACGCTCTATAGTTTAAATTCAGCTTTTGTATGTAAAAAGGGGAAGAAGGAGGATGTGCAATGATAGCACAGTCAAGGAGAAGTATATCAAACAGAATGAAAAATGAAACGTTCTCATTATTAACAAAACTTTTTGCAGTCATTGCAAACAAGGTCACTTTTTTCCTCATTATTTACACTCAAAACACAAGACAATTAATTGTATTAATATAGGGGAACTCAAGAGTGAAACCAGCCAAACAGAAAGGAGCAGACTGGGCTGGTTTTACTCCTCAGGCTGAGGAAAGCACAAAACAATAAACAGACTAAATGCCAACAAATTCACTGATATTTCTGAATCTTTTGTTCTTAATAACACGGTGTCATACCAGTAACAGTCCTAAAGGAGTCTTGATGTAGAACTTCTCAAACTATTTTTTATGCTTTTAGGTAATTAAGAGACATAAAGTATTCCTAGCTGAAACTTCCTGATGGCATTTTTTCCAGCTATACCAGAATATACTAGCTCCAGTGGGTCTGACCTGTAATTTAAGAACTCCCTTACTGCTTTCAAGATATTACCCCTCCATTCAAGGAAAAGGTATTCAGAACCATCTGTTTGGCTTGAAACGGATCCCATCTCTCCAGAAAATATTCCACAACAATCATCACACCAGCAATGAAAAGTTTTCATAGCAAGTTATACTCATGTGTGCCTTCAAAATAGCAGTAGCATGAGCAAAGGACAGTCATGCAACACACTCATTAATATTAACTGAAAGGAATTTTCTGCCACCCAAAAATTCCCAAGTTTATGGGTTTTGTTCGAAACATATGTCATGAAGTTGGAAGCAGCAATCTAAAAGTAACTATTTTTATATAAAACAGTTCTGCCAAGAATAAGCCACATCTTTCCTCCCCCCATTCCCAAGTGTTTGGAAGAAACTTGATCACCATTCCATGCAATTCCTGCTGGCTACACTGAGGAGATGACACAAAGAGACAAGAGAAAGCACCAGAGAGAGATCACTCACAGCGTGCCTGAGGCCACAATGACAGATGCCTGCACAGCCAGGGCCCTGCTGCCAAATCCCCAGTGGAGTGTGTCCAATGTTTGAGGTGGGTATCAAGCACCCAGATGCTGCCAGCACGGTCAGTGGGGTAGGAAGGAGACCCCATTTCATTCCTGGCACCAGAGCTCACACCAGTTGCACTGTCCCTGTGTAAGTACCTATATATGCTCCCTTACGCCTCTACGATCAATGCATACCTTAAACCTGTTCAGCTGTGCCTAAACATACCCAGAACTGTCCTTGGGAAAGAAAAGGACAACACACTGATACCTAAAGACTGCAGAAAATGTGCAAAGCACAGTGTACACAGTCATGTGCTTGAAGTTACACTGGCTAGATTGTGCATTTTATGTGTGTTGATGTGTTACCAGATAATTACTGTCAACATATCTCATACCATGTAAAGTTTCCACTATTTTTTATTTTCCAAAGCCACAGACTACACCTAGAAAGACTATTTCTTAAAAACAACATATTACTCTCAGATATGAATGGGACACTGTTAGGTTCAGCACACTGCTTTAAATCCCATCATAATAAGGATTTGGACGTGTGCTATTACATTAAAACAGATAATGCACAATACATGTAATGAGAATTAGGCTTGCACATTTGAGGGAAGAAATAAATCCCTGAGGGCTATAATATCAAGCCTGATGTTCGGGCACCCAGCCATGAACTTGGGTGAACTGCAGGGGAAGGTTTATAGCAGACACCAACTGAAAGCATTCTTGTATTCTCACAGGGAAGATAGCAGATATCTTTCTCACTGATTCAACATTTGTAACCTGCACTGGGATCAAAAGCTCAGAACCTTTAAAGAAGCCACATGGCAGTAAAAAAAAATAAAACAGAAAAAGAAGAGGAGGTGGATTGAGCACCAGACATCACAAACCCAGCCGGCAGCTTAGAGCAGCTAATGTGAAACAGGGATTTGAAGTATGCAAACAGAAAGTAAGGCTTGCATGCAGGATGCTCCTGATTCAACTGCAGTTTTTAAGCTCAACATAAGAATCTTTAATACATCTATTTCCTGGCTATGCAGGACGATGATAAATCTTTAATTCCATATTATGTCTCTGAACATATCCACTTTTTCAATGTTTTTGATTCATCCCATGAAACAAATACATTTATCCATTAGCAAAAGCAGTCCTGTGCTTCCATATTCTACAAATTTAGGTCATATTTATTCCAAACAAAATATAAGCTAATGATTATGGGTATGTGTGGAAACAACTCCTTTACTGTATCATTTAAGGAAAAACAAATGTCAATCAGAGGGTCATCCAAATAAATTGCTCACGAATTTCAGTGCTATCACAACATTATATATTTTTTATCCACTTACACAATCAAGTAGTTACACAGGGCTTGGAACTCATCACATTCACACACCCAGGAAAGTACAGGAAAGTTGCATGAGCAGAGAGCTTTCAGATTTGATCACACACTTCAGGAATTTTGCACTGTTTTTCCTAAAAACATGCTAATTTGTCATCCTTCTCGTTCAAATGCCTCTCAATGACAGCATTTTAATTTTAGTGATTTTTTAAGTAAATGTATTAGAATAATTTAGGACAAAAATATAATAAAGGAAGTTCATATTAATGCCATTTTAAAACATTATTGGGTTATCAGGAAGGAGAAAGCTGTATTTTTCACAGGGAGTTGCCTACCTTGACCTCCTCAGGGCTTCTTCATCTGGATCTTGCACTGCAGAAAAAAATGTTTCCATTAAAAAACAGAAAGAAAGGAATTGGCTGTATGGTATTATAAATTCTTTAGAAACTTATCAAAAGCATATCTAAAGGTGCATTCACGCTGACTTCACAGCAGTGGAATTTGTAAGAACATCATGAAGAAGAGCAGCTCCCTAGGGACAGGAAGGAGGATGTCAGCAGGAAAGTAGCTATTACAACTACTTTCCCATTCATTATTAGCAATGTTTCACAGCTGTAGGCAATGATTCTACGGAGAGGTCCTGCTGTTTTGTACAAAGCAGGAGAGACAGCAGCAGCAGATTAATGGGGGGAGAAAATACTAAGTATTTCCCCCTGATGTGGGAAAAGGCCCTGACCTTCCTTCTCTCTAAATCAGAAACCACCTGTGAGGTTAGTACCAGCTAGCCACAAAAACATTTCCACAGGCAGCAAGCAACAAAGTTAAAGCTGATATCCATGTGATATCCATATCAGATCTAGGTTTAGACAAAAGGGCTGATAGAGCCATAGATTCCATACAAATGGTGATCCATGATTTTTTTTTGACTTCCAGAAGTCACTTCTATAAAGGACTGTTACAGGACACATGACTTGTTCGTCATTTTTGTTTAAAGAATGGACAGCTCTCTATGTCCAGGCTGCAGGAAACCCAAAGATTGCACTGCAGAGACTTGATTTGTAAGTAGGAATAACTATGGGGTCCCAAATGCTCGTTTACTGCACAATCTGTTATACTTTTATGGTGAGACCTCTGGCAGATCAAAGAATTTTCTTCATAAAGCATAAGGTGAGATTGTTCACTTTGATTTTTCAGTTCCCTCAAGTTACACCCAGGATTTTCACCCTCACTGACAACTACACGAGCCTGGACATGAGTCTTCCCGGAGTATCAGCGGCCAATACCAAGGCAGTAAGGAAAGACATGAATCAAAAATCAGGATGAGGGGGATGTTTTGTCATTCAACTTACTGTACTCAGTTCCAGTCATCTGGGCAAGGATACGAAAGGACTTGGACTGCAGGTTAGCAGAGCGGCGGCTCCAGTCCTCGCTCTCATCCTCAGGCTTGTTCTGAGTTTTAAGCACAGCCTGATACACCGGAGAGGCACTATCCACGTGAGGATCCTTAATAGGGAGGGCACTGCAATTCAGAAAGGGAAATGTTGGAAGCAGTGCTCTGGTCTCAGTTTCTCACCCAGCCATCCCCAACATGGCTTTGAAATGATCACTTCTCAAAAAGAAAAATCAATTTTATGTTATGGCTCATTCTGTCTCTGAAAGGGCCTGGTATAATTCAAATCTACTTGGAAATACCTGTTCATGATTCCTCAGCCAGTGCAGGCACACAAGCTTACAGTGGTTAGAATAATCTGTAGTGATAAAGGAGAGAAGGCCAGGCAAAACCATTTATTTCTCTGACCATTTTTATTCCATATTATTTCTTGTAAAAATGACTTCATGTTGGTACTGTTCTATGTTATGTCTTTAAATTACAGTGTTGGGCCAGTGTACCTTAAGGTTGCAATTAGAAATAAAACCCATATTTCATTATAAAAATAATGTGGTAGGCTTTTATAGCTTTTTCTAGAGATTATTCTTTTTCAAACTGAATTAAACTTCCATCTGCCATAGTCTGGATTCATTGTCTACTAAACATGTGAAGCACAAGAAGTCTAGACTTGTACCCAAGACTTGCATATATAAGTAGTATCTGAAATCTTTAATGACAGAATGTATCTCAAGGACTTACAACATGCTTAATCATCTTGCAAAGTGACATATCCAGTTGTGCACACCTAAAATCAAAGCTACACAGGTCTGTAGCACAAGTGAGGTAACCTCTCTTTGATTTATGATGCAGACTAGAAACAGCCTTAGTAACTCAATAGCTTTTTTTTTTTTCCCCCAGTGAAAATAACTTCTGCATAGCAGAATTAAAATTAACTATTAACAGAGCTGCAGAAATATACACTGAGGGGATGATGTGTGCTTGGAGCAACTTGGCTCCATGGCTGCTCTAAATACAAGGTCTATTTTTGAAGCAAGTGATTTATTGTAACAGCTTTATGCTATTCCATAAAGAGCTTTGCAAGCAGCAAGCTCAACTTCATGAGAACTGAGAAACAGTTCTGTTAAAAAGCTAAGGGCCACTTGGTCCAACAGTTTCTTCCTTGGTTCGGGCTTGAAGTTAGCGCTCTCTGAGATATCACTGTGCAGAGAAAATCTACAAAGAAGCTGGGTCTGTGATTTGAAAGCCTGAGTCAAGAAAAAGCCAGGAAGTATGTCTGACATCCTACATACAGCAATAACATACAGTGTGATGAAAAATGTTACCAGGTAGTGCTTTAAATATCAGTATTTCCCAGCTGACACACTCCTTCAGCACTGTGTAATATACACTGGTTTGATGGATTTACACATAATAGCATATATTTATGTTCTTCATAACCCTCATACATGCAATCTTCTCACTTTCTTGAGGAGCCACCAAAGTACAAACGACAGTCAAGTTTCTTTGTGTGTTTCAGCACAATCAGCTGTGGGGTGGAACTCAGCTTTGAAAGGTGAATTTAGAGAAAAACTTGACTCTTCAGTTTAAGCTCTGCCACAAAACATACAAGTTATGTAAAAAAGTCTCCCAGTGTGAAAGATGGCCTGTAGGAGGAAGCAGCATTTTCCAGCTCCGATTTTAGCTCATGTTTCCTAGATCACAATCCTTACAATATGCAAACACTAGCAGGTACAGAAGGCAAAATGCAGACTTGTTTATTTTGGGAAGGCTATGCCATCAGTGGCTTCCATTAGTGTTGCTCCTGTATGCAGCAATGGACATAGCCTTCTTTAGATGGAAGAGGAGAGAGAGAGCAGTAGTCCTCCTCTTCTGGCCCATCACATATGGCTGAAAGGGCTTGCTGAGGCAGGAAAGAAATTGCAGTAGTGAGTTCTGCCTTCTGCAAGAACAGTCTTTGCATGGAAAAGAGATTCTCTGTAATACCAACAGTAAGTCAGCAACACCCTCGGGACTGTTCTGATGCCGCTTCTGACACTTGGCTATGCTGAAAGTTCTGTCATGGTAATGTTCCCCAAAAGATGACCCTGTTTTCAAGTCCCCAGAGGTGCTTCAGGGTGCTTCACACCCAGAACCTGGCCCTGTATGGCTGCCACGGGTGACCGCCTGATTTGGGCCAACATTTAACGTCGTATCCCCACGCTGACTTTTTAATCTCGCTGAAGTTTAAAAACCTGCTGTACGTGATAGGAAATTTCCCAGCTGTAGAGTGGATAGTAAACCACTGGATAGACAGTGGTACTGATTTCAACCATGGACCACTGTGGCAACAGCAGTGTGCAAGCCACAGAAAGTTCAAATTCCTCTGTTTAAATCCTCTAGCTGAAATGCTTTCTTCTTATATCATGACCAATGTACAAAAAATCAGTTTAAAGGTTTATGTATAGATATGCCATTAACTCAAGCATTGTTAAAAAACTGGAGCTGGAGGCTGGACCACAAATTTCACAGTAGCAATGTGTGGCATTAATATGACATATTAATATCCTTATGGTAGATGAGTAAGGCAGGAAATGGAGCTTGGTGAATTAACCTCCCCAGCAGAGTGAAACATGCTGATATAAATTGAACTAAATTAATGCAATGCATTGGAGTATTTCCAACTCTGTCTTTAATTCAGCAGGCTTTTTTCTTTTTTTTTAAATCATAATTATATTGTGGATGAGTAACTAGGACATATGAGCCACTCAGCATGGAAGTGTAAAATATAGTGCACCGCTGATTATGAGCATTTCATAAACCTAAATGTGACAGTTGATTCTTACAGACAGCCTAAAGATGCACATAACCATGTTAATACCTCTGTTATACTTCTTTGTAATTTAATTTCTTTCCATCTGGGTGTGGATGTGCAGAAATATCATGCATCTTTAAGCATATTACTTTAAATTGATGCAACTGAAAAAAAAACCTCTTCCCAAATGGGTTAGAGCTGTCGGAGGTTTTCATTCTAGAGCCTAAGGTATTCTAGTAGGAGTCAATAAAAATCATTTTCCTTTTTCTCATCATCATTTAAGTCACACATTCTTAACATTAAAACAAGCTTTAAAGACAGTCAAACCTCTCTGAATAAGTAGCAATGGAATTTTATTTTTTGGAGTTCATTATAAACTATGTTTTACTATGCAAATAACTCCCTGGAGTCATTACTCAGATTTAAATTAAGTAGCTATTAAGTAAAAACTTAGGAACACTGCAGTCTTCTACCCCTGTAGACATACAACAAAATATTCTGACATCAGATATTACACTGATTCCAGCTATTTAAAAAAAGCTCTAAGAGGTAAAAACCTGACAACCCAAAAAACAAGTTCATGTAGACTGGTAAACAGCCAGCCAAGTTGACTTATTGTAGAGGACACTCAAGACCTTAGTTTGTACAATCACATTATTGATTCTGCTACTTTAACTGTCAGATCTTATTCCTGATAAAGGTGCTGGATTTATGTCTTTATGCAACTTGTGAATTTGGCTAAAACTGCATAATGGAATTTAGAAGTGGTTTGACAAAATGAACTGTCCACATGGTTTTACTGCAGCCAACTCACTCTTGGTTCTTGGTTTAGCAAGATCAATTAAAAAAAACATAGAGTAGGAAAAGATATAAAGTCAGGGCATTCAAAATTTTCTACCTTTAATTGTCAGCATGGAGTCTGAGTAACTACTGTATGAATAATTCTGTTCTTCCTTTTGTTTTCCATGGTGATCCACTAAGAGTGGCTTATTTTCTAAGTGACAAGAGCCTGCCTCTGATCTCATGAAGTTACAACATCACTGATTTCAAATGGTCAAACTAGAAAATGAATTCTTATCTTAAGCCTGTCCATCACTGATAAAATAAATAAACTGTTTCCAGCTGCTGTCTGCCCTTTATATGTGCAGTCTGAGTGTGCTTACCATCCTACAGACACTTGTGGACAAATGAAAAGGACTAAGATGATTAATTAAGAACTGAGACCAGATTATAGGCTGATAATTGAGACAAAATGAATCAGCACACGATTTGGTCTGCTTTTATATTAAAAAATTCTCATACAAATACTTCTGTACTAAGCATAATCTTATCTCAGACTTGATCGATTATGCAAGCTAAAGAACATCTTGGTTTCCACTGCAAATTGAAGTTCAGAATATCAGAGGAAATGGAAGAAAACTTATAAAATGAAAAGGATCCACACATTCAGCATTAACTTTATAATCACCTGATAATTTAAACAGGTAAATTTTTAAAACATTACTATTTGCATCATATAATGCTACAGCATTTCATTGAAAGTGCCAATCCATCATAAAATGTCTCATATAATCTATGCCTATGAAGGATGTGAACCCTTATAAAGAACACAAAGTAACTTCATTTGTACTTCACTAATTGGAAATATGAGTCTACTCAACACCTGTGGAGATTCACTGAGTCATGGCCCAAGCCAGCTAAAGGTGTTGCTTGTGATCCATCATGAGGGAGAGCTGGGATGAGCAACAATATTGATGCAACAAGTTAGAGGAAAAGAAAAATAATTATAAAAAGAGAGAAAAATGGCCAGTAGAAGGGAGCACAAGCAAATACACAAATCATCCTCATTTTGAGTAAGCCTGCAGCTAACATATGGAAAAGAAACTATGTTAAAGTGCGTTGCTATACCTGTACTTTGGTGTCATATCAAAGGAAGGCAAGTTCTATTTTGGGTAGAAGCACACCCGGTAAGAGAGAAACCTGGCTACATTTATTGCATATGTAATTTCAGTAAAGTTATTACAACTCTGGATAAGTTAATCAGATAACACGTCCCGAAACATGCATTGGAAAAGCAGAGTTATTAAATAGCAGTGGATTTTGCAATAGTCCAAAGGGTATGTGTAAAACACATGTACTGTATGCAAACTAGGGACAGGGAAACTACAGGAAAACACTCCATTCTGAAAAGTAAACCAGTAGCCAGTGCTAAATAAATATTTTGCATTCTTCAGGTATCAATAAAAATCCCACCCCCCTTTTCTATCCTTTCTGAGCTATGCATATAATAGTGGCTATTGTAAATCATGGTCATCAAAAATGAAAACCCATCCAGTATCATATACAGAGCACTAGATGTACTTTTGTGGGGCTTACCAGTCCTAGGAGGAATACCAAAAAAGCTAGGTTAAATTAAGGTATCCCTGACCATGGCAGGGGGGCTGGAACTAGATGATCTTTAAGGTCCCTTCCAACAACAAACCACGCTATGATTTTCTAGGGATCCATCCTTTTAACTCCAAAACATGGAAGTGCTTTCGAACACCATCTAGGATGTGTGTAATATAGCCCAGGAAAAAAGAAGGAGCCCAAGAAGAGCAAATGTGTCACGCAGGTAGGGATGTTACAAGTACCATGCAGAGAAAGAGCATTCCACAGAAGGAAATAACCTTACCCAGCAAATTCTCCACCCTGGGCTTGTGCCTGGCCTGCAATTGCATCCATGATAGCATCCTGGGAATACATGCTGATCGGGGTGTTATACTGCGCGTGAATTATGGTAGCCTTGCCGCCAAGGCCCTTCACCTCAATGGGTTTGTGTGTAGACAGGGCAGAGTCCTTCAGGACATTAGGGTTGAAACGCTCCGTGAAGTCCGTGCTGGGTTATGCAAGGGTGAGGTTCCACGGGGAGGGGAGGGGAAGAAAGGAGAGAGGCGTGAAGTTAAGTGAGGGAAGCACCACCAAGAGAGGAGTGTGCACATCTGTTCATGGCATCTCACCACCAAAGCTTCTCATCAGAGAAGAGCCAACAACACAAGCACCAAGCCACAGTGAAAAGATGGCTGTGCTAATGGATGTCATTTTTGGGTTGGCTCATGATGTATACAAAGGAAAAAAAAGGTGAAATAGCTGTCACTGTAGTAAAATATCACAAAAAATCCTTAAGTATTTTGTGTGATACTTACATATACTAAAATTCTGCTGTTACATGCACGTATACATCTAAGTGTATACAAACATGCACACGTATATACGCATGTCCATGGGACGTACATACACAGTGCAGAGAATTCCCACTTTTTTTCCTTCATCCATTCATGTTTTCAGAAGGGTCTTACAAAGGTCTAGAAAGTGCAGTGGAGTGAACGGCTATCAGGTCGTCTATTATTTAGAAGGTTTCGGTACTTTCTGTCTGGGTTATTAATCACAGACAAATCTAGTATTTGCACCTTTTAATCTGCAAGGCTTTCCTCACAAAGACTAAATCTTCCCAAAATATCTGTATGGCCAGCCCAAAGTGTTGCTATGGCATGATAAATGCTCAGTCCCAGATCAAAATAACCTACATTGCAACCAACTGGACAACTGCAGTTGGAAGAGTTGTTGCCTTAGTTTCCAGTGACTCCATTTAAGAGGAAAGATTTTATATTTGACTGAGCCCCAAAAGCAAGTTAGGTGAAGCTCCCATGACACCAGGATGAGTCAGTTTTATGTCAGACTGCAATCAAAGAGCAGCTGGTTTTCTTGTAGGGCTGAGTTGTACATAGTCCTAGAGCTAGGACTGACCACTGCCCTGAGTTCCAACGAACAAGCTAAACCTCAGCTGAGGTAGCTGCTCTTCTTCAACCTATGGAAGATCAGGCAAATCTAGTCTGCTGTTCTTGTTTTGCCAGCAGCAAGGGGATGCCAGGAGGAGAGATTCCATACACTCACCAAACTAGACAAAACTGGGAATTCTTTCCTTTGTGAAATAACAGATGTTTCATAAATGTTTCATTTAGAACTGAACCCAAAAGCTGGAAATGGATATATCTCCCCCTGCAGAAGAAATGCTGAAAAACTTAATCCCACTTGATTGGAACAATTAACCTTTTCAGTTTAAGACATTAAACTGTATGTTTATTGGCTATTACTAAGTTTTTCTCTTTACTCAAACAACAGTGTGCCTGTTTACCATTGGCAGACCCAGAGGGTGAGAGTTAAAACTGAACCCTCAACCCAACATGGAAGAAAAAGTAAAATCAAGTAAGGCTGGCAGCAATCTGACTTAATTTTCTGGAGATTATCACAGGTGCTGTGCCACCTCTGAAGCCAGCAAGGGGACTCCACTATGTTTTCAGCCTTTTATTTGGTGGGATGCCCTGACTGAAGATGTACAGAGAGAGATACAGTCACATATCATTGCAAATCCTTGACAGAACACTGACAGCCACATGCTCAAGGACCAGAGACACACAGGTGCACATGCTGCATTACAGCCACAGCCTTCAGTTGCACATGTCAGCATTTTAAGGGAGGGAACTGGGAAGCTGCATTATGCGTTCAAAAAGTGGAAACTGTCTTTTTACCAAGACATTCTCACATTTAAAATACACCTTCTTTAACTATTCATCAACTCCGACAATTCTATAATTACAGTGACATCATCTGCTGAGGGGTGATGTGCAGAGACGTGCAGGTTGCTGTACTGAGCACGCACATGCCTGACTTCAACAACAATATCTCTTTTCTTTGTAATACCCTAAACAATCACATGATAATTACAAACACACAGGTCCTCAAGATCTTGAATTTAGTTTTCTCTTTTTTTCACACTGTTGAAAGGACTGAAGAGATTCTAAAGCCAAGATCTGAGAAGATTGTGTGAATGAAAGGACAGAGGTTAAATATGCCACCTTTAAAGAATAATGTTCTAAGCAATTGGTTTCCACAGTCATTACAGAAATCAAAGCTACTAATGTTAGAACAGCCTAAACTTCCCTCATGGTAGCAGCAGGAGTCATTTGGGCTTTCACCTGTGGTCTTTAAACAGTTTTAGTGATGTCTTTCAAGCGGTTTTAGTCACATTACACACACCAAGGCAAAACTTCCACTGAAGTTAACAGGATTACCATAAAAATAACAGAAAAAAAGTACAGATTGCCAAGTGATGAGTTCTTTTTCTAACTCTGGAAGCAAACAGAAGGTATTAGTGCTTGTAAGGGGTGCTGGGCTCTAGGACAAAGTGGCAGAGGTAAAGGCTGCACCTCTGCAAATGAATGGGATCTTTCTCCTAAGCTAGAAAAGGATCAGGAAAAATAAATCCCAAAGCAAGTAAGATTACAAACACCCCTATAAAGTAACTTCTGCTTTCTAAGACAATCCTGTCAGAATAATTAATGTAAATTGGCTAGGGTTTTTCACTCCAAAGGAGTTACATCATCACACCCACACCTCATTGAAACCAACAGAGAATGCCAGATCACTGTAAATTACATGCTAAATATTACTTCAACTTTATGTATTCTACTACTTCTAACTTTGTACTGTCAGTTTAAATTTGACATTTAACTATTAGAATTATTTATTTTATACTCAATTTAACCCAGTCTCCAGCAATTTATGAACAACACTCAGGTCAGAGGCAAAAAGCGAGAGTTTAGAGACAATCCTCTGCCTTTAGAAAACTAAAGGTCAAAACTGAGGACTCTCTGAACTCTCCTAAATAAAGCAGATCAATCACATTTTCAAATCAATAGTTATATCTCTTTTGGGCAATAGATTAATCAAGGAAAATCACTTTGTATATTTTTTTCTGTACCAGTATCTTCCTCCAACCTAAATTTAAATTTTAGCAGACTTTGGAAATTAACATTGAAGCTGAAAGTGCTTTACTAATAACACACCAACAAAGGCTCAGATAATGCTCACCAAACTCTGAAGGGATGAAGGTAACTTAAAGAAAAACCTGCCAGGAGAAGCAAAACCACCTGGAAGCTTTTAGAAGAACTGAGCAGGCTCAGGTGGCAGCTCCATTCACAGCATTAGAGCATCACCAAGAAACGCCAAGCGGGAGCACTGCTGGACAGCAAGGGCAGCGCAGGGCGCCTGCCACACCAAGCAGATTTTAAAAAAGTACTTGCACTTGCAAGCAGACACAGCAGGAATGCAGGGGATCATGCTACCCCAGAAAACACATCTTCACACACACAGCGTCACACAAATATCTGGCACTACACAGAGGTGATACTAACTTGGCAGCAGTGTTGGTTATGACCTAGAAGAAGAGAAAGAGAACAAACAACATCAAAACCAACCACACAGGAAAAAGTCAATAGTTTGTAGACTGCAAAGGGCAAAAGATATTTACAAAAGATTACTACAGCTCTTCTCAGACCATCTACAAATAAGAACAAAAGGTAAATGTATGCCTAAAAACCCCAACATGATTAAGAAAGGAAAAAATGCAGGGATTATAGTTGATCCACCAGGACTTAGTGGGGTACCATGGCATTTTGGCTGACCCTTGAACATGATTTTATTGCTGTGCATCCTTAAAAGTACTATTACCAAAATGTAAGGAGGAGGGAGCAGAGGGAAGAAAGGAGGATTTGCAGAGTATATTCTCATCTGAAAATAGCAAATGAGTGGTAGAGACTGTATTTTTCTCTTAGATACTGAATATTTAGGGATGAAGTCTGTTCTCCTCAGGCCACCCTCAGAGTTGGTTTTGCAAGACTGCTTTTTAAGTCTTTTACATGCTGGAGAAGATCCAAAGAATATACTGGTATATGTTTTAATCTAAAACTAAGGAAAATGCCTTTGTATATAACTGTATATGTATATAACTTTGTATATGACTGTACCTACATTATGCCAAGAGGGGTGTAAGCCAATTAACTTTGGAATAGTCATTCCTAATTTATTCCACGTGAAACGAAGCCGCACATTACATGTTTTCTGGGATATCCATAGCAGGATATTTTATTCCATCTGGTACGTATACAGCATGAAAAAAAGGTACGTTCATGCTCCATTCCTGCATCTCTGCATAAACTAGTGATGGTGCTTGCACAGTAATTCCAAAGCAGCCTAACACAGGCTAAAGCTGGGAGTACAGAACAGAGTGTGCTCAGTCTGGACTAGGGTGGTCTTCCTAATAACTCTTTATGATGGTTGCACAAATAGCAGTAATGGGCTACGATGTTTATTTTAACTTATTTTTTTTCAAAGCTTAGAACACCCACATTCTGTTCTTTTCTTGGTTGAAGACTAATTAATCATATTCTGTTCAAAATAACGCGGGAGAGATCCAGGGTCAGTTAATAAACTCTTCTTCTTACTTGGCTGCATGGAATGCTGTTGACAGAAGTGGGCACTGAGCCTTCCAGCGTGCTGCTGTGACATTTCTGTATCTGGGACGGATACAAAATACCGGACAGCAAAGTTACACTGTTAAGAGCGACATTCCAAGTGGATTTGGCTCCTCCTGCTTTTTCCTTGCAGAACCTTTGATATTACTGCTTCTTCCAACCTACGATCCTTTAGCCTTGGCTCATCCAACAGCCTTTTTCATGATCAAAAGTGCCCTAATGAGCCAAAGCTGCTGTAAAGACTTTGCACTTCTGCGTTTCCATGGTAAAGCAATCACAGATCACCCTCTGTAGCTACTGGTCAGACTCTCAGATTTGAAAATATTCTTCTAGCCTTATAAACCCTACATTAAGCCAAATGTATCAGTCTCTTACAGGAACTGGTAGAGATATATTAGGAACAAGCTGCAGCCTGTAAGCACATCAGGGATCCCATATCCATTTTAGGTGTATGCAGGACAGCTGGGCACTCATTTACAATGAAACTAAGTGTAATGGTATAATTTTCTGACTCATCCAGGCATCTACCTTGCATATAAAATAATATTTTACATAGAAAATAATATTTTAAAGGCAGAACTACCAAACCCCTAAAATACACCTCAATCAGAGGAACATAAAAGTATGTTCAAAGAAAAGAAACATTTTGTGCACACGCTAAGAACAGCTCAGCAGCTACTTCTCAGTAAAGGTTTTTGAGATGTGAAGAGGTTCCTATAGCTTCCTTCAAAAACAGTATAGCTTTGCTTCTCCTTATGTTTAGTATGAGATGAGAAAATTCCTCCCAGTTCAGAGCCACACATTATTTTAGTTTGATTCTATATAGGGACATGTCTGAAACACCCAACTTGCTGCTCGCAGAGGTCACGCAGTAAGAAGCCAGTAACCCAAGCCACCTGGCATGTACTTGTGGGACAGGTATTTACTGCCCTTGACCTACAATGTGAAAAATAACTTACACTGGAATGAAAAAGATGCACATGTTACAAACTGTGACTCACTGTTCATATTTATTAATACTCTCCAGAGCTTTCAGCACATCACGTTCCACACTCCTAACAGGCTTATTTTTCACCTTGGGCCAGAGCGATAAAGCTATAATGTAAAGGGTATCAGAGAAACAGATGCTTTGTTATTCTTCACAGATGAAGGAAATAATCTCAAAATTAATTTCAGCTTCTTGACAGGATTTTCCAAAGGGTTTAGCTAAAGCTGTAACAGCAATTCACACAATTATTTTTAAATAATTTGGTGAAAAGGACACAGAACTGAAACATACCTTAAAATCACTTCCCATGCTTGAACTTCCTTACAGCTTTTACCATATAGCTAAGTGCATGTTTGTGAAAGCACAATGAATTCAGTTTTGGAGCACCACAATATCACAATCATGTTGTATTATGTGTTAAGAATGTTCCCAGCAAAGACCAGAACTGATTTTGCAGTGCTCACAGTGCTTCCCTTGTTCACATAAATCCACTATGAGGTTGAGATTATCACGGATGCCACCAAATCCCAAGGTAGTTACAGGTTCCATGCTTTTTTCCACAGAGCAGGAGGCAAGATGCTTCTTACTTCATGGATAACTGTCAAGTGGGAATGGGAATGACAGCACTATTGAGCTCTGAATTTTCTCTGCATGTCAACAGAGATGTAGAGTTCTCTAAATCTCAGAGAAGTTACCTTCCAAGACACATTTATTTAGTGCCTCTGGGCTCTTTCATCTTTTCAGAATGTTCCTGTGCTGCAGGATAAGGTTTTTTTATGTTCTTGTTTGTTCATCAGTGTTACAGATGGTAAAGGCAGATAGACAGCAATTCCCTACAATTTAGTTCAAACTGAACAGAAAAGCTCACACTGACTTTGGTGAGTGACGGATGCAGCTGTGTTGTAATTCTGATAACAAACAGTCACAATGCTGAGCCATCCAAAATCCAACCCCTTCACCTTCACCCCTACAGGTATTCAGGAGGGATATGAACATAGTGGGGGAAAAAGATAGCAAGATATGCTCCCAGGAAACTCTGCATATTGAAATAAGACAAGAATTGGTATTCTTACAGAAAACGGTGAATTAGGAGAGAAGTACTCTGAGGTTTATTTTGCTGATCTTGCTTACTAACCGAAATTATTTTCTTTTAAAGGGTAATTGCGTTACTTCATTATCCAGTATGAGAAGGGAGGATAGAATTTTCTCAGATAAGTTAATTAGGATTGTTAATGCTGAGTGCTCAAGAGAGTGGCAATGAGTCATCTAAAACTGCTTGAATCATCTAGAACAGGTGTATATGCTCTTTTAATAGGAAGAAATATCCCTACTTTGCTACAGCTTAAAACCTCTTGGTTTTACTTTTGCAGAGAGCTTCTGCAAAGGGATATAAAGTACTTGAAGCTATGCATTTGCCATCAGACCTCGAGTGGCCTGTCGGGATTTTCTGGTTTGCCTTATATAGCCAAGTCCCTAGTGTTGAAAATACACTTTCCCCCATATTCGTAACAAGAAATTTATCTTCATTTTAAAAAAACCCCAAAACACAAATAAACTAAAAAATTAGATTTGTTTGACGATTTATACATGAAGGCAAAAAAATCAGGAAAACCTGATTCTCACTGCTTTTTCTCATGTACTGTAGTCCAAGCTTCCCACTTTACAAACCTTCTAATAAAACAGATAATCTGCAATACAAGACTATGGAAAACCTTTACAGCAAGGATGAAACTATCTGGAGATCATTCCTTGTTACAGCAAAGTTAACATTAAAGCTAACAGATGCAAGACCGTCTTCAAACCAGAGGATTCAAAATATTGCAGTTCTGACTTATTTTGCATAGGAAAGCCAACACATTAAGGCAGGAATTACAGCAGGACACTCCAGTAGCTGAGCATGTCAGATTTGCTGGTCAAAGCCATTTCTCTTTAGCAAAGTACCAAAGATCAGGTGTGGTTTATAGCAGCTGCTCTGATGTCTGACAGCAATACTTGGTTCTCTGAGACTCCATGCATTAGTTAGAACTGCTGAGTGCCACAACCCTGAGATGATCACACTTACTTCAGTCCTAGTGTTCCCCTCATTCCCTGCTGACTATTGCCAATCCATGCTGCACTTCAGATACCAAAGACCATTGTCCTGTAATGGCAATGTGGGTATGTTTTGGGGGCTACTGGAAAATTTAATGATTGATCCAGACCTTAATCATGATTGCCAGAGAAACGCACAATAGGGTAAAGCACCATTACATTCAATGTTCAGCAAGTTCATTAATTATTGACATAATTAAAGATGTTACCATGTTACCTACCCTCTAGGAAGTCCACCTTCCGAAGCCCTTCGGTTGAGACTCAGTTTATGCATCTCAGCCATTTCCCTCAGGGTCTCTGCCGAGTAAAGGCCAATGGGGTTGTTATACTGCCTCGCAGGGCTCAGCTGGTGTGCAGGGCTACTGCCACCAGCCAAAGCAGGGCTTGCTTTGGGACCTAGAGTGCTCTTGGCAGGTGAAATGTCAGGAGTCACAGACTGAGAGGACATGGCAGATCTAACTGTGGTACTCTTTAGGTAGGAAGAGCTATTTGAAAAGCTGATCTCTTGCTGGTTGAGGTAGCCTGAAAATGTTCCATTGGTTGCTAAAACACTACCCATAGGCCCAGTCGCCGTGTTAGTTAGAGGGCTGAAGGTTGTTCTGTTGCCATTGATTTCCCAAGCAGGTTCCTGTAGTAGCAAACATGCAGGCCAAGAAAAGAAAAAAAAAGAAAAGAGCAATCATAGAACACATGCAAAAATAACATATCTGCAATTAATGCTTTAAACATAGTCATAAACTAGCAATAAACAGATTGGGGCCAAAGCATTCAAACTTTCAGGGAAGATTTTTCAAAGAAATGCATTGTTTCAAAATAAGGGAAGCAAAACAAACTCAGGCATTTTTTACTGGGTTTTAGTTGAAATCAACAAGTAAAGCTTAACATTGAGAAAGCATTTGCTACTAGTCAACCTCACAGCAATAATTTTACGTTAAGACAACACTGCCCATTAATTTCTAGGATAATTAAGAAATCTTAAAAATGTCTTGAGGTCAGAATAATTTTAGATCATATACAACCACAGAAGTCAATGCCATTATTATAAAGACATAATGATTCTAAACCACACTGTTCTGTTTTCTATGAGTGCACTCAAAGTTATGGAGGTTATGCACTGCTTTCCTGGGTTCTGGTTCATGCTGATCAGGCCATGCAGCAGGGTTAGCAGAGACACCAACAGGACTCGAGAACAGGTACTGCTCCACAGAGAGGATGCTCCTATGCTGATCATTCCTGCATAATTTCCACTTGAGGGAATTTGTGCTTGAGTATGTAGGTGTGTGTATGATCCTACAGTCCTGTCCCAGATAATATTCCTAACTAGGACAGCAGGTGCTGTCTTAGTCAAAGGAATCTCTCCTACAATACCTATACCCACAGAAGTCTGTGCTGGTGTTCAGATGCAAAAAAATCTACCGAAAACTCCTCCTGCAGAAACACAGTCCAACACTTCAGTTGCATAAATGATTCACTATAAGCGCACCTTAGTGAAACCAAAATAAAAGATTTATCAAAAAAGAAAAATGTTCACAGTTAAGAGGCCCAGTAATGCTGGCTACTTGCTGCAGTCCAGCTCACGGGACAAGGACAGGCAGGGGACATCATCCTAAAGAAGAAATGGAACCCACAATCTGGCCTCAATAAAAGCCAGTTCAAGAGCAGGTGGTGGCCTGCAGTGACATTTTGCCTCATTCAGTGGCAATTCAATCATCATTTTTAACACCTTGCACTCATCTCCCCCACAGCCTTGCATGAAATATAGGCCTGAGAATAACCTGGCCTCTACTTCTATACTTTTGCTAGTATTGGTTATCATTAATATAATTTACTAATTTTGATTCTATGGTTCACCAGAAAAATAAATATTTATATTGCCCTCCTGGATTTTTCTATATTGCCTATATAAGTTCAGGGAGCATACATCTGGAAAAAAAAAAAAAAATCAAGATAATATGGCTTGATTAATTAAAATTTATTGAAAAAAATCCTAAAGGTCTAAGGATATAAATAATTGTAACATTAAACACATTTAAGATATTTTGAATCAAAAATGTAAGGCAGATAAAATGAACTAAGATAATTTTTCTCAGTGATAAACAGGAAGAGATTTTAGCTGGCACTAATAACTGCCTGAGGCTGTAGAAACAGATAATCCTAAAAGCATTTTCAGACTGTGCCTTTTTAAATAAATACATTTGCAATACATACTTTGGTCATTATACCCTGACACTGAAAACAGCAAACAACAATCCCTTTCAATAGCCTATCAAAAGCTTCCAGATATCATTAAATAAACAGAAATCAGGGGTTCTCTGTAAAAATGTGTTCAAAAAGAGGCATGAATGCACAAGACCATATTCAAAAACTAAGTCGTCACTGGGGCAAACCCTTTTTACATGCCAGCAGAGAGGGACAAAACAATTATTAAATAAAAAGTAAACACAGAGGTAACGGAGAATAAAAAGGATATGCCAGAGTTATATTTGTTTGTTACCCTGAAAACTCTGTGGCTTTTAGTTAACTGTGGATTTCTCCCTACACTTCAAAATAAAAGGACAAGAAAGGAGAGCTGATGGTAAAGTATCAGTTTCAACTGCTAGTGAGATAAATGTCACATATTTCTTTAACCCTAATGCATTTTCATAGTCTTGGTGGCACTGGACAGTAGGCAAAGGGAAAATTATAGGATAGCCATAAAAAAAGATGGCTGACGATTTGGCTCCCTTTTGGCACGAATGGAGTTCTAGTTTTGCTCCTCAAACAATTTCTGGCTGGAATACCAGCATACTGGCAACTCAGCACTAGAATTCCTAAGAGCCCAGCAGTGCCAGGTTAGCAATCTCCATCCTGATTTCATATTTTTGGTAGTTTTAGGGTGGTTGTTTTCCCTGTGTTGTGGGGGAGAAAATGGAAGAAACAGGAAGTGTCTAAGGGAGCAGGTGTATTACTTCATCTAAAGAATTACTGCCCCATCATCAGCATATGTAGTTCTTTCCTTTTGTGACTAACAAAAAAAAAAAAAAAATCTCTGATTCATCTTATTCCTGGGAGAATATTGTAGAATTATTTTTTTTCTCCAGTTCAGCATCAAAACCAGATTAATGCGGAATTTCTGAAACCACTGCTGACTGTGAAGGGCAAATGTCTAATACTGAGCAGCAGCACTGAGCTTTCAGCATTGCATCACATGAAATGCAGCCAACAGTAACAAACGTTCCCCTGTTCCCCATCTCTCATCCCATTCTGTTCCACTGGCTGGGAAAGCAAGCTGACATTCCAGCTCTGGGAGTCTGATGCTACCCCTCCAGCCGACCAGAAGAGGAGGCTCTGACACTGAGCAATGGGCTTCCCTCCACGAAGATTCTGGGATCGTGCAGCAAACCCTCGCTGCGGGAGGAAAACTGCATAATGTCAGGGAATGAGCTTAAAACTGATAAATGTAGGGGAATCTCAAACCTTTGGAAATAGAAGGAAGCTAGGAATCAGCTCAATTTCCGTTCTGAAATATTATTTGTTTATTTGTTTATAAAAATCCAGTTTCTATGAAAGGCAAATGTCCCTTCTTATGTATCAGGGAAGTGACAAACAAATTTATATTGGGAGACACAATACCCAGTTTTGCAGGTCCTGTCCCTTTGACAGCTCATTTTCTATTTATCTATTGCTGTGACCCTACAGTCATTATCCACCTCTTGCACTTCTAGGAGAACAATTTATATATATATATACGCCAGTGAATTTGACCACCCAACATGCTCAAGAAGCAATTGTTGCTTTAAATTTTTTAGAGAAAAAAGGGAATGGAGGCGCCATGGCACTGAATGACTCTGCTCAAAGACATGATCGAACTGCTTTTGGCTGAGCCAGCTCTTCCATCCTATACTTAAAAAGCCAGTCATCTCCACCTATCTTCTCTTAAACATATAGGCTCCCAAATTTGGCAGGAAACAAATCATAAGTATGACAAGATCCTCACTGGGACTCCAAAATAAGTGTGTTCAGTAGTGTTTCACAAAAAGCACAACATATAGCCATATTATTAAACGTAACAAGGCTGTCGTACCTTCATGCAAAGGGACAAATGTTAAAGCCATACTTAGCCCTAAATTCCAGCTGGAATGTTTTGAACTGCACTGAGCTGAATCTTCGTTTGTGTTGTGACCCCTCTGGAGAGCTGCATGAACTCATTGACTGATTGATGGCTTAGTTTAAATCCTTGGACTCAAGCTTACTCTTATTGTTATTTGAATGCTTTCAGCATTAACTATGCCCTTTCTTCCAGCTTTGCCCCACCTGTGCCAAAGACTTCACTAAATCAAAAAGATTTGACTAAACTAAATGAAAATTGTTTCCAGTTTGAGATTTATGTCAGATAAAGATACAGTGAAACTGACAATCAACCAAACCTTATCTCCAATAATAGCCCTACATACTTATGGTTGCAGAACCTGCATCATCTATAACATCGATCAGCTTTGTGAAAGAATGACTGATCTTTCTGACGAAATGTATGCTTGTTTCCCTGAAACAAAACAAAACAACAGTGAAAGAAGAAGTGCAAGCTTGAAAATTAGTGGAAGCTGCAATCCGATCAGCAATAATATACAAGAGGATTTATGGTTTTAACTAGACACTGAAGTTGCACATGCAGATTGTTTAGCTAACATTGCCATGCCTTAACCTTAACCAGAGAAGGGTGAGGAAAGCTTCTCTTGCTGTATGAGGATGACACTGTCATGACTGTCTTGTAATGCAGTTTTTTGCTGATTTTTAAGAAATACAATCAAATTCATTTCATGTGAACCATCAGCCTAAACACTGTCAAGCAGAGGTGTGGAGGTGACTTCTGCCTGTGTATCACAGAATTCTTCATTTCTACAGTGATACTGTTACTAGAAACAATAAAGGGACAAGCAAAGAAACCTTGGTTTTAAATAGTGTTTACTGTAACATACCTTACTGCAACATCAGCTTTACAGTGTTTCTATCAGTTTTTTTATTCTGGATTTTGAGACTTCTCTGAGGGTTCAATGCCTTCTTTCCCTTCCAAACAACCCCCAGAGAAGGATTCTTCTTCACTTAAAACTTACTGTTGTTTACTAGTACAGACGAGTGACACAAGTGTCACTCCTCTTGACCTGCAAAGGGTCCCCCCCCTCCAGCACTCTACTACTACCTCTTCCCCCTGGGTGAAAGACCCTACAACCTAAGATCTTCCTGAATACTGCTAGATACCCTGTTTCCCACCATACCTTCTCATGGATGCCACCCTTTTCCTCCAGAAGGGTTCCAGTAATTCTCTTTTCCAGCTGCTGGGACTGCCTGCAGCATGCTCAGAACAAGCTGCCTCCAGCAGCTCCTATAAACCTTTCCTGAGCACCTTGCACAGAATTCTCAAATTCTGAAAATGGGTTGAGTCCTTTGGTCCTCATCTCTCTCTGAAGCGTTAGAATAGGAAATATAAAGTGTCTTTATGCCTTTCATGCCAAGGGCTCTTTTAGGACCTTAAAGAAACCCCTGCAGTGCCTAAAGTTATCTTTTCTATACAGGAGATAGTTGAGGGAGGAAAGCGTTTTCTGTGGTAAACAGCTTTGAAGACCTATGGCAGCAATTTTAAAACTGACACTTGCCAAGGAAGTAATGCACCTAAAAGAGTTGTGAAAATCCAGTCTATAAAACCTCTATGTGCCTATGGAGGAAGTAGACAAAATTCTCCTACCTGTGCAGGTGCTATAGAGCCCAAAAGGTAGGTGTCAATCTTGTGTTGGTGAGTAACTCTGATGAGACATCTACTCACTGCCTTGAACACTAACAGCATTCTGTGTGGCTCTTGAGGGAAAATGAGAACTCCTTCCCCTTCCTGTCCCTGTTACTTTGCTGGTGCAAACACCAGTTTAACCAAAAGAATGATCCATTGCTTTTTTTTTTAGGAATTTCACAGTATTGTTTGGTGACTCTTCCAATAACTTCCTCCAAGATAACTTTTATGAAATCATGATATAAGCAGAAACAACTCTGAGTAAGATAAATTCTTAATTTCATCTTCCCTTGCCAAAAAAGTTTATAAGATCCAGTCTGAAATAGCATTATTTCTGTCTCAACTAATAAATGGCCAGTCAGGGTAATTTAAAATTTCACAAAATAAAATTGAATAAAATTATTCCCCCCAGATGCATTCTCTTCTGTTATCTTGAACCTATTTGCAGCAGTTTCAGGGATGATGTTACCATCTGTGCTTTGAATTTGGAAAGCATAGTGTTTATGAAAATTACTTAAAATTGATCAATGGAAGTTGGAACTGTCAAAAACAGTAGAACATCTTCTAATTCCCCACTTATTTTGATCTTCAGTGTTTTTTTATTTATATGCATACTAGGGATGAAACTGGCACTGACAGAAGGGATAAGTTGCAGCAATGGAAACTTTACCTCCTGCCCATTTATCTAATCAAATGCATCAGCAATACAAATGTCCTACCCAGAGCCTGAGCCTAAGGATATATACACCATCTTTCAGGTACCCTTGCTCCTCGGTGTCTCCAAAGATACAGAAGATGAGTTGCCAGGTACAGTCAGTGTTTATTCTAAAATGAACATTTATTTTATGAAAGATGATGTGCTTTGACAACAGAAACCAAGTCATCCATTTCCTCTGCCACTTGCTGTTATTCATTAAATTGACTTATCCTCTTTAGTCTTTATTCTCAGGTCTTCTGAATCCTATGATAAGAACACTATACAATGCAAGCTTTCAAATGCCCTCACGTCCTCTTTCCAAATCAGTGTCATTTCAGTTGCAGTCAGGATCTGGATAGACTGAGGCATAGTCTAATGGTTGTCCCCAATGGTCTCCTGTGCTAATGGTTCTCTTTCTACAAAAGCAAATGTATATTTTGAGAAACATTGGTGGCTTCTTGTAGCCTAGATACAAACAGCTGCTCAGAACTGGTTAGACCAAAACACATCAGAGGATAGCTGGATGCTTTGGTCCTGCTAATCAGAAATCAGCAAAATACAGATCACTAATACCCTGCATTGCAGCAGTTTTGCTGCCTGTGCATTCATTCAATATTTAATTATTTGGGGCCTGCAAAAGCTATTTCCTGTAGTAGATATTTACCTTCACCACAGTAGATAAAAATGGCATTCACTTTGGCTGAGGAGAAACGTGTCACTTACCTTCTGATGGGGAATTACAGCCCTGGGAGAGTCAATTCTGGGAGCTGTGGTAGAAACTGGCACTGGACGTTTTGATCTGGGGATTGAAAAAAAAAAAGGAAAAAAGATGTGCAATCTGGACTCCTATTTTTCAGCTCTAATTTCATGCCAAAAAGCTGCTACATCAGGACTGAAAGTTAAGCATAGCCTAGAGTTTTTCTATCAATCATCAGGCTTTTTCTACATCTTCATTTACAGAGGTATTAAATGAGAGAAAAAGTTTGAGAAAATTTCTCTGAATGATGAAAATCCACCAGTTATGGACACAGCCTCTGACCTGGGAGATCATCCAATACTCGTAACAAACTGCATTTTCATAGATGAAAGTCCGCCACAACTAGATAAATTCAAGTTTGGGAAGCACTCAGGAAAAAGGGACTTAAAGGTGTTTTAAAATGCAGAGGCTAAACTTTGGTGCTGAGGCATCTCAAGAGCAACTCCTCAAAAGATTATTTAATAGCTTAAACTGTACAACTACAACTGCAATTACTTAAACCTCTCTGCAGGAAGAAACATGGGCTTCATTTCAGACAAGTGAGTTTTACAGTGAGCAGAACACTACTGAAGGAGCCCCTCCAAGTGCCTTTCACCTGTATTTGACAAATATATGTCCTTGATAATTTAAAAAAGCCAAAATAAACCCCACTAAAATGCTTTGAAAACATACAGTTTTCCCTTTCATTGGTAAATAACAAAGAAAGCACAGTGGCAAATGCTAACTGAAGCACTTCTAGGATGCTCAGGTAAGTGAAGATGTAGTTGTGGGAGGTGTTGTGAGAATCTGCATAGTGCTGAACACTCCCCTGAAATCGTTCCAGTACATATAGGATTACCAGAGAAAATGAAATGAAAAACAAAAATAGTCAAAAGAATCAGAACTATACAAGTAATATCCCATTTCAAACTACAGATCAAGATTATGCCTCAAACTCTAATCTTTAAAAAGTACATTGCAAAATTAGGACAGGTACAAAAATGAAATAAAAATACTTAAAAGCTTACAAATCAAATAGAAGCGACTGAGACATTTGGAAATGTTTGCTTTAGACTTAGGAGATGAAGGGAAGACATTACAGAGGCTTAGAAAATAATGAATGGTAGGAAAAGGGAAATAAAACAACTCTTGTGGACATTGAGTGAAATTGAAAAGACAACACATATAAAATTGATAAAGGCAAACATCTTTTTCTAGAGAACTTGATTAACCTGAGGTGAAACTCATTGTTACAAGATATCATTGAGACTCTGAGAAGAGCAGAGTATCAGAAAGGATCAAAAAGTTACACTTAACAACAAAAACCCCAAGAGCTGCTTTCTACTGGGTATAATAAGTAAACATACAGACTCTCATTTTTCATGCCACAGCTTTAAAGACCTTCCGTGTTAGGTTCATTATTTCTTTACTGAGGGCTGTGTTGCACTTTCCTCTGAAATACTTACCAGGGGCATCTATCAGAGAGGGAAAGCTGAGCTAAAGAGGAACAGGGGCTCACCCCCAGTGGCAATTCCTGCATTAATACCCAGCTTCACACTGAGCTGTGTGTTTAACTTCAGCTACCACACAACATTTTTTCCATAAGCAGTAGTGAACATACAAAAACACGACCACCTAGGAAAAAGGAGTAATCCTTGCAGGAACTGGAAGATTTCCACTTAGAAGGTATGGAAATTTTGCTACTTTGAGAACTGGAAACAAAGCTGATTTAACAGATTCCTACCTCACAGTGAGGTACTATGAAAATGAACACAGTCTGAGGAGACAATGAGAACTGGCATTTTGTTAAATGATGTGTAATTAACTTGTGAAATTCACTGACAAACAATTCCTGAAACAACAGGCTAGAAAATTATAATTCATACTCACAGCTGAAATATATCACAATATACTCCCTAAGACATAATTATCTCAGAACTAGATACCTTCAGTGCTAAGAACAAGATCTACTCACTAACTGCCTAAACCAAACTTTTCTCAGACAAGTTATCTTCCCTCAGGAATGAGTGCTGTACTCTTCCTCCAACCATTTGAGTTTAAAAAGAGAAACAATAAATCATATTTATGAGACATGCACATTTATCATGAAAGACAGCAAAAAAGAGAAAAAAATCAACTGCAGCCCATAACGCACGGTAGCTGAAAACTGACAGTGACAGTTTATGAACACACAAAGATTTAGGAGATGACTCTGCTCCTCTTTCCATTACTGTAATTTCTGAGTATACCCAGTTATTTCTGAAGTGACATTGGTGGACCTGGCCATATCATGTTAAATGTCCCCCTACTCTGCTCACTCATGATGAATTTTAGCACCAGAGCCGCTCAGCACTGTGAATGTGGTTTGCCATATACAGAGGTGTAGCAAACAGCCACTGCATGTTTGATGCTTAACTGGAAAACAGTTATATTGCAGCAAACAAATTTATTTACCAGACTATTCCATCACTTCTGATGTTTATTGTATGTTTAGTTTTTCCTCTCTCATTACCTGACCACAGAAGAGGATGCAAAAAAGCTGCATTTCTTCCACATTAGTGATAAAATACATCTGTCATTCACAGTGTTAGCCAAGATTTGTATTTGATACCAACTTGGAGGTTTCAAGATGTTACTTGAAAATGATTATGTTCCTACACAACTCTGACTTAGATGTTTATAGCTTTGATATTTAAAAACAGAATAATGAGGCCTGCTAGATCTAGCAGAGGCTTGTACCAGAGAAAAGGGCAGAAGAGGTGAAATCAATTTGTGGAATGAAAGTGTAGGCACTTGCAGAATAAAGTGATTATTTACGTAAGAGTCATTACTCCTCCAGGAAAAACATCTGCAAGTTCAGAACATTCTTTTTTTCCTCTCTCTTTTGCTAGATGGATCAAATCCTGTAGCAATAGAAGTTTGCTTTTCAAGTGATGATGGTGCTGTAGCAAACACACGTCCAGGTTTACATTTTAATCCACTGATTGCAAAATTATTTTATTCCAAACACTTGAGGCTCTACCAGCTCAGTAGGACTATGAGAAGGATGAAAGCCCAAATTTCATAGATGATTGCGATAGTTTTAGATTTGATGTTGAAATTTTTCATCAAGATTCTTTTTCTTAGGCAATTAATTTGATTTCAACTTTTAGATATTTTCTTCTACATTTTCCAAGTTAAAAATGGAAACAAAAACCTCATCTCAAAATGAAAACTCAGAACAGTTCTAATGATGACCAAATACATAATTTTGGTATTTTATTAAACTCTTCTCCTTCCCACAGATACACCTCTTCTCTCCCTCAATACCGGTTCTCTTTTTTAATGAAGTTCAAAACCAAGACAGATGTAGTTTTGTGAAGCAGCTCAATTTTGATAGCACTGCTCAAATGACTGCTGGAATTTCTACTTGTTCCTACCTACCCAAACAGATCTTTAATTGAAGAGCACTTGACTTCAATCCTTGTATTTTTGTACTCACAACAAAGGTTCATTAGGAGTCAACTGCACTGAGGAGCTGCCTGCCTAAGGAAGGGCTGCAAAGGAGTTCTGTGATGCACTATCAGTTTAAACTGCGTCCTCAGGAGAGCACATTATTGTACTTGCAGAGAGGTGGCATGATCTAAGAGCTAATAGCTATTTTTCATCTTCATGGGGCTTTTTTTCTATTTTGTATCTTCACCAGTCAGTGTCTATCTTTTCTAATTCTCAGGACAACTGAAATCAACATTTCTTACAGTATGCTTTTTCACTTATCATTTTATGACACATAAGCACTTATTTACAACTTCTTGAATATCTTTGTAATTGTATCCTAGTATTTCAACTACTAGAAAATGAAAAGGCATCAAGTGCTTTGAAAGGTAATAAAACATATTAGATTAGGGTTAGAAATGCTTAGAAAACATTTTACATACTTTAGCTATCACCTAACTGAAATGAAGTCATTCTGGAGTGGAGCAGGTAAGCACAGAGCAGGATGCAAAATAAAACATGTAGAATAGGGCTTCTTATATATATGTTTTAATGCATTAATATTCCTGATAATTTGGTGGGGATGATGATGGGAGTGACAGGGAGAGACATAAAAAGACTAAGTATTACTCATGGTTATCAATTTGAGGTGTCCATTTAATAGATGCTAAGATAGAAATGTGCCAGTTAAATCTTCGGCCAACCAGTGAATTAGGCAGCCAAGCAGAAGCTGCTGCTTGTTTCTAGGTCTTGCACAGAAAATCTTGAGTCCCATGATACCGTGGTGTAATTCTCTATGCCCTGCCTGGGACATCAGCAATCACTTAGTGACTCCAATGAGAATCACAAAGACAAAGCCCTGAACATTTCACATACTGTAGTACTTCAAATACAACTGTGATCACTCTGGGCCTAGGATCAGACCTACTTTCCCTCTCTCAGGATATCATCTGTGCCCGCAATAAAACTGACAAATACTTCCACTAGCACTTTTGCTCTCTATATATCAATGGCAAATGCAAATATTAGCATTTGGCTGGATGACTGATTCGTTAATTATTGCCCTGCATGCTGCACTCAGAGTGCAAGTTGGGCAATCACACTTTCCAGACCTAACATTCATGCCCACAGCAACATAAGGACAAAAGCTTGTTAGGCATAGAGGGCATCAGCCTAAAAGGAAGCAGCTATCCAATAAAAAAGCTGCTTGCAAGTATGTAATATCCATTTTCCCTTAAAAGGAATCCGAGTCAGAGGCAACCACAAACATTAAGGGATAGAAAGTAAAAGGGAAGAAGCCTTGGAGATTTTTATGAAAGGGAGGAAAGAAAGCGAACAGAAGCCAGTGTGTGAAAAGATGAGATTTTTGCAAAGGCTCTCCTGAGCTCTCTTTGACCCTTTCTACTTCTCTGGCATCTGCACAGTACCTGTTGCATCTTCCTTACTCCTCCCCTGCTATGGAAAATCCCTCCTTTCCTGAACTGCCCCACATTCTGCCCTCCAGCTTGTTCCCTCCTGAACAGAGTCACTGGCTGCCAATGCCTCCATCCGCATTAATTAATTGATTTGGTACTGACCCTAAAATTCCTCCATCCCAGCAGCTTCTATGCAAACAGGGAGGCTCTGCCAGTATCCCTACAGCTCTGCCCTGGGGGTGACAATTATCCACAGAGTACCAAGTATGCTGAGCACATGCCTGGCACTCCCCCAATACACACAGAAAGCTCCACACTTAACCTCCAAGGAGCATGGACATCTTTACTCAGGCAGGTTATTTCTCTGTCTCCTTCTTCCTGTCTTTGCATTGTTTTTTAACCATTTCCAAAAATTTCCTCTACACGTCACTGCTGTAAACTTAGGTAAGCTGTAAAAAAAGGTGGGTTCCTACCAAGGAAATTTCATTCTGTTGCAAAACTTGTTTTTGCTGTCATGGGTTGAATTTGTATGTAGAGGCATATTGCCATTAACACTGCTGAAGAAATACATTAATTTATGTCAAATTTATATGCAGCCCAGTGCAGACAAACCCACAGTACTCTTGAAATACTCAGAAATACATAAATAGGTATTGATTATAAATAGGCAGCTACTAGTCTCACCAATAATAAATTGGTTAATTGCAGAATTTGCATTGCCTACCTATAGACAATGTCAGTTCAGAATCAAAAACAAGAGGCTGAAATGCAATCAAATTTACCAGAGAGGGATCAAGGTTTAATGGCATAAAAACTTCAGATATAGCATCTCACTTGGAACCTAAAGTTCAGCATAATTATTTATTATTAATGATTTAATTATTAGACTGATTATTTATAATTACTGAGAGATGCTAAAAAAATCTGCTTAAGGTAAACATATAAATAATGAAAAGATTTGTTAGTTTAAGATCATCAGAAAAGATGTTTGGGTTATGAAAGGATCTAATTGGTAAAGCAAAGAATTAGTAATAATTAATAAAGAGAAGAAGAGGCTATAAATAAAGATTCAGTTGTAGCCTATCATACCCTGGTCTTAAGATGTGATGCAACTCTCCCCATTAAACATAATAAATAACAGTTTTGAAGAGTTTAATATCAAATATTTAAGTAAGTTCTTCAGCTAAAAAATATCTGAAGTGAGCCAAAATGATTTCCTCTGCTTATGCTTCACCTCCCATGCAAATAGTGCACCTGAGACTTAGACTATCCCCATTCCAGTATCATCAGGGTCTTCCTGCAGTCCTGCAACTCTTGGCTACTTAGCAGCTTCCTTATGGGTGAAAAGTCATTCAGGGTCAGATTTCAGAGCAGCAATGGAGACTGATGTAGGGAACTGCCCTAAATAGCCAGCTCCAGAGTCAGGAAATCACATCCAAACTTCAAAGATACAATGATTCTCAAAACAATAACTTAAGGCTTTCTAACTGCCTTCTGTTCAGTCAGAGGAGTTCAAGTGTTGTCTAAATCCAAACAGATTTCTAGCATTACACAGAAAAAGTCTGTTTTTTCCCTTACCACTGAACATTTTCTAAAAGCAAAAGCCTAACTCAGTATACGTCAAGCATCCTGACCACATTAGTCCCCCGAATCTATTAATGAAGCGAATTTACTTAATTTTCTTGTAACTCCTCTTCCTTAGGATGTGGACCTTACAGTGTCTTACAGATTTTAGAGCACTTCTAATGAACATATATGGGAGAGAAAAATTAATGAACATGGGTAATTAGACCTTAGCTACAGTCTACCTCATTTAGGCCTTCACTTTCTGTTTCCAAGCTAAAACACTTCAGTGAACTTTCCATTAAGATCTGTATCAGAGACTTTGACTAAAAACATAATTCTGTGTCTTAAGACTAAGTGGATAAAGTTAGCCAGGACCTGTCAAAAGAATTTGTCTCCTTTGGAGGTATTTGGGTGCTGTTTGGGGTTGTCATTATGTTGATGCAGTAACACCCCAGGGCCAGCCTGCGCGCAGTGCTCAGCACTGATGTGCTTCAGCAGCCACCAGCCAGGGACAGCACAGACACCAAGAGCTGCCCAATCCCTGACAGTGCCCGACAGCCAGGCAAAACAGACCTTGGTGTATCACTGCAAGAAACAATGCATTGCCAATAATTCAGAGTTTGTGGGAGAAAAAAAAAAATTAGGCCAGACAGCTTTTATAGGGGTTGGTGGGCAAGAAACACCACGGTAAAAAGGGATCCAAAGGAAATCGAAAAATTCATAAGCACAAAGAACGTTTACAAGACTGATCTAGTGAAGCCTTACTGTTTTACCTGACTGAAAAAGTCCTCATTCTACTTCTAAGAAATACTTTGTCATCCATTCCAATTAGCTTTAAGTGCATAATTTACATTTTTCTGTAACCATGCTTAAGCTAATCAGTATTAATAAGAAAAGGTCCCAGCCCAAACACACAGCGACCTTCCTGTCTATTGTAACATTTTGGCTAAGATTATCTACTTCCTCCTTGCAGAAAGCAACCCGGAAGTGCTTGTCTGAAAGAATACAACTGCCATGTATATTTACTAAGATATGTCAGCCCACTGACTTCAGTGAGATGGACCCATGCTACCCTCCTTGACCTTTCCATGGTGAGTGAAATATAATACGTGACAGAATTCATATGGAGATTCTCTTTAGGGAACCCAGAAAATATTTCTCACATAAAACGATGAATTTTAACCTCACCTCTAAGCTGGTTTTTGGGGGGGGGT
>VZTI01006027.1:575120-586828 GCA_013397865.1 Struthidea cinerea
CTGGTTTTTGGGGGGGGTGGGGGGGGGGGAAGTGATGTGCAGTCTGAGAACAGTTCTAATCCCTAAGTAGAATCTTGTTGCAATGAAAACTTCACTGCCCTTTAAAGCCTTGGCATATATCCACAGTTTCCAGGCTCTTTCCTGAAACTAACAAGGACACTTCATGCAGTGAGTGTAAACAGCAGTCCACTCAATTAAACTGCTCATGTAAGGAATGTATTTGTATTTATTGCAGTGACTGACATTGATACTTTATTTCATTTTCCATGGAAATAGCTGCTCATTAATTTCACCAGCATTAAATGTTACTACTCAAAGACAGTAGCTCACAGTCCTGTCCAAATGATAGCCTGACATCTGTAAACAAATCCTGCTGTCCTCTCATACCTGCGTACAGAGACAACTGGGCACACAATGGGAGTCACCTCTATTTCACACAGAGTGAGGGAGGACCATCTCTCTCAGTAATACAATGTAGCTCCCTTAATCCACTAGTGGGATATGTCTTTTTTAATGCTTAAGCATACAGAATCACCAGAAGGAAGGAAAAAAACCTTGGCTGTTGGTGGCAGATGACTCTCAGAACTTCTAGAGTCACATGTCTAAGCAAAATGAGCTAACTAGTATGACTTGTCATATCCACAATTAGTGTTCTTTTCTCTGCTAATCTGCTTAACATTTCTAATAGTCCAACTAGCTCAGACCATGCTTTCATCAATATCGTATATATAGTTCCAATTTACCCTGAACTAGGATAGATACCATCTTTTAATTCTTCTGAGCATAAATGCAGCCCTATTCTGGTTCTGATTTCAATGTGCCCATCAGCAGACCTAAAACATGCACAGAATTGGTTACTACTCCCAGCGTCAGACAAAAGAAAGCAGTTTACAATAGCCACTGAGTTCTCCTTGCTTGCAGTTTGCTGTCACCACATGCTTTATTTATAGTAGGCCTGAAATAAATACTGCAGGATCAGCCATCTTTTGGTGCTGCACGAAAAAGGAAAGCTATTAAATATTTACCGTAAGTCTCTCATAGCCTTGCCTCTGACACTTTCCCTTTCAGTAGAGAAAAGAATTATTTAGCTCATGATTTTCCAGCAAAAGACAGTCAATTGTGACTGTCTGGAAGCAAAGGGTAGCATCACTGCCATGCCCTGGGAGGGGGAAGTTTTGTCAATGTGCACCAGACACAAAAGCCTCCACCTCCCTTGCTCCTCTCCAGCAGTACAGAGTGACGCCAAAGCGGAGCCTTGGAGTGACACAGGAATGTTTGTGCCAGCAGAATGAGGCACACTCATGTTACAGCACTTTCCAAAACTAAGCCAGTACATTTGGTGAATCCTTTCCAAGGAGGCTGATCAGATTACTTGAGTTAAGATCAAATGAATGTTGTGGATGCTCCAGTGAAACATGTTGACAAATAATGCTGCTCTCTTGTGCATTGCACTTACCGTGCATTTAAAAAAGAAACCCATTTGTATGAGATAAAAATAGATTTTGCATGCATTTTGTTTTTCCCTGTGAACTGAATACTGCAGGACCCAACCTTTATGGCCTAATATCTGTGGGACAGACAGACAGTTAAAGATGAACTTTGACTGGCCTAGAATTAAAATGCCTGAGGGCAGCTGTGTAGCTCAAGTAACTGATTAGAAACTGATACTGAAAAATGACTGAGAACTGAACTGCAGGAGGTCACAAAAAGACTAAAAGCAAAGCAATGTCTTTTTCCACCCCAACCCAAGCCATTATAGGGTATGATCATAGCCTTCCCTAGCATGGTCCAGCAGAACTAGCACCAACCCCCCTCAGTACACCTAGAGCAATACAGGTTTCTAAGGAATAAGCTGCATCCATAGAGGTATGTAATGCTTTAGAATATCAGCCTGATTTGCCTGAGTGCTTCATGGAAGTTCTGCTGAGTAATAGTGCACAGTGCCAAAGACATTTCTTTCCTTCTCCTCTCACTCCCGTGCTCTTTTCTTCAGCAAAAAAATTCACTTCCTAGATGTACTTCGTCCCCTAAACTTAAGGAAGCAGTGCTAGTCTGGAGGGTCCCATACATTCCCACATCACTGGATCACAAGTCCCTTTCTCCAGGCATGGTCCAAATACTTCAACTCCCTGGCACTTGCCTGTCTGCATCCTTTAGCATCCCAAAAGCAGCAAAAGGAGGCACACTGAAGGCTCTAGAGAAATAGACAGCCAGACAATGCAGCTCAAGCCACTAACAAGTTCTGGTTGCCTGATCAAACCTCTGGCACAGCTGGCGAGACTTCCAGTCTAATTTTGTGGGTTAATGTGAAAACATAGCATGGGTGAGATGGTAAGAACAAATTTAAGAGGGAGTTTAGGGAAGGAAGTTGTCAGAAAAAACCTGACATCCACAAACTCCTGAACCCATGACTGAAACATGGAGAACTCCACTCAGGCCAGCACTGAACATTCATAGAAGAGCTACGTTAGTGTAACTTGAACAGTGCACTGTTGAATGTACCACTGTTGGTGGTACTTGAATTCAAACTAAGTTAATACAGCCGGGGAATCATAGAATCCCATTGTTTAGGCAGGCAAGTAGGAATGGGGTCTCTTAACACTCCCTTTTTTCTATGTTTGATGTCTTGCAGTTGGACGTCCTGCACAAGTGCTGACACCATGCACAGGTTTTCTTGACAGCCAAATTAAAACAATAACCAGTTCTCCACCCTGAAAAAAGCCCACAGGGAACTGAAGTGTTATAATAAAAGTGAGTAGCAGCAAACACTGTCTTAACTGTCAGGTTATAAACAATGCTCATGAAACCCTCATGGCCACGATCAATAAAGGGAAAGGCCATTGCTCTTGAGAGCCAAGAACCATTAGAAAAATACAAAGCTTTCTATCTCAGAGCATTTATGTCAAGATTTCACATTCCACTGCTTCTTCCATGGCCTTACAGATTAAACAAGCAAGATCAGTTCTACTTCCAGTGCTGCAACAGCAAAACCAAGCCACAGATTGCCTGGTAAGGCATTCCATGACCTTGAAACACATTCTGTAGAGCCATGTGACTGCTTCACATACATGTCCAATATCATCACAATTTAGAGCTTAAGTTTTCCTGCCACAACAGTCAATCTCCTAATGCTCATATGTGCCTTCTCCATTTGAAAGGATTTCCAGTGTTTCCAAACTTTTATACAAACAGGCTAAGCGAGCACTTCCATCTCTGTGCTCTTTATGGCAACTAGGGCTGTTTTTCCATAGTACTAGAACACTCCGCTCCAGTTTCATTGCTGCAAGCCACGTCTAAAAAAAGTCAAAGTGATCTCTTAGCACAGTCATTTTCCTGGTAACCAAGTCCCAGGAGATTTTGCCTCTCTTCTGTCTTGTTCTTATTTGGTTGAAGTTACTATCCCTTGTCACTGCTACCTTCTTTTTCATGTTAACTGTTACTCTTTTTGCCAATCCAATATTTGCAAAATTTTTTTGTTGAAAAAAGTATACTGCATTGTAAATTTTGGGCAGGTGACTAAACCAACAATCATTCTGTCCTTAGGTAAATTAACTCATTAGTGTCCAGGGGAAAAATATTTTTTAAGGCAAGATTAATATAACTTCCTGAATATAGTGGAAATGCCTTTTGTTCAAGACATTGGACCTTTAATAGGGTTGGCCAAGATCACTTGCTGCTAGGGTTTAACTTGTATAAATACTGAATTGTACTAAGCAAAAGCCAGCTTAATGCCTCTGAGCACAAGTTTTTGAATAGCCCCTAGTCATCTAAGAAAAAAACATTATTAAAGAAAAATTACTTCTCAGTCTTTGTCATTGGTTTTTCCCAGTGAAGCTGAATGGGTCACCAAGGCGAACTAATAGCTCACATCATAAAGCAGCTGAAGAGGAGAGTCCATTATTTGTGTAAGTTCAGAGCAAAAACATAATCTGAGAAAGTTTTCATTTGCTAAAAAAAGCTGTTTTATGATCTATTTATGTTTACTAGTATTTCATTTTACTTTATGCCATTTTCCTTCTTTTCAAAATGGATTGTAGTTCATCTACATCTATTACCTATGCAAGCATATTTCAGTCTGTGGAACACTGCATTACTGCTTTCTTTGGTTGGTCATTATGCATATAACTTGAGTATCTGAATTATATATTATTGTTTTGGAACAAAAAGACAGGGCAAGCATTAAAAAAAAATAGAAGAAACAATAAATAGAGATGAAAACAATTAATAATGGTACTTCCACTAGTTTTCTTTTTATTTTTTTCTTAATGATGTGGCCACTAGAATTACTGGTGATGTAATTCAGAGCTTAGCAAATAAAAAAGCCCAATTATTACTCAAATGAAATATCTCTGGCAACACTTGATCAAAATTACTGTTTCAAGTGACTTTGTGATGTGATATGTATTAGGATAATTTGGTTTTGTTAGACACAAATTTGGAAATCCTTCTTCTGTGTCTATGGAGAGATGTTGTTTTGTCGTTTTAAATACCAGGCCATAGAGGCAGACACTGGACAACTTTTCAGGTTCAATATTCATGAAAACTAATACCAAATGTGCAACAACACAAAGCGCATTAAGAAATGTTTTCTCTCAGTGCAAAACCACAAAATCCAACAGAAAGGCAGACAGAAGTTCTAAAACAATCAGAAAGGATTTTCCTTAACTTTCAAATACAAAATAATCCTGAACAATGTAAATCTTTGTAAAAAAGAAACACGTATATTTGTAATAATACTAGCACTCAGAGTGAAGAAAAAAGAAGCTGGAGTGGGTGTTAGGATAAAAATTCAACTACATGCATCAAGGTGGTGTTTTTCTACTCTATCTGGAACACTCAAAGACGAACTTAAAAGTTAAAGCCTTGGGGGAAAATCAGCCATACATTTTGCTTTATAGTACCTGTCCCGTCTTGGAAACCTCATCTAAACTTCTTATTCTTTAGCTTTTAGTCTGTTCCTGATACTGATTATCTCTACTGCACATTTGTGTATGAGAGTCTTCGGTTTATTCTCAGAAATTGTACTTCCACATTACAGTTTGCTTTCTGTACTTGTCTTTGCCTACCCTGCACAAAAATTATCTTCTTCACAATGCAATAAAACTAGCAGCTACTTTGCTTTCTATAATTATGGAGCTTTAAATATTAATGCATTTATTACAGAAATCCTCTGTGCAAGGTTATCTACCTTCAGAATAAGTTTCCTTGGAAGCAACATTAACCAGAAAAAGTTAAAAGACCTATTAACTGCTTTCTAAATGGCAAGGCAACTTTTATCACATCTCTACGTTAAAACCTGCCCTCTCCATGTTCTACTGCTTCCTTTCCTGCACCTGGGCTACATCTTTCTTATTCAGTCAGATGCCGAGCTCTTTCAAACTCACAGGTGCCAGACCATTAGCACAAATTCTCAGCCTGCTGCAACTATTCTTCCCGGGAATGACAGGTTCCTCCCATGCACTCACAACACTCGTTACGTTTGTTGTTTCTAGAACAGTCGTTTATAAATTAACCAAACTAAACTGTGTTGCACACATGAGAATAAACAAAAGAAACATCACTTTTGTATTTAACAGACGCTTGAATGGACATGAGATTACACCTGTATTCAATAGGCTAAATCCCACATAGATACACTCGACATAACCATTCGATTTCTATAGGAATCCATGCTGACTTCTACAAGAATCAGAGCAGATTTTGGCTTTCTATCTCGTATCTGTGCCATGAGCACTTCAAATGTATCTAACAGACAGAGATAAAACACTTGCAAGCTTTAGTCACGAGTTTTGTAGGTTGTCCTTAGGAACGCAAAGAGTTTAAGTTATACCAACATACTTCTGAAGAGTGAGGCTCAGGTTGTGGCTGGCTGATTTGATCTTGTTCTGGGCCTCCAAGTGGGTCATGCTGTCAGTGTTGACTCCATCAATGGCCACGACAAGGTCCCCCTGGTTCATCTGTGACTGTGCTGCCTTGCTGCCAGGGGTGATCTGTGTGGGAAAAGACAAAAGAAAAAGTCTTATCCTCATAAGTCATTCCTGATAAGTCATGTAAAACAGCTGAAGAACTCACCCAGAATTATAGTACAGAATAGATACAGCAAGATACAGTAGTTGTATCCATTACTGTATGGGTGAAAAATCAAAATTTATGGAAATTAAACAAATCAAAGTGAACTCACACTTCTGCAAAGGTCCAGGGCATCATCTACTTGTTAATTCCATTTCGAGAGGTTAAGCACAATACAGTGGTTCCCTGACCCCCTATTATCACTATCTCAAGGGAATAATTATCTCTCTATATATAGCAGCAGAATATAGAGACATAACTCAGAAGCAGAAAACTAATGAACCACTATCCATTGAATGATTTTATTATACATTTCCTCCTAAAAGCCATTTTCCCAAAATTAATTAATTTTATTGAGGGGATGGAAAATGAATGCATGTGAGGGGCCTTAGGCACGCTTTGTTTCTTTTATAGCAAGCTTTAGAGGAAATCATTCTGCTTAACCTTATCCATAGATAACTGCAGCTCCATTATCAACACAGATTGCTACACACCCACCTCATCAACCTGTTGGACCTCACACTCCAAAGACCAGCACTCTTAGAAATAAGAAGCTACAGTGCTGCAACCACAAAGCTAACTACTGACACAACAGTTCAGAAGTTCTGTTTGTTTACTATGGCAACACATTTTGTTAGCTCCAAGTACCTTGTGAACTGCATCTTCTCTGAATGGACAGCACCCTCATCTCAATTTTTACAGCCCTCTCAGCTTCCTTATGGGTGACAGTGGTACAGCCCTAAACCAGAAAAGCCTACACCTACCATCAGCCAGACAAATTTTAGTGAACACACCAGAGTTGTCCTCTGCTTTCAGTATCCAGTACATAAAGAGCATGGATATAAGCTATAGATCTTTGCTCTTATTTTTAGAGACTCACTTCCTTACATTCCTCACTAAAAAAATGCAAGGATAATCTAAAATACTACAACAAAGGCTGCATTCTGAAATTTTTTTCATTCAGTACAGTGAACATAAAAGAAATATGTGTTTGATTATGAGCCAAAACTCCCCTGTGAATTCAGCCGGGCTGAAACCAAGAAGTTAAATTTCTAGGGAAACCAAAACCCAACACAAATTCAAACACTTCTAAGTGTTAAGTAAAATACCTTAACTGGCCTTCCTTAATACAATCTCAAAACACTTATAAATATATACATACTCAAAAAACCCCTCCTTCCAAAACAATTCCCTAGACTGCTTGTTTATGCCCTTTACTGGCAAAATTTCTTAATATGCTGTTAAAGGTGCTCAGTGTAGAGGCCAGAAGTCCAACTGACAGAGTATTCTGACAATGGGAGGTGTCAGTTTACCAGAACATCAGCTCCAGTATCAGAGTGCTAAAACACCCAGCACCCTGGATACTCAGACTACTTAAAAATAAAGATTACTTTGGAACTGGGCACTGTAAGTAATTCCCAGAACTGATTTGACTGGAAGAGACAAGTTTTAATACCTTTCCAACTGAGATAGAAGCAATGAATTCTATGTTATCTGAGTGAAGGACAGCCACAGATACAATGTTCTCATGCCAGTAGAGCAGACTGATAATGGCAGTACTGTTCCTCAATGTATTTTCCTGGTGCTAAGGAATCAAGGGATGGGGGAAATACTTTGTGGTATTTTCAAAGGCAGAGTTTTATTCTGCAGTCTGATGCACCTCCCAGAAAAAAATTAATAAGAACAAGAGATTCATGTAACAAGCATAGTTTTCCTAACCTGTTATGCAAACATTAGCTTCTATGCATTTTATTGACTTGCATTGTGCCAAGTACACAGAATCCAGAAGCCTATAAAGAATATGGATTACTTGTACACCCACATGTACTTGTATAGTTACTCAAAGATCCTTCTCTGCTCAGTCCCCCAAATGTGTCAACAAACAGAATCTGCAATAGAATAAAAGGTAAGGAAAGGGCAGAAAGTGAACCAAAGCCAAACTCAGACAAATGCGTCAGTAAGACTTGAATTCAACAAGTAGGACACATCAGTCTCTCTCAAATTATCCTTTTTAAAATAAATAATCTTTACACATCACTCTTCCAAGACATCACTTTTTACCTCCTCACGAAACATACAAGTTCTGGCCACTGAATTATTTAACTGTGTGATGCTGGTTCCAAATTCTGGGACACTTTCCCCTCCATACACCTTTTTCTTGTCAAAACCAAGAAAAAACTGCTTTTTGAACATCAACCCAGTTACTGAAAGTCAAATGTCTGCCCTAATTTGGGTGGTCTTACTTAACACATATCTCTCCTTCCACTCCCCAGTGATGCCTCAAACAAAATAAGCCCAGAGAAGCAGAGCTTCCACAGAAAGGATAAGGCACTCTAGATCTGGGACGAGTTTAACACAGCTGTAATACACTGGCTTCCCTCTCACTTTCTCTGACTTCTGCTTTTAGCAGCCCCTTATGTAAATGCTATACCTTAAAATAAAGACACAGCAACTATAACTCTCCTAGAATTAGAGTCAATTTAGAGGGAGGGGATGGTTGTAATGAGTGACCTAATTGCACTTCTTCTAGTGGGATATTTTCTGCCTTTTAGAAAACGCTACCTAAATGAAAAACATTCATCACAAGAATCTCTCAAACAAAAAGTCCTCAGTAACTCTGATTTTGTGATTTACATGACTTTCTAACTATGGCCACTGCAACACCGTTTCTGAGGCAAAGAGTTCCAGGAGAACCATACTGTGAAAGACAAGGAAACAGTCTCAATCATGGCTCAGTCAGTCTTTATTTAAAAATGAAATTAAAGGGATTCGACTTCTTCAACTAAGTATAAGGGTAGCAAATTCTGGGCGGGATTCTTTAATACAATTCTATTTTTTCAATTCCCATTTCAGGGGACAGCACTCCACTGATGTCACTGATGTCTATGAAGTAACCATAAGCTCTAAAATTCAGCTTATCCCTACTTCATAGACAACAAGACTCACAAGTATAAAAGATTGATCTAATTTATTGTATCTGCAATTCAGACAAATAGTAAGAATCAGGAAAGAATAACTACTTCTCATGGTCTTCCCACTGGTTAAAAGCATGCTAGATTATTTGATCCTGTAGCATTTTATATAGAAGGCATTATTAAAGACTGGATGCATAATCTGTATGAAACCTGAAAATTGAAGTAAAAAATTACATGTATTTTAGTTAGAACCCAAGAGACATCTCTGTGAGAGTTCCAAGTGAAGCCACAGCATGCGTCTACAGCAGACACTGAGAAGAGTCAGTAATTGTTGTGAACAAAATACCAGTGTACAGATGGAGATACAGGGCAGACAGATCTGAAGTGTCAAGGCACATTCGAGACTATCTTGTTCCCATGTTTAAAGATCCAGCTGAAAGGAATGGAATGCAAAGTGTTGATCTTTTATCTGTTGGTATTTTCCTTTGAAAATTCATCTCTGATGTACTAAAACATTTACTAAATATAATCACAGAGAAGAGCTCACTGTGTCTTTGTAAAATCTTTGTGGAAATATTTTCTATTTTAAAATATTTTTTGAAAATATTTTTGAAGGACAAATGTTAATTAAACCTTAGAATTAGACCAGAAATCCAGACCTGTCTACACAGCAAATTCTAGTTTGCTCTTATCTCAGCCTCTCTTCTACTAACAGAATTAACAAATGCAGAGAAATACAGTACTGTCAATGATAAATATACATTTTTCAATTTGACCACCCATATTTTTTTTCCTAAAACAAATCTCTGATCAAGATCTAGGCGGAACGATTTCAGAAAACCTTTGTAATAGCCTTAACTCACTTGCTCTGGATTACAACATAGCTTTCAGTTGCTAGGTGCTGCAAAAGCCTTAATTTAATGCTACAGAGAGACGTTCATCAGAGTTTCAGGGTACAGCTATTTCTGTCATTTCTGATTTACAAAATCCAATCCAGGGTACCACCAACAGATCTAATTTTAATAGTATTTCTTTAGTGCCTCAAGCCCAAGCACAGATTTCATTTTGAAAAGCCAAATATCTCACCTCTCTCAGAAGAGCAAAGGAATATATGCTGCTTCAGAGATGTGCATTTTCAGCCCTCACAAATTTCCTACAAGACAGACATCTGACTTCCAACATCCCCAGCTTAAAGCAAGTTGGCAGGCTGGAAGTATCATATGTTACTTTCAACACACTACAGAGAATTCTTACTACGCTCTGTTGTGAGCGGGTCTGTACACTGGGTGAATATATAGTACCACAGTGACAGCTGTGCCCTAAAAAAACTCGTCTGCACTGGGTTCACAGTAAATACTACTTAGCAGGAGCTCTGGGAGGCAGTGTACAAAGAGCAGCTGCTGCACCACCTTGAGAACTGCACATGTTCCCAGCCAAGCACCCTCAACTCCACTCCAAAGGGGAGAGATAGGGATCAGGCAGCATTTGAGTGGATGAGTGCTCAAATACTAACGAGAATGCTTGTATAAACAGATGGATGGACACAGTTTTCCTACCCCCAAGGAGCTCCTAACTTACAAGGCAGACAAAAATACATAGGAAGGCCTACACAAATGAGAAGCTGTTAATATTAGTGGCCTGCAGCATTAGCCACGGCCTCTTCTTTTTCCAGCACTTGAGCTATGCCTGACTCCATCCTGACCTCAACCCAAAAATCAACAATTTGTATTTTCTGCTTCTCATTTAAGAACAACATTTCAGAGAATGAGATATTCAGTAGCACTAGAAATGTGCAAAAGCACAGGGAACGAACACCCTCTCCTCTTCAAGATCTCTGGAATAGAAAAAATAATTAAAATAAAATGTTCTTTTCCATAATTAGAATATCAGAGATTATAATGTGTTCTTACAAGAAAAGGATTGGACAGAGACTAAGGAACACTGGAAAACACAATATGTTTCCTCTGTAGAGAAAATAGCATTTAAATCTCCGTCCATTATACTTATGCAAGCCATTTTTTGCACAGAAGCTTCCAACAGACTTTCAGAGTCTTTTCTAAGCTCTGAGGCTCTAAGTGCCTACAAAACTTCCTCACTTTATGCACAGGAGCATGACCTAGTGAAAGGAGAGACATGCTTTGAAACCCCACTGCAGAACAGTTGCTGAATGCCCATATGAATCCAAGTAGTCATCTCTGGAGCAGAGAAATCTCTTCCTCTCTCACAATAAGAAAGTTAATTGTGGAAATTAATATTACAGTTTCCTAAATGAGTCACTTTCCATCCCTGTCCCCACAATAAACATGTAACAGCTCCAAAAGGAAAATCATGGTTCTTCTTAGAAAACAGAAGTCAATTTTAGACAAGAAAAAACTGCAAAGAATATGAATAAAACCCACTGGGATAAGTAATCAGGCAGAAATCGACCATTTCATTTGACATGTTGCTAGAAGGCACAAAACATAAACCAGGAAAGATACAGTCTAGATAACCAATACCGTAGAGCAAGCATCCTATGGCTTTTACACCTTTCTCTGTCAGACAGGAAAGCTGAGCAAGACCAATTAAATATAAAGACAAGACTGTAGGAAACCTGAAACAAAAGTCCTTGCATGTATCACTAACCAAACCTAAATAAATTTCCATTTTGCAGCTACCATTTGCCTGAACAATGTCTCATTGTTTTCAATTCACTATTGGGCTTTAATGTTTTTTTTTTTTTTT
>VZTI01006027.1:586864-672608 GCA_013397865.1 Struthidea cinerea
TTTTTTTTTTTTTTTTTCTTTTTGTTTTTAATAAGACACCAAGACCTGCCTTAAATGAACACTCATGGCATGTGCAAAATATGCCACTGACACCTTGAAGAGATTCCAGTTATACTAAACAGAGCTGCACTGGCAAGCTGCAAAGACACTTTGAAGTGGCCTCTCAGGCTCTGCTTCATCTATAGCAAGGAAGAGAGATTACAATACATGTGAGAACACCCAAAATAGCTCTAATCTACCTCTCTCGGGTACCAGGAACCACAATGCCACAGCAGCACAGAGATTTTGCGGGATGAACAGTTAAGCACCTACAACTCAGGACACCCTGTGCTGGAATCTGTACTCCCAACAGCAGAAGGGCTAGGGGCACTCAAGCTCTCCAGTTTACCTCAGTCTCGGGAGTGCTAAGCCAGGCTGGAATGATGCCACCTCGATTAACACCAAAAATTTCCCTTACACTTAACATCACTCACAAGGCTGCTATTCATGCACAACATATAGTCTCTTCAAGGAAGAAGACAGACAGATAGCCCTTCCTGCCAGGTGATGAAAATAAGCCAAATGTAGAAGACTTAGAAGACTTTCAGCTGTGAAATGAAAGGAAGCACATAGGCAATGCTTAGGGAATTGCCCTAGGCAAGGCTTTGGGGGATGTTTTGAGAGGCAGTGTGACTACACCTGTTCCTATTTGGAAGATCATTTCATTCCCTGCCCCACCTCCACGTTGTGTGGTGGAGAAAATTTCAATCCTCTGTTAAAAAATAAAAAAAAAGAAATACTGTGGACTTTGCAGATCAGCTCGTTAGATCTATGTTACACCAACTATACAGATGATAGTAAAAGAGTGGATGTGGCTTTTTAATAGGATGTGTTGGCATAACTAGAAGGTTATGCAGCTCTTTACATCGTGTATGCATGACTAATAGTAGTATCTCTTCTCCCAATCTTTATCCAAATATAGCTGTTAGATCTCTTCAGTCTGTTCTCAGTTAGCATCACACACTGCCAAGGCAGCGTGTGCTGTGTATCTCACAGAAATTAAATGGAAGCAAAGAGGTGAGTCACATAATGACAAACACTGATTGTTTTGTTACGACAGGTTTTAAGAAACAAGTGACTGAGTTCTTATTTGGTATCAAGGAATTTAATAACCTGAATGCAAATCAAAACCAAGAATATAACTGAGGTACTGATCTTTAGTATTCTAGCAGGCCCTGTGTGTGAGCTGATCTGTCAGCTTCCACAGGACAACCCCCTGCAGCAAATATACACACAGCTTCCAAGTGCCTGCAGCATCAGAACTGCCAAGTTTCTTCAAAGGTTCCCCATCCTCTTCCCTGCTTCTCCTTTTCAAATTTGAATTCATTTTAAGGCAGTTGTGTAAGGTGGGATGGTTCTTTGTGTTTCAAGCAGACAGATCTCAGTCATCAATATTGCCTCCTACATTTTCACAGCTATCAGCTTCTTGAATTCTACATTCTGTGCAGCTTTTTAACATGCTCACAGAAACACAATTTGTCTTGTCTCCCCCTACAACCATTAGCAATAAACGGAGGGGTTTATGTCTTTTGCTATTGGCCACTATGGTAAGATTTTCTTTTTTTCAAGTTCATTTTGCTTAATGTATCTCATTGTATGTAACTAAGATTGTGATGCTTTATAATTTTAAAGGGCTTTTGATTGGTCCAGCAAAAATAAGGCCTGACTAAAAGGGCATTTGAGACAATACTGAGAGGTTTAGTTTGGCAGTTAGTGCCTGCAGCCACTTCTGATATTAAGCAACTTAAAATAGCTTTGACTTTGAGCAAGTCCTGAGGTTCCAGCACAGATATGACTGATGCGTAAGTGACTCTTCTGCTCCTGCATGTTTGTAAATTAGAGTACTTATTAAATGGATGCACGCTTACATTTAATTGTTCTTTAAATGCATTTGTTCTGAGTTCTCTTTGTTTCTGGCCACCAGAATACCAGGGGAGTCATTCTTCCTCTGCTCACTAAAATATGAGTTGCCAGCTTGACACAGCAAACAGCAGTCCTGTCTCTAGACCAGAAGTATTTAGTACTGAGCTCCATGCTTCACCTAGAGGGTAGAACAAGAGGGTAGCACACACCAGCTGGATGAAGGAAGACGAAATGTAACACGTGCACAGCGACAGAGGTACTGAATCAGAACTAAACTTGCAGGAACTGCACTTGGTATCATGCCCTTACTTTCGCATCTAAGGTTTTAGGAGGCCATGGTGCCCAATGTGAATCTGTTCCAAGTGGAGGACCCAGCATTAAGCTGCCAGCATATAGCATCAATGCCTCCTTAAACACTTTCTTTATCCACAGGAATAACCATCTTGTACCTGAAGCATTCATGCAAGCTCTGTGAGAGAATAAACAAAAGCAGAGGCTTCAAACTTCAGAGAGTGAAGAATTCTTTTTAAGATCAAAGTGAATAAAACAGAATAGAAGCAAAGTTCCCCTGAGAAAGTGCAATGCCAATTTCTTCTGTAATAGGTTGTATCACGTTTATGGATGACATCCCACCAGGATCCCTGGAAATTTAAAGATGTAGCAAGTAAAATAAAATTTTAACACATTGAACAGGTACATAAACTTCTGGCTGTTTCAGGAAGCTAGGAAGTTGTAGAGATTGAGAATGTTTCTTTTATCTGTTAAAATGTAATGACTTAAACTTTGTTTTTCTAGCTGTGTTCATTTGAACACACAGAGGCCACTTCCCTTGGGAAGCCACAGGAACCACATTTGTTTAACAGGAAGTAATCGGAACATATTGATATAATCTCAAATCTAAAAGGGAAATCTTGTTATGTTGAAGATTATTACATTAAAGTAACACAACTTGAACTTTTTAAAAGGAAGGATCTTGCTTTTCTTAATTTTCAAAAAGGAAAGCATCTCTGAGGAGGAATGTGGCTATTGCTGAGGACAAGGATTGGCCTTTATTGATAGTATGATGATGCCAATGCTGGTTTTGGGCATTTTAACCCATTAAAATATTGGGTACAGAAATCTTCAAAGACTTCCCACCGAACGCTTGCATAGTACAACACACACATACACACAATTTTATTTGATAAAGAACAAACCACTGACATAGATGGTTTTAGAAGGTAAAATCATCCCTCTAGGTGAAGTTTACATCTATTACCTTCATGATTGTGCCTTGCATAAATGCAGTATTTTCCCACACATTTTTCAGTGGCTTCAGTGCACAGAGCACTATTAAGCTGACAAGTTTTCAAAATGTGATTTTCTGTGGGTTTTTTGCACATAGCATTTTCCATAACTCTACAATAAAATTTTTTTATATGACTTTAGAAAGCCTTCCTGTTTACAGACAAATAAAATAATAGAAATGAATAGTTGTAACATACTGGTACTGTCTGTAGTTAAAGGCTATCTAAGACTCAAACTTTTAAAAACAAGTCAAATTACCAAGCTGGAAGAAGTATCATTTCTTGAGAAAGATACACTAATTTTTGGTTCAACTACTAATGTTTGTTTAATTTCTGGTCAAAAAGAAGTCAGATCAGCTGGCTGTGCCATACACAAAGGTAACCTAGACTGAGAGTCCTCTTTCTCCATAGAGTACTGCTTCATAAGCTCCCCTTCCCAGGCTGCACCATTTTCTAGGGAGTATTGGAAGTAAACATCTTTTACAAAACATTAAACAAAAAACAAAGAAATTGTTATGAAAATTTAACGAAAGTCATTAAACACAATTATTGTTTATCAGCCAACACATCCTGAAAAGTACAACTGAAAACACTGCTAAGTTAAGAAAATCAAGAAGGGTGTACTGAAATAAGGTTTTAACAGGAATGTCCCATAAATTTCAGAAGCTGTAAGCAGATTAAGAAGAAGGTTATTAAAGAAGAGCTTTAAGAAATTAAAGACTTCAGCTGTGGTGAATGGCTCTTCATTTGAAGTGATCTTGCACTGGAAGATCCAAACAAAGCCACTGACCTCCATTGCACCGTGTCTTCTATTTTTATGCCCAAGTTTCGGACTGAAACCTGATTCAAAAATTCTCAACAACTAAAAGAGGAGCTTTTCTTGGGGAATTTTCATTCTAGGGAAAGGCAGGAGCCTGTCATCTCATGATTCCTGATTCAGCAGAGTGCATAGTTCAAGCAGCCTCAATTGTCTTTGGATAAGGTACTGGGTTTTTATTTGTATTTCCTGCAGCCTTGTTTCTGCTGACATGTTTTGAATTCCTCAAGGAGTTACCCAGCACAGGTGTGTGTGGAGGGGGATTCCAACATGCAAAGCCTATGATCATAACTGGCACTTGAAAGAAGGTATTAAGGCAGGAAGAGAAGTCTGATCAGAGTTTCCTCTCCAGCTGGCATCCTGCTGCTGTGCCTTCCCCTTCTGCTCGCCCTGCTGATTAACAGCTGAGGGCTAGAAAGCTTTAAGTCTCATTGGGAATGCTAAGACATACCCCATCTTAATACATTCTTCAATTTTATTTTGTGCTACATTCCAGAGGCTCCAATTGAAAACATCCATTGTTTTAATTACAGGGAGCAAAGTGGGCACCCATTAATTGTGAATGGACGCCTTCTGCCAAACCAAAAGGCCCCTGCAAAAACCAGCCTGCATATCTGCCTGTAGTACTGATACTGCTGGTCAGTGATACTTTTACCTGTTAACTTGGGGACCAAAATTTCTGCCAATTCCTTTTTGGGTATTCCACGTCTTTCCTGTTTTATCTCATCTAGATTTGGTGTTCACCACTTACTGGTGTAAGCAACAACAACACAGGGCAGTATTTTTCTTCCAGAGCATGTATGTTTAAGCAGTGTTTCAAGAAGGGCCTTGAAGATGCTGACTACAGCTGCTCCCCCAAATCTCACTCCTCTGTACATTCTTATTTCTTTCAGGTGATTATCTATACTTGGAAATATCAAATATTTCTACCAGTTTGATAGCATGATCAATGCTTTAGGAACTTAAGTGTGGGTATTCCAAAATGGGTTAACCATTCATGTCTAATAAATATTCTTAGGTAACAAAAGTTAGTTGCATAAATTGTGTGAAAATCATCATTAGCCTGCTTGGGATGCCTAACTAGGCTTTATAGAGAAGTATATGGTTCTGATTCTTAGTTTAAGATACTCATTCATCCTCAATTCAGAGCATAGCTCCTTAAGGATCATCAGGCTGTGTAACTTAAGCAGAAGTAACAGAATTATTCTGCTGGGTGCCTCACTTCCACTTCAAAGTTGTACTTTTATCTTTTTTTTTTTTTAATAATAAGTGCAGGCATTTTTCTCTGCACTGCTAGCAGAGGCTGTAATGAGCTACATACCTAGTCACAATGAGTTTCTAAACTCTGCTTGTCCAAATTAGGAATTCTCCTCTCCTGTTCCAGAGTAAATACGCTAATTATGATAATCTGGTTGTGTATTTTGTTAAGGAATAAATGTTCACAGTACATCTATTTAAATCCATGGAAGGAATGCAATCAAGTTCAGAATTTGCCTTAACAGTATTTTCCTTGGCTGCATTAGACACTGACTTCTGCAACGGAGCATGTCAAAATAATTGGTTTGGAAGAGGCAGCAGGAAAGTTGTCATTTGAACAAGAAAGAATTTCAGAAGGTCTAAGGTGGTCTGCCTGTGTCCAGTTTGTCTTTTTCCCTTTATCTGGCACCAAACGAACTGCTGAACACTGAATTGTACAGATGAGAAAATATGACAGTTACTTTAATAGGGATTCCTGCTGCTAGTGAAACCATAACTTGCCTGATACAAATGAGGAATGAAAGGAACACAGAAAAAAGTTAACCCTCCACTTTAATCTCAAATGAGGACTTAGTTAAACTACAGGACAATGAGCTTCATCACTGTATTTTGCCACCAAGCAAACATCTGAATGACTAAATTAAAGTGACATTTTAGACTGCATAAAGAAAAAATCTCTTTAAAGAAGACTGATGTATTCCCCAATACCAGCAAGAAAATATCAGAGTCAGCCAAAATTATGACTGATGTAATTATGAAAGTTCTCTGTTCTAGGCAGTTACAGTTACAGCTATATTTTTCAGAGCTGTACACTCACGTGGAAACAAAGCTTGTAGGCATTTTTGAGTTTTAATATGTTGTCAGAGTTTGATCTTGGCCACCCTCTCTAGTTTCATTTTTCATCTGTTTCCTTTTTTCTTATATCCTTCCCTCCTCTCACAACATCTTGTTCAGTAATCTTGCTTAGTTTCATTAATCATGTTCACACAGAAAATATTTAAAAACTGCCAGTGCTGGAACTTTGATGTGAGCAACATCAACACTGTAACAACTGCAATGGCAGCAGAAAACATTTCTCCAAGTGAATATGCACCTATTTAACAAACAGGAGGCTTTTACTTCAGATACCAGGAAGCGGAAATAAATGAAAATTAGGAATGCTTGGATGGTTATTGGACAGCTGGGGAGATTCCTGGGGCAGACAAAAGTGCCAAATGGAGCCGTATTAGTAATCTCTCTTTATCCTAGGATGAGTCTTCTATTTATAGAATTAATCAGCCCTTGAAGAAACTGTAAGATTGCATACGTAAATGATACAGGAGCAACATATGCATTTTACATGAAACTGCCTAATAAAATCCAAAGATGCTCCCAAACTTTTAGTAGACCTGTTTTAAAGAGTACCACATATTATGTCCATCTGGTTCTCTCAGCTGGTGACAGGCATTTTCTTCTGAATGGCCTTCCCCCCTGCATTTCTGTATAATTTTCGGGACTGAAAGAAATTCACCCTCTACCTTCTGCTTACGCTTTTCATCTATCTCCTACATAAAATCCTCAGAAAATAATTCCTTAATTCCTGATCATACCAGTCAATCTTCTGGGTCATATCCAGTCCAGCATACATTCAAGTAAAAGGAATTCCTATTTCACACAGTAACATTAACCGGCTATTCTATATCTAGAAAGCAACTATTTCATGACATTATTCTTCATCAGCTATCCAAAGTAAGAACTAGAAAAAGACTCCTATTATTCTCTCTTACACTGAATTAAGACTGAACTAATTTCATGAGGAATGTCATGATGTTCATGACTGAACATTCACTACTAGAAACAGCATTTTACCTGCAAAATTTTATCAAATTGGAGAGACAAGGCTGCAGAGGAAAACATGAAGCATAAAGAGCAGCTGATATCAAAGCTATATACATCAACCATTCAGTGAAAACATAAAAGTAAGCCTAGATTCATCCAGTGGTCTTCTTTGATATGGGACACAACAGTAATTGGAGGAAATTCTCTGGTTTTAAACAGTGAGGAACCAGAGGCTCTTCCACACATTTCGAGTGTCGGGCATAACGGGGCCCAGACCTTCCCTGGCTCTGTACTTCAGGGTAATACAAGTATGGAAAATAAAGAATCAGCATGTTTCACAGTGACAAACAAGACATCAAACAAGATTTTGGGCAAATGACACAGGAGATTGGTATAAATGAATCATCCAGGCATTTAAATGAGTTCCTAATAAAAATACAAACAGGAAAAAGAAAAGAGAAGCTGAGACATAAGAAAAATAGAAAACTTATTTTACAAGTTTCTGGCTATGTCAGAGAAGAATATGATATTCTCCCCTTCAAAACATCTAAAAATCATCTCATGTGCAGCTCTGTGTGAATACCACAGACAAACAGAATTGATATGAAAGCACGGATTTCAAGCTCTATGCTACTTTGTCCTGCAGTCTAGGTTCTAGCATCTGTTACAGCCTCTGTGAACAGATTTGTAGTGATAGTGCAGAGGTAAAAGCTCCACAGACAATGAGGTGTTAGTCAAGTCTCTTTAAAGGCCCCTTATCCTTTTTTATCATGCATGACCCTGCAAGAATGTGCAGTGCAACCATCCAGAGGAACAAAAACCACTAGGCTGTCAAGCTAAGCTTTTGCTGGCTGCAACTGAGATATGACACAGAGGCATGCTCATCTTATGTAAAAATTGATAGGAAGTCTGTGTGCTGTTTATGGTATATCAGTGTGTAATTACAAAGTCTTGTGCTTATATCAGTGGGTACATTGATAAACAACTCTTGGAAAACAAACAAACAAACAAACAAACAAACAAAAACAGAATGGAGAACTGAAATTGTGAATATCAAAAGTGGTTAAATCCTTCTAAAGAAGGAAGGACAAAGAACAGAACTGCTCTAAGATGAGCAGCTTTTGAAACAGCATCATTACAAGTACCTTCCCCAAGTAAGGTGTGAATCAAGCTGCTGTGAAAGTTAGTGAGTCAAGGAGTCTCATGCAGGAAATTAATTCCATTGTGCACACTCTTCCTGTGACCCCGTCCCATTTGCTTTGCAGAACCAGAGAACTTTTTCTGGCCTGTCAACACATTAGAAATAAAACTTCAGCAGAGCAAAAATATTATGGTCCCAACTCCCCATTACTTTGCACAAATTTATTCTCTTCAGTGCAAATGCAAGATTTCAGTTTCTCTGTTAATTGCTTTGCATTACAAATGCCTTCATAACTGCCTGGCAATGGTAAATCAGAGTGTTCATTTTCACCTCAGGCAAGATACAATGATTTTGTCTCAAATCACATTTGGAAAATATAACTTTAATTTACAATAAAGTTCTAAAAGCTCCTCTGCTCCCTCTGTAGTTCTATGTTCATATTGGTTTTATGACTATGGAAGTAAAATTAAGGATGGCAGGCAGCCTGGCGCTCCTGTCCCAAAAAGCAACCTTCCTGCTTTTCGTCTCAAAATAGAATTTGTAAGTCCATCTCACCCTTCCATCTGGGAACCCTCTCTAATGACTATGGCTAGGGCAAACACTTCACAAAAGAGACTCACATATAACTTGCCATTTTGTAAAGTCAATGTGTAACACACCTTCCTCTTCGTACCAGAGCTGTCTTCTGCTCCAGTGCAGTCACTCAAAGCACACCATCTTTGCAACTTCTGAATGACATATAAGCTTAAATCACAGAAGTTAAAGTTTGAAGCTGCCTGTGTTGATGGAATGCAGACAACTAGCCCATGTTAGTGGCAGAAAGTCAGAAGAACGGTCCACAGGATCAAAAGGATCTATCTACATTTGTCTGTAGTTCAATTAAGCAACTCCTTGTCATGACAAACCTACGGAGCATAGAGAGCCACTAAAAAAATATATACATATAATGGATGTAGGAGAGACTGGATTTCAGAGTTGTACGCTTATCTCACTGGGAAGAAAGGATGATACAGAACCTTCTAAAGTAAACATGAATCAATACTAAGAAAATAACTTTTTTTCCCCCTTAAAACCTTTCATTCCCTTTCTAACTTTCTGTAATAAACAGAACAATCAACCGGGAAACATCATCCAATGTGTCAATAGTGCACACCCTCGAATCCGGTCATAATACGTTAATATGCCAAAGAGCCTGATGGATCTGTATGTTTTTGAATAAGCTATAGACACAGTATTTAGCAGTGCATAGTGCACATATTTCCATAGTGGACAGCAATATTACGATATACCATTCTGTTAACCCATCAACTAAACAAGGTTGGTATTGATAATGGAAAAAGTTTATTTTTAATATAAACCTGTAACTTAAACTATGATAGTATTCTCAATACTTAGTACTACAGATTGATGTTGCTGCAGCCTGACTTATGAGTATTCAGCACAACAGCACTTACCAATATATTGACTGTGTTAAGTATTTTTTAGAAGTGTGTTGGAGTTTATTTGTCACAGAAATTGTTTTGCCTTGTTAACAAGTACTCCTCTAGGTGGCCTATGCTTTTATACATGGCCCTATTCATGAAGGGCACTAATCTGTATTATTACATGTACTAAATGCCAATTAATTCTCCCTTATGAGTTATGATAAATGATTATTTTAGGGTGGAGCTATACATTTTCCAAAGGGTCTTTATCACAGCTATGTTGACAGGACTTTAAGTAGGGTGGTATGCTTAGTACTGCCCTGAAGTAGCTGAAGTATGTGCCACAGCAGGTGCCACAAGTAGAACATAGATTTGCTTTGACATTAAAACACAGGGTATAGAAAGAGTGCAGGGTTGTTTGATGGATTTATAAAAGCATATGTTGTGAATGGTTTGGAGAAGTGGAGCCTTCAGGGTATAGCATTAGAGTCAAAGCTAACTCAATTTGAAGAAATCCTGACTCCTCACAGCAACAGTTCTTCATGGTGGTCAGGGTATCTGTCATTAAAGAAACATTTTGACACCTCCAAGGAAAAGGTCATTGACCTCTTGGGGAAAGTAAGACCAAAATATTAAAACATGCTCTTTGAGCTTTAAGAGATACATTTCTGCCAAAGAACTGTAAAAATTATACTTGCATCTGTTTCACAAAATAGAAAACATAGTTTACATTTCTTTCCCATTCTTGTCAATGTCATCTTTGTAAATGAATCTCGAATTTTTGCACCAATTCCCAATGTCACAGGATGTTGGTAATCAACGTACTGTTAGCCCTTCAGGCAGGAAGTGGCATAGAAGGGGACAGCTTTTACCAATCAAAGGATCTCTCTGCATCTGTGACTTTATGTCCCCAACTTAGACTGACCAATTCACTCCCACAAAGCAGAGAGATGGAAAGCCCCTCCTCATTAGCCACAGCTAGACCTCTCTGCCAACACACACACACACTTCTTGCATCCACAAGCTGACATTTGCTCCTCTGCTTTCCACAATCAATGTGAAAATGTCAGTGTGGTTGTGATCTCTGCAAAGTTTTTCCTACAAAAATTTGTTCACCGTACCTAGTAGATTTGGCCTTTGCAATGTCATTCTACAAAGATATTGATTATTCCTTTACTAATACCCCAACAACGGTATAGTATTTAGTTCTCATTTTCTTGATCCATCTGCAAAATCAATTTTTGCTTTCTGTATGAATTAAGGGCACAGATAGCTTGCAAAAATAAGGTAAAATATCTAACCAGTCTGTTTGATAGTCAGTTTATGGACTTGGGGTGTGTCAAAATTGTAGCTGAAATTAAAGATCTGTGAAAAATAATGGAATCATCCCAAATGCCACTAGGAAAGCAGCCTAGGCAGTGCTTTTTCCTAGATTAGTCCTAAAATATTTACACAGCCAGAAAACCTCAACCTCACCCGTAATTAAAAAAGCCAGAGCTAGATTCCCAGATACTAGAAAAAAATTACATTCTACGGTGGTCAGCCTCCTTAATGGACGTATATTAGTTTATTCCAGCTAAAAATATTACACTTATCTTAGTGAGTGTAGAATTTCTCTTACAAAATAATTTTAACATTATGTTAAATAGGATGTTTTCCAAGCTCTTTTTATATACAAGTGATTGAGAACAGCGGTATTATCCTTCAACTCATAAGGCTCTCTTGACAAGTATATTCCCCTGTAACTTCATAGAACTAGTGGAATTATACCAGGAATAAATCTGTTCCAGTATCTTCAGTTACTCTATTTGGAAACCAGTCATTTGCCTGACCTTCAGTGCAACGCTAAAAACAGAGTTTGTCTGTCATCAAGAGCCAGTGAGATTTCAGATAAAACAGAACTCATGGCTCCTGCAATGAAATTCCAGGAGTGTCCATCAAAGGCTTGCCAACAATAGCATCTCACTCAGTCAAGACTTTCATACTTTGATAAAACTAGGAGAGAGGGGGAAGAGGAGATTTGACATTGGGAACTGGGCATGTCACAGCAACTTAGTGCTCAGTCTCAAGTATACAAATCCAGAAGAATTTTTTAATTATATTCTACCAAAACTTTTATGAGTTGAATAACTTTGGTTCTTTAAAGGTCCAATAATTTCTCACTCTATTGACAACTTACTTTTTGGGGTTTTTTTAGTTGGCTGTGAGGTTTTTTTTAGCCCTCTGGGGGAACATGCCTGCCAACTATCAGCACCACAATGTATTTAAAATAACACAGAGAGCAACACAAAATGAATCAGGTCTGTTCTAAACATCAGTGTAAACACTGTGAGCAAGCACTGAAGTGGAAGCAGGACTATTTACTCTCCAACTTCCTTGTTTAAATTACAATAGATTAATCTTGTGTTCACCAGAATAAAAGGACTGTTATAGAAGGACAATTGTCTGGCAAGATTTCAAACTTCTTCCTTATGATCCCATACCAGTATATAGGCTTACAGTGCTCTCTCTTCTGTCAGACTGGCATTTCTCTTGACGTTATTTAATCCAAACTTAAATCTCAAAATACCATCCCAGTCCTAGCAGAATATTGCCCAATGCTTTGATAGTGAAAGATGGTGATAGCAAAAATTACCAGTCATTTCCACATGCAGCTTAGATATCCATCAGTACATACAACGCTTGCTAACAACCTCACTATCTTGGGTATATGCTTACACTCCTAGTATTTGTACAGTTTGTTCAGTCTTGTAGTTCCTTTGGTTTCCACTTAGAGGATATAAACCATTATATATATGCTGAGGCTATGGATAACAGTGGGTAGGAGTGAAGCTAACAAAAAGGATATCATGCAACATGGTCTTCTCATCTCACAAAACGGACAATGTATATTTTAATCAAAAAATAAAGTCCTGTCCTAGCCTCTCTCACTGGTCTTTGCAATGAAAATTAACCATAAAAAACAGATTATGGAGGTGTGAGAGGTTAAGAACGGAAAGGAAAACAACAATTCAAGACAATATCAAGGATCGCAGAAGTGAAAGATGTATTTCAAAGTTAAGAGGATGTTAAAATTCATATTATCAATTTTTAAGTGCAACTTCTAGGCAGCTCTCCTTGAACACAAGGCCACGGCACTCTCTCTGTTACATTACCTAATTGAATTGAGGACTTCCACAGCACAACCTACTCGCACTACAAAGTGATACAAGTCACCAGAGGAAGGGAGAAAAGTCTCAAGAGGCAGAGCCAACCCATGGCTATTTGTCCTTGGAATGAAGCTGCACAAGAAGTAAAAAAATACCATCAAAATAGCCTGGATTTTACTTATTCTGGTATCAAAGAAAGATAAACTGGGCAAAAAGCAGTAATGGTGTGACAAATGACAGAAAATATATAGATACTGTTTTATATATATGTGTAATCAGGAATATCTGTTCATCACACGTATTAAAAAAAAAAAAAAAAAAGGAAAAAAAAGGAAAAAAAAGGAAAAAAGGAGAGGTTTTACTGTAGGCCACTTGCATCCCACTAGGGAAAACAGGGAGAAAACCTCTTGTGTTCCAACTAAAAATGAGCTCAACTAAAAATGTACTAAGGACATTGCAAATCACTGCCTTTTTCATCTGTTCTCAGGATTTGCTATCTTTCTATAAAAACACGCTTTTACTTGATTTTTTTGTTGTTGTTGTTAACAGATAAACCTAGGAATTTTAATTATTATTACTTTACTCAATAAATTCATTAACATATTCAAAGAAATACTAAGAAACAATTAGATGTTTCAACTTCACTCTTAAAAGGGGTCACCATAATCACTTTTAAGGTGTTAGAATTTAGCCAGCAAAAACCTTCTCTCATGACACGCTGAGAAAACTAATTTTTACCGAGTATCCCATTATTGTTATTGCTGAAATGGTGACAAGATATGAACAGCTTCAAAAGGTGGCATGTACCCTCCATTTTCCAAAAAGCTTTGGCAGTTTGGGGGCTTTTCTCAATAGTTCCCAAACCCTATTTTGCTATTGCAAAATAGGGTTGTCTGCAGTGGAAAAAGATAATATTTTAGAGAGTATTTTCTAAACATCTCTCTTTACAGCATTAGTGTATCCAAGGGCAGTAGCACACTGGTGGGGATGTATGGCACAAATAGTCTCTACTCAGACAGCAGCCAAGATGCTTTATGGGAAGACTGAAACTAAAGACTTGCGGCATCCAGGCCAGAACATCCACTGTGGATGTTCTAAAATTAAACTCCAACAAGGAAAGTTTATTCCTACCTAAACCCTTTATTTACACATTGACCAAAGAGGCTTAACAACCAACTGCATGGTGAGAGCTCTTCCCTGGCCTCCTAAGCGTGGAGATGCATTTAATATTGGAACCCAATCCAATCTCTGCAAAACCATCGGAGGAGATTCAAGACTTAATGGAGACAAAAGAAGCAATATTGTTTACCAGTCCTTTTAGTGATGCTTCCCTCAGATAAAACTAATTAAAGCCCCAGTTAATAAGACAAATAAGTGTTAAATTATAATAAAATTACTTCTTCATTCTGCTTTCTAGTCTATAAAGAGTTTTAATAAAACAAAATGCAGAGACCAAGTTAAGTATTTGAGCTAAATACTCAAGAGTGGCAAGAGATAAAGACATCTACCCATATCATCAAATGGCATGAAACTCAGATCCAGCTTGGAATTCTTTCCCTAAGAGAAAGATCAGCATCTCACACTGTAGTTATAAAATATAATACTGTACAAGAGAGTGTCCTGCCTCCCTTCCAGGTTGTCTTTAGGATACATGAACTCCAGGGAATCGTGGGTGGAATGTACAAAGGATCTTACTGCAGCTGCTGGTACTGCATCTGTTCAAGGGATAAATAAAGCAGCTAAGTTCTAGTTTTGGTTTCATATACTGCCAGTCCCTTGACATGCAAAGAAATTATATACCACCTCCTCATCTTGTCAATCACACTGCAAATATCTGTTCAATATTGTGGAAGGGATGATCACTATTTTTTTGGCCAGGAATGTTCCCACAAGCTGGGATAACCTCCATGATAAGTCACATACACTGGAAAAAAAACCAAAACCACTTCATATTCTTCCAGAGAGTAACCCTGTTCATGTAAATTATCAATCTTTAGACTTCTTCTCATTCTTCCTAGGAAAGAATTTGGCCTAGACAAAACTGATGTGAAATTAAAACTGAATTAATTCACAAATTATCTAGACCTTCAAGAAGTTTATCCTGTTTTGTTTCCCTTCATCACCACTTAATCCCCATGTTTTGGCATGTAGAATTCATGGAAATGCTCTCAATCACTATCTGCTTGTATTTTTTATATATTTTTTAAAAGAAGAATAATGCGTTTTACTAACTATGCTCAGCATATTTTCTTCAGAGCAAAAGTTGGAGATTACAATCTAAGATGACATTTTGCAGGGTGAGGAACCACTGCTCTGCAGAAACTTAAGCACAGATATGTAGGAGAAGGGAATTGCTGCTGAGCAGGACAAATCCATCATTTTGTGGACCATAGGATGTATGGTTGTAAAAGGAGGAAAGTCTCTTCCAGGAATTCTCAATGGAGATATACTCTATTGTCAACACAGAAGTTATATTGGTATTAATTGCAGCTTGGGTCCCTCAACAGAGGCTAGAGAAGACTTCAATACATCAACACATGTATTCAGAGAAACAAGAAAGCCCCCAGCTTCACACAGAGCAGTCATGAACTTCCACGAGGTACCATATTTAGCCTTCTTCCTGCACATTCTTCCTCTTTCCCTTCATGGCTCTGTAGGATATTATAACACCTTTTGGAGGGTCTAAAACTTTCACTTTCCAAATACAGTCTTCATCTCTTCGCTTCTCCACTCTAACCACACTTAATTGGAACAGTATCAAAAGCTGGGAGCAAAGAAAGGATAGCACGTTCTGGTGAGGCAGAATGTGGGAATAGAGCAAGGAAAGGAGGCAGGGGAAGGAGGCCACTTAAGCATTCCAGGCATATGGAAGGAGGAGACAGCAGAGAACAATCTCACATGGAGTGAGGATGAATGCCAAGAGCCATCGGTACTTGTCCTTGCAGCCGGCTGCTACAGCTGAGGCCCACAGTTTGCAAGGGTTGCATAAAGCCTCCCTCAAAAGAGAGGAAAGCTTTGCTATTCCTCAGGGGTGAAACAGCCAAACAATTCTGGCACCTCAATAATCTGTTCACCCTTCCCATCAGGTGCCAACAGTCTGATACCCACAACGCTGTGCATTCTTCCAGAACTACTGAGAACTACATGGCAAACCAGCACATACCTCAATTTTAGAAGTGCTGCCCTGAAAAGCAGGGGTACCAAGCAGCGGGCAACTAAACAGAGAAGAGACCATGGTTCAGGTAGATGTGGTTTGTTGCTGTCCACACAATTGATGACTCTTACAGACTGCTGACCATTTCTTGTCATGAAGAAAGCAAAGCACACATGTAATATAGAGATCCTCATCCACCCCACCCCATACAGTTGACAAAAGGATTTCATCTTGAATAATTTGTTAGATAATTTAAGTAAAACAGTGAGATAAGAATCTTTTAGATAGCAAAGGAATTTTGAGAGTAGGTTAGGAGGGTACTTGTATTTTACAACTTTTGCAAAAAAAAAATTAGCAGAAAGACTATCCATTTATTTCCTACAATACTTAACCTCAGCCAATGCTGACGAAAAAGACCATTTTGCTTTGACTATTTATTTTTTTAACACCTGCCATAGTACCAACTGCCCTTAGCCATTTTTGAACCAGCTATGATTAGGTAAGGAGAGAATGCTGACATTCTCAAATAGAACAGCACGGTCCCAGTGACCCCCAGGATCAAGGAAAGGCAGCCCAAATTCACCCTAATACAAGGGCATTCCGATTTGGCACTATGTACCAGAATCTGGGGTTACATGTAGTATTTTTGGAGTTTTGGATAAGATGTCCCATTCCAGAAGCTTGAGGTAAACGTAGCATTGGTTCCAATTCAAAATAGCTTCCTAAGTTACTGGATGCTTTAAATATAGCATGAGAGTCCCACAGAGGCTTCTCAAGAGTGTGCATGGCACCCTAACCATAGGGTGTAATGAGTACTACAATGCATTGCAAGTATTTTTATTCATGCCACAAAGACTAATTGTCACTGATGCTGGCTTTAAACTGAGAACCCATAAATTGTTAAAAGTAAGCACGTGCCCTTAAGCCTGTTACATTTAATAAGAATAAGGGTTTATGTCTGTATTAGGTATGGCTAAGCAAGAGAAGCATGGGGCCAAAATAGCCCAGAGGCTGGAATTTGGACTCTGAGCAAGGGAAAGGTGGGAATACGGTGAGAGCATGTGAAAGGCTATTTTCCTCCTAATCCTCAGCTGCCATTGCTACAAATCAAGTGTATTTGGAAGGATTTTGGAGAAAGGTTAAAACCTATTTATGCACCGTGTCCAGGCACTGAACACCTGTGGCATAAATGATCACAACACCAGCTATGCATGTGGGAGGTGCAGAAAGTAACTCTACCCTCGTCGGGGGATTTGCATGCCTTTAAGACATTTGGCCCGTTTAATCTTCCTAAAAGGGGAGCAAGATCTCATTGATTTTTTTGGAAAATGGCTACTAACCACCACTACCAAAGAGAGGAGTCACCTTGCATGAAGCCCATTCAAGATATTATCTGGAGCCATTTGTAAGCTGAAAATTAATTTTTTCAGGATACCTAACTCCAGGTACTTTCTTCTCTCCATTTATTGTGTGCTCTTTCTCCTGTAAATCTCTTAGAAGAACACATAAATACCTTTACATTTGGGGGAAATACTATACTCTTCATGGATCTGAAAAATGGAAGATTTTAGAACTGTTCCCAAAGGATACCCAACAGTAAGGCTGACCTAAGCTTCAGGGCCAGCTTCATATGATCAAGCTTCTATTTCTTTTAGCACCCGAGCTTATAATAGCAGCTAAATAAAATACTTTTTTTTAAAATCATCATCTATGCAACACATTTTGATAGGTGATATCTGTTTGCTTTTAACCATGTAAAGTGAATTATGGGGTAACACAATGTGCCTGAACTTCACATTTATTGAGATCCTTGTCCTCACTCTGTACCAGCAAAAATGAAATTCTTTATGAATTCCATTTATTAAATATCATAGCATGCTTTTATCAAATTAGTATTTAGGAATTTAGACAATTGTAACAAAAAGCCTATTATGGTATTTTGTTCTCAGGTAACCTTTTTATTAAGGCTTTAATTACACTAGTATTAACATGCTGTACATAGAAACTATTCTTTTTCAATTAGCATTATTCATTTCTACTAGCACACGACTGCTGGCATTACCAGACAATGCTTTAAATTCATTTATTTCCTCAAAACTTGCAGTTGCAATTGAGTTTTACCATGTTCAGCAGAAATTTCCCTCCTTCCTCACCCCTTCTCAAGACCTTTCAATGAAGACTAATAATTTACCTGCACATTGATCATTTGGCTAATCTTGCAACAAAACTCAGTGGAAAAAAAGAAGAGTATTATCTCATTTTACACTAGACACTATTAAATGGTATATTATGCATTAAAATGGTGGCACCTCAGGTACCCATGTGCAGAAACTTCTAATTACACACAAACTGGCTACATGAGATTGTCTTCTAAGCTAGCTCCAGGCCACTGTGAAAGCTAGATTATAATGAAGACCATTGCATTTTGTACACCATTTTCATACTTCCACATCACTACTCAAGGCTGGTGTTATTTGGTTTTTAAATACCCACATTTTTGATAGTTAGAGAATAGCATACACTTTATGCTACTAATTAGACAACAAGATGGGAACTGCTGTTGCTAGTATAGAAAGTTAATGATAGCATATTTGCAGAGCTAATTTCTCTTTGTGTTCCACTGGCTGGAGAGCATTTTTCAATAATGTATTCAGAATGGAGATAATGACAGAGGTATCTGCTGTGTTATTAAGACAGTCATTTACAGAGTTCAGACATCAGACACTAATAAAAAGTTTTACCTGAAAAAAAGCTTATTGTGCATTTTAATTATAAAGCACTAACAGTTCAGCAGCTTTAAAATCATAATTTAATGGTTACCTCCTGATGTTTACTCATTCTAAGGATCTGCAAAATTATTAACTTTAATAATAATTATGTAAATCTGAGGACTTCCTGAAATACTACATCAATTATATTCTCATATAAGTAAACTCTAAGTCAAAGACTGAACAATGTGTCAGACCACACTATTCAGTTTCCAGGGCACACTGTTAAATGTTAAAACAAGTGAAAAAGGAATAGAACTCATTTGAGTTGTGGATCTGTTTCCTTAGGTTAAGAAACCCTTTCCTCCCTCCCCCATAAAACCACAAGATCTGCTGTTATCCCCGCTTGTGAACTCAGTTTTTCACCAGTCTTGAGTTTTTCACGAAGTTTCTCACAGCTAACACTATATACCTCCTGTTCAAGGGAAGAGCTGCATTTCCCTTTCTTTTGCAGGAAAGAAAGCTGCAAAGTCACTTTATGACTGACCTGGCAATTGCATAGATGTTATTCAGCCCAGTTATTCACACACTGAGCTCTTTTCACAGATAATGCCACACAAGTATTGATGATTCAGCTACAATCACACTCCAAATTAAAAAGCACTTAGGAGGTGAAATAAAGAAAGGGCTTCAAATCCATGGGTTATGTATTTTGTGTCAAAACAGTCAGAGCAGCGGGTTTGACAATGTAACACCATTTAAATCAGAACCTCAGCTATTACAGGCCATTACTCACATTTATCTGGCCTATATTCTAACAGGGTGTTATGTTTCTCTTGAAATTCCGAACAGATAGAATTGAAGAACACAGCCTTAAAGAGATGATTTCTCTGCACACAGTATCTGTGCAGAGCACATATACTCCTTATATACCTCTGATCGTCAGCAGTGGGCTTAGTATTTAGTGATTACTTTAATCACACAAACAGATAAGAGGGGCTGCCTTTGTGTTCCAAGTACATGCCTGATTTAAAGGAGAAATCATTTGACCAAGAGCTGCAGCTAGCTACATGCTCCTCCTGAAAGTTATTTTGCCAAGTACAATACATGCATTCAAATCACATTACGTTACCATGCTACAGTTTAAATAAAAATTGAAAGAAAAGCACTGTTCAACAAATAAACTCGAGTTTAAAGTTACAACTACAAACTTCATGGATTTTTCAGAATATTTTCTGCAAGGACAGAAAACAAAAGCTTCTTACTTCTATCATGAGTGTCTACCCAGAAGGGAAAACTCACCTTGTACTGGAACTGCTTTGGATAACAAAATTAGGTATTTGCTGAAATCAAACCTTCTGTTAAAGTGTTAGTGGCTCTGGTGAAACATCCATTGGGATTACTCCTCAGACCTGATACAGTATTTTTGGTCAAGACAGGAAATGTTGTCTACCTCAGAATAACTAATGCCTCACCTCTTAGAGCACCTGCACAGCCATATTTAAAACTCTGTTCTGTTTTATTCAGAGCAGGGACTTGAACTGCCTTCCCAGTATCCTGTGGTTTTTTGATCTCCAAGTGCCAGAACCCATTCCTCTGGTCCAACAAGTATTATTTAAATGGAATGCAACTAAGAATTTGCTCCCCCTCTCGCTGTCTGACATAGACATGACACTCGTATTTGATGAGACATGCAACCTTATCATACAAATGCCCTACACACTGAGCTGCCATTTATAGTACAGATGCTGTCTCCTGGAACATCTCAAATAAACAATACCAAATCAGGAGGTTGAGGAGTTACTCATAGGGCTCAGGCTCACAGAAACACAATCATTTCTGATGTAGCTGTAAACATACCAGAACTGGCTTGCAAGTTAGTTTGAAAGCAAACATATCACCTCCAATAAGTAGCACTCACCTATGATACTGACGTATTTGCATATATAACAAATACTTGCAGGTAATAAAATTCAGAATGCTGTAACTTCAGATGAGGTGATTGTTACTCAAGAAGTAATCAACAAATTAAACAGATTATCCAAAAGAAATGCTGATGCCCACAGAATAGTTGTTTTATCAAAAAAATAGATAGTAAAGTTTCATAGTGTTCTGAAAAGCTGGCCTGCAATTATTTAATTTTCCTCTCACAAGGAACTAGTTTGAGTTAAACTGTAAGAAGACTAGAAGAATGTGAAACTGCTCAGGGATAAGAAATTACTACAGTTTATCTAGGCATAAGACAGCCATTATATTAAATGGCTCACACCCTTCTGAAAAGTTGACTCTGTCATTTGAACTTTAAAGGAAAAAGGAAACATCTCTACTGAGTAATAGTTAAAGAGGAAGATTCCTAGACTTCTAGAGGACACCAGACTTATCTGTTAGTTTAGTAGAATATCAACTATTAGAAACACTGATCTATAGCTTTTGATATCGTGAAGGACTTCTTATTTGGAGATTAAAAAACCCTCTCAAAGCTGCAGTTGCAGCTGCAGGACAGCTACCCAGCAGTCTGATTCACCAAAGGTGGATGCTTAACAGGCGATGTGGGATCAGCACTTCAAGAGAATTTGCTGAATTGATTCAGTTCAATACAGGTAAACTGCATTTTTCTGATTATGATTTATGCACAGCACCAAATGGCCATTCAAAGGACAGCTGCAGAACGCATGGAGCCTGACCCAGATCATCTGAGGTTTGCCTGCATTTGAGAACAGAAGAAAAAAAGTGAAGAGGGACTGCCTTCACTCCTCAGTGGTCTGTTGTAAGGCACTGATACGCAATAACCCACAGGAAATGAATACTCTCACACAGCTCCTCTAAAGCAAAGGCAGTGACAGCCAGAGGTTGGCATATGTATGCTAGGGAGTGGAGGAGGGACAGGAAGCAATCAGGAAGAGATGCTGATAAAAGGAAAGATCCTAACAACTGTGAGAAAAAAACCTTCCTGCTCCTGCAGAGACAGACAGCAAAATGCTAGACCAGGGTTTTCCCCCAGACTCAAAAAGCTGTTTCAGGCCGCTTGTAGCAGAGTAAGTATACAGATCAGCTAATTTAATTCTTTTTGTAGCAGTGTTTGCTGTTTTCCCTCCCTGCACTTACATCATCACCAGATTTCAACATTTTCATCACTTAATCAAATAAAGAAAAGTACTTCTTTAATGTTTTTGTTTTGTTTAGACACTGTCTCCTGTTTCAGGCTCTGGCTTTTGATTTGGAACCCAAGTAGCTGAAAAACTTCTCTATCAGGAAATACAAAACTGTATGGATAACTGCAGAGTGAATATACCATTTGTGAGTTACCACAGTGATTTAGGTAATATTTCCATTTCCACTACCTCAGATGATGATAGCTCCTTCATACCTTTCAGGTCATTGCATCACCTGCAAGCCAGCCTGTCTCACTAGAACAGTTTAGTGTTCAGAAATAAATATTTGAAAACATATGAAGATGTGCTGTCATTGCATCCAACCATGTACAATTGTACCATCTTGGGTAACATGGCAACTGAGCACTTAGATAATTAACTATGGCCAAAAGCCTTCTTACAGAGGATTAGGTCTATAAAATTAATGAATTCTGCTTGCTTCCAGACAGTTCAAGCAGGAGGAGAAAATAAACAGCTTTGCTGCCCATGTCAATTTGGAAAGACCAGATTTATGTGTATGATCATGCCACTGGTGACAGCATTTAGCACTGCCAACAACTTGCAAGCCTCGTTCATTTCAGCAGGGCTGACAGATGTTCAGCTTTACTAAGTCTGTCAATGCTGTTTTCCTACCTCTGCTACCTGCTCATGACATCTCATGACAGAATTTGACATCTCATGACAGAACTTTTCTAGTGGGTAGGATGGTCCGCAGGGTGGGAACCGGAAAAATAGTTTACAGATGATTTCCCAATGCTATTGTTAAAGGAGTGTGAAAGCTGCAGAGTGACCTTAACTCTTCCCTACTTGTTTGTCTCCTTTTTTCTTGTTCCCACTCCCTATGTTAGTCAGGCATTTATTTTTAGATAAAGAACAGATAAGCAGAACAATCCATTTCAGGGGAACACATCTTCACCTGTCACCCAGCTGACTGACTGTGACTCCTGTGCATTATGCTGTTGACTATTCAGCAGTGAGCTGATTACCTGGGCCTACCTGAATGGAAGGAAATACAGTGTCTCAGACACCATCTGAAAGATTTCTTTAGAAGCAAACTGTTGTGCCAAACAGCTCTGGGCAACTCCCTTCCTAGTCCACTGTATTAAAAGCATTTTTCCTGAACAGAAGTGTTAGCAATCCCACAATCCTGAATTGTGCTTTTGTCAGCAGGTTTCAAAGATCTTCAGGATTTCTCCCCCACTCTCCAGGTAAAGTGCAAGATGGGTGGGAATTGTATAGGGCTGGCTGACACAGCGCAGGTCAAGAGGTCCCCACTTTATGTCTATGCGTGGACTAACTTCATAATGGCACAATACTGGTGTCCTCTTTCAGAAGGGACCTTGGAAACATGTTGGTCTAATACTATAGATGGGGATGAACAACCCTGGTGTGTTACACTCTTTCCATCATCCTTCTCAGGAGCTTAGAGGCAACTCTGTTGCAGCATGACAGAGAGCACAGAGCCCTCATGAAAAAGGAGGCATCTTTCTGTTCTCTGTGGCCCACCCACAAACAGTCTAATTAACTGGGGGCAGCCAGAGCACAATGAAAATGTCTGCATACAAACCCTGTCTGCAGGCTTAGAGGGACATTGCGCACATGCAGCCAAAAGGGCCATGGCACATCTGGTATTAAAAGCAATTATAATACTCTTTAAGTTGAAGTATTTGGGGTTTAGGACTCATCTTGCACATAGAAAGTCTAACCTCATCTCAGGGCAGCTGAGGATCAAAACCAGTCCATAAATAGGTGTACAGCATCCACTAGCAACATTTAGAGCTGTGTACCCTATCCAAGAAAGAGATCTTCCTCACAGTTATCTTCTCTCCCCTCCTCCCCACCAGGAATATCTTAAAAATATAAGTACAGCTTCCCTTTTCCCACCTCAATAAGACTGCAGTTATGGCTGAGCTCATAGGTCAACTCACTCATGGCTGCAAATTTCTGATTAAGGGGAATATCTGATCTGTTTAGAGATATATTTATGTGATAGATGCTGAATAAAAAAACAGATTATAATCAAAAGCCATGTATTATACTGTGTTCCAATTAAAAACAACACAACCATCAGGCGTAACTATCCCAGCTCCCTCTGAAAGAGACTATATTAATTCCTGTATGTCTGCTTCTGCCCTCATAAGGCAGGCTCTAAAATCCAATCCCATGCCAAAGCAGTAGTCCCAGCTAAAAACTGGGCCTCACTGGGAAGGAGATCAAAACATTTAACAGTGCTTTCTGACACTGCTAGGGCTGAAAATGCAGTCAACTGTGTGAAGAGCTAATTCCTCCACACCTCTGGGAATTCAGCATTGCAGTTTCACTTCTGCTCCTCCTATGCTCTCCAAAGCCCCATGAGACTCATACAGCCTTTGGGCACAGTGCTTACACTTTCAGAGATTGCAATCTGAGACAAAGAGCTCTTTGGGAAACAACTGGCTTTTCATTACTGATTGTCTCATATACAGTGCAAGTGCCACAGCACTGGCCCATGACTGACAGACTCTAGGTATGACTGAATGACTTAGAAGAAAATAATCAACACCATACAGTGCAGGCTGCAAAGTGTCATGAAAATGCCTACAAAAATATAATGGCACCTCTCTGTATTTAGCATCGGTGGGATGAGAAAAGAAATACCAACACTATTTACAGGAGCAAAATTAATCTGAGTTTATGAAGAGAGTTTATTTTTGTGGGCAGGGGGTACATTAGGTTGTCTTTTACTTGTTTGCTTTAAGTAACACTGCCAGAACAGCCTTCTTTACAATTACTATGCTGCTTCAGCAAAAGGAGTTATGAAAAGTACGTCTCATCATCATAGGCCTTAGTATTAAGGTAAATGTGGCTCTGTCTTCCAAGAAAGGGATAATGTGCATAAGAACAAGGGAGATCAGATGATACAGTTTCACAGGATGAATATGAAATAGCACAGCTAAGATTTCAGCAGCTCACCAACTGACTTTGAATCACATTTGTTGCAGAGATATAAATTTTGTACCCACAACTTAACAGACTGTATTCTTCATTACCAAAAAAACAACATAGTTTTAAAAGCAGTGTAGGTGGCTTTTTTTTTATTTTTGCAGTGGAGCAGACCTTTTGTTTGCATTCTGCTTGTTTGATTAAATCATTCTGGTATTTCTCTTACACACTGTTACGTAAGTAACCTCTCTTGCCACTCTACTGCAAAATAAGCCTTCTGCAGGTGATTTATAGAGGAACCAAGACCTCTCTAGAAAGATCTGAACATTCTGGAGCAGATCTAAGACTCAGAAACAAGGAAAAAGAGAAGGGAGCTACCAGAAATTACACAGAACTATCTTATAAGAGAAAAGTACGTAAGGGAAGGACAAATTTCCTGAAACCATACAATGTTAAAAAATATTTAAGAGACTGTGCTAATTCAGATAATAGGAGTACTGAACTGCAACACCTTAAAATAATGCTTCAAGGGGAAGATAAAAAAAAAAGGCAGCTAGGAAATATATGGCTGTAATTGACAGAAACACCACATAATTAATTATTAAATCACATGCTGTTTGTCAGCTGCAAATGGAAGGCTTCTGCATAATTGAAGACAGTATTTTATGAACTACTGAGTCTTCTGCTTGACGTGTCTAATTTTTATCCATCCATTGCACCCCCTCACAGAAGGGACACATCCCTGTCTTTGTTCAGTTTTAACACCTGACTTCACATACTTAGCAGTTACATGTTTACTTTCTAGAAATATAATTCTGTATTCCCATTCAGAGTTGTTCTACTCCCTTCCCCCAAACAGCACCAGTGAGGCCCCTATCAGCAGAAAAAGAGACAACAGTGTACAAAACAGAACTGGAAGCTTACTTAAAAGAGACACTATCATCATTCATAAAAATATACTAACCAGAACTGTCTTCCTGAGGCATTATCAATACCAGGTTGTACTTCAAACTGGTAAATTTCAAGTTCACATTATATTGTCTTTATTCACACCTAGGTGCAAAGATCCTCAATTCTGCTAGGCCAGGTCAAAGTGTACCACTGCTATTTTCCAACCCAAACAAGCTCAACGAGGCTTTTTGCACACTTACTCTGGAGATGGTCAAGGGCATGTTGAAGTCCTTGCCCCCTTGCAGTCGGAAGCCCCACGGTCCAGGTCCAGTCAGAGTCACACTGTAAGCCATTTTGTACCTTTTTCACAGGCAGCAAAAGGGCACTGCAGGACAGAAGGACGGGGCAGATAGAAAAAAGTTAAAAAACAGAATGAGAACAGGGAAGCGTTTTACATAACGAAAGCAATTCTCTCTCTGCCTTGCCTGTTCAGTCGTGCTCTGATACCACCTAAGAATAGATGGGAGCTATAATGCAGATGCTGATATCCCAGCTGAGTAGGGCCCATAAAAGGTTTGTAACCAGACACCTACTATGCAAAGACTTCATGAGTCAGAGGTCTAATATAGTCCCCAGGGAAGGGGACAGATCTTTCTAGGCTCCTCAAGCCCCTCATGCTGCTCAGTTACTTTATGGACAAAACACACGTTTTAATAAAACAAGCAAACAAAATCCCATGGTAAAATCCCAAACACCCAAGTCTCTTCACCAACCTGTTAACAGCTACAAAGCCATTTTTAAATTCTGCTTCAGCACCTAAGTTTCTTGCACTGTGACATATAATACAAGTTCCTTCTACATAGATCTTTCCATATGTAGCAGGAAAGGCACCAAGAAAGTGTTTACCTTCTTTTGCAATGGTTTGTTAAACTGAAAAATGTATATACTACATGCATTTAGCATCACCAAAAAAAAAAAAAAAATTGCACAATTTCATGTTTGGCTCTTGGTTCCACAGCCCTTGCTTTCTCTAGGAAAAATTAACATTTATTCTTTCTGAATGCAGGAAGATGTATCATGGGACACTTCTAATCAGCATTTACTTTCTGTGACAAAAGCCTGGTTTCACTACATACCTGTTTCATCATTTCAATACAAGTCTTCTAAAGGTGTGACACTTAAATGAAAGGCTAAGAATACAAATAGTTAGCTAACTGCTTCCTTAATTAATTCCTTGATTTTTTTCATAGTTTACATTCCAGTTCTTAGGTGTTCCATAAAACTATAACCCTTGTTCATTAATGCTGGATAGCATTTCTACCTTAGATTGGAAATTGCTAAAATACAGAGGGCATGAGGGAGGAAAGAAGCTGCTGGCAGAACTACAGATAAAAACAAAAAGTTCCTGCTCTCAGGGTAAAGCTACAAACATTAAATAATGCTCACCCTTTTCAAGTCATTAATTTGTGCAGGACCTGCAGAACCCCTCTCCTGACTCTTCACAGCATTTATCCCCCTTTATGTTCGGGTTAGAAAGAAATTGCCATTATATTAAAAAAGGGGGGGGGGGGGAAAAAAGGGGTTCTCTTTTGATAATCAAAAAGACAAGCAAACGCACACAATGCACTTGAGTGAGGCAGCTCAGCCTGAACACTGATAATGGGTCACCCTGCCAATACACCCACCTTAAAATAAATATCTGATGACAAAACAGCACAGAGCAAACACTACCAGGAACTCAGTCTTTATCTACAGAGATGGTCGATAATTTCTCAAAACCATGAAGCAATAAAAGTTTCTGTCTAGCATTCACAGTGCCAGAAAAGCCATTTGTACAAGGGAATAATTAATCTCTGCGTAGGCACTAGACTAAACCATATAACCCTATCTTTTAGCCAGAGGTCCACATTAAACCACAGCAATTCACACAGATGTAAATAAAAGTTACACTAAGCCAGTAGAACTGGCCCCAACCAAAACTAAAGCAGCTTGAGAAGAAAGTAGGGTTTTGATGTCTCACAAACACCTCAAAGGTACATTTACATTGAGAGTATTTATAACCTGTCCTCTCTGAGTCCAGAACCACTGATGTTTGGATGATGACTTTGAGAAGAGACAAAATTGACTTGTTGGACTTAAAATAGCAGAGTTTCCTGGCCTGCCAGTTTATCTAGTACTGAATTTTTTTTTTTTTTTAGAAAGCCACATGCACACACAAAAGTTTGAAGGTATATTCTCATCGTACTATTCCTTTTACTTTTCGTAGGAATTCACTGCTGTTTTAGTGCCCTTTCTTGGCTCCATTTCAAGGGTTCAGGAGAACAGAATAAAACCAGGAGTAAGATAAACATAACAAGTCTTTGCTTCACTACTAAAGACGGTATCACATAAATAAAAATTAGAAGAAAGGCTACAGTTTTATGGGCTGTGAATTCTGTGCATGTTACCTTCCCATACCTAAATCTTCAGTCATTTGTGTAAAAAAAGGGGGGGGGAAGCAAACCCCAGAACAGAATACAACCACAAAACAAACTGAACAGAGCTAAGCATTAGGAAACAGAGATGCTGTTTAATCAAACACTATGTGCTTCTGTCCTACTTTCACATCTATAACATGCCATTTGCTTATCCCTTAGGACATCTGAAAGGATCTGAGAGATCCTTCAGGTTGAGTGGTGTGCTAAGAAACCAGAGTGGGCATCTCATTAGGGGATCTGTCATTTGAATGAAATGTTAAACTGAGGTCACTTGTTCCTACTCCTTTGGTTTCCATCTGTGTCCACACGAATGTTCAGCATAGCTTGGCATTTTTAAAAGGAAAGTGTAGAGGATATGCCAGCACCCTGGCCAACATTCCCCTTCAACACATCAGCACCACAGCTCTTTCATGTGTCAGCACTATCACTACCAGGTGCAATTTGGAAAAAGAATATTCCAGTTTTCTCTCGCCAGGCCCCCCTAAGTCCTTTCCCTCCTGTGTCTGTATCTCCTCTGCCTGCCTGAAGAAAGCTCTGCTCCTAATAATGAAGTTAAAATGCTACAGGAAGCTCATGCTGTAGCCACAGCTCCATTTGTTAGGGACAGTCAGCACAGGTCTCACCTACAGACTTTCAGTACAATCAGCCTGTAAATAAAAAAGCTGGTGATGCACCCAGATGGCCATTTCAGCCCTGCCCTGTTTTCAAAGGTGAGACATCAGTGCAGCAGGTACAGTGCCACCACAGCTACCAGCACAAAGCTCAGCAAAACCTTCTGGGAAACCAGAGGCTGAAATAAACTGTGTATACATAACTGGCAATTTCCTTGTTTTTCAGAGGCTTGTGATGTTTAGACTAGGTTTTAAGTTGCTTTAGGTAACTGCCTGCTAGTCTGTTTCAAAAATAAAAATTATTTGCTCAGATAATAGTATTTTGTTTCTCACGGTGTGCCTTCTTCCCTACATTCTGTGGCTATGTCAAAATCTATGACTTGCTTAAAACTCCCTCCCTTTAGAGAGAAGTTATGCTGAGTGCTGAGTCAGATGAGGTCACTGATGTAAGGGGTGACATTTAAACAAAAAACATATTCCAGGAGCAGGGTGACATTTTCTCCACACATATCAAATCAGAGGATTGTCCAGAGCTCACCAGGCATTCCCCCCCCCACCCCTCAAGCTATTCCCAGCTGACTGATGGGAACAGTTGCGAGGAAGCTGGATGGGTACCAGGCAGAGGAGAATGCCACCACCTCCAGCAACCTCATGCCTCTGAGCCTGAGCAGAGCTGTCCTTCCACAACTCCAGCAGAGATGTTACACCAGCGGAAACAATTCACACGTGCTAGGAGACCATGCTGTGCGTATTACAGTGAGCTGACTTTGGGAGAGCTACAACTGCGTGCTCGGGAGTGCACGGACATTAAGTGAATGAAATAAAAGCCTCTAGTGTCAATGCTAAATTAAGGTGGAAGGAAACAAGTAATGGAAATTCCAATTGTTAAAGTTGCTACTACTTCATGAAGCTGGCCACATTAGTCAGGGGTTATATTTTAGCTGCTGTGGTAGATGTGCGCACAGGGGAGACTTGAATTAGGGTTACTGCAGCAACAAGGTTGTGTCATCTGGATCATCAAGGATTTCAGAAGTGGATTGCTTGAGAGTTTGACTTCTGAGCTGCAATAGACTATGAATCTCTGGTACATAAAAAGATACATAGAAGGTCACGGTTTCAATGTTTTATGTTTAGGCAAATGAGAGATTAGCGCCGCACAGGAATAAACTATCATTTCCTCTTTAATAGAAAGATGTTCAACAAGCTGGATAGACCTTCCTTTAGAAAAAAACAAACAAAAAACCTACCAACCAACCAACAACAAAAAAAAAAAGGGCAAAAAGATTGTCTTTCTTTCAGTCTCCCTCACCTGAGGGAGTGGCAGTACAAGAAGGCAGCATTCAGCTTTATGACAAACACACCCTTTTTGTCCCATGGATTCCTGCACTGTCCCCAGTACAATTACCTACAATCCTTCAGAAGAGTGGGAAATCAAGGGGAATGGAGCCTTTGAAGAAACTACTCGCTAGACACACGCATGAAGAAAACCCAAGCTTTGAACCAGTTGTCTGATATATGCAACCCTAGAGTTTTCCAGAGTTTTGAATCAACCCAGTGTTAAGTACATTTCACATGAAATCAACAGCTGCATTCGGGGACTGATCTTCATTGTCATACACAGGACAAAACAGTACGTATTTACTATATATTAGCTAAGCAGTGCTAAGAAATTTGAAATTAACACATTAGACATGGAAAAAAACTTTTAGCTCTGAATTCCTACCTTGCCAGTGACAAACTGAAAATACAAGTAATTACCAAGAGCAAAGATATTTTTCCCCACAAATTCAGCACAAGTTCAATATTGCTTCCAAAGTAAGACTATTCTGCAAAAGAGCTCATGGCAATCTCCTTTCCTTCACAGCTGAACTCTGAACTAAGTTGAGCTAATCCTACTTGTACTTCCATGTACAGCTTTGTTTCACCTATTTATTAAAAATCCTTCAGTTCTCACAGACCTTAGGATTTCTGAACTCCTTTTAGCACCTTTATCAAGTTGTCCTATGTCCTGATCTTTCTCAAGAAGCTAGATTTTCCACCACACTTGGCTTCACCACATTCTGCTTTGACAATACCTTACTAAGACTGTGCTTTGTGGACTCCAGAAAAAGCCCATAATACTGGGGAGATATGCTCAAGCAATAAAATGATAGGTTATTATCTTCCTTCCCTATAATTCCCTATAATATAATGCCTTCAGAAATACAGCTCAAATGTTTTCTGTTTGCTGCTGCCAGTATCACTTTACCAATTAACCCAATATGCTACCTACCCCTCCCTCTAGATCCTTCACCATGATTGTTTTCACCTCTACAAAAAAAAATCCCTGTATTTCACAATTTTTTTCCTCTACTACATGGCCTTTTTTTCGTGCACCGACCTCCCTTAACAACCATAAAAGATTTGGTATACAACACAGCTTAGTCAGAATTAAACTTTAAAAGAGTTCAAGATTTTTTGGTAACTATGTTAAACTGGAAACCTGTGGAGAGACAGATTCACCATGAAAGAGAAAGAGAAGATACCTCTCCAGATTGTTTCTAAAGATTTAAGTGTATGCTAGTAAGTTCTCATCTTACCAGCTTTTCAGTCATTGTTTTTAAAGACACTCCCTAAACCATGTAATACTTAAGACTTCCACAGCACTTACCTTCCCCTGATAAGAAAATTTCTTCTTAAGGTAAGGAACACCTAAACACCTGTTGTTTTAACCATGCCCTGTTTATAAATGTAACCACAGCACTCAGGTTACCAGCTTTAGGTGAGAAAATGAGTCAATAGCAGCAAACTGGATTAAAACGCAGGGCTCAGTTTCTAATACATGTACTTGAGGCAGAAAAAGAAGTCTGCAAAATGTGTTGCTGTTCAGTTTTCATTGTTATTCTCCAACTCTGGGCTGAAACCAGGAAAGTTTACAGCAATCCTGTGACTACTGTAATTTGTACCTTGCTGCAGGGGAGCCTAATTGACTCTTTGGCCTCAGGAAAGAGAAAACAGCGAACGAAAAAATCCAAACAAACCCAAAGAAAACACCGTCAGCTACACACAGACCAGGGGCTGAGCTCTGACATCGAGGTCACAAGACCTCTTACAGCGCAGGCTTTGCCTCCTGACTGCCCGAGGTCTGGCATAGCGCGGGGAGCGCACAACGAGGCTTACGAGAAGGATCCTGTGCCGTCAGTGTAATCTGGGCATCGCAGATTCCTCAGGGATCACCACAGCACGCTGATGTAGCGGTGCGCCCATACGCACAAGGGTGCAAGATAACTAAGCAGCCTCCCAAAAGTTACACTTCAGCCTCGCCTACTTACTTCTGCCTTCCCACTAAGGGCTCTCCGGGGTTTAATTTTCCACTACAGACACGCTACAGCCGCGGCGCGACCCACCTTGCCCGCTCACAGTGTCTCGCTCAGCGGTACCTCAGGGCCGAGCAGCCGCCCCGCGCCACCTCCGGCCGCGCAGCGCTACCCGGGCCGGGCCGCGCCCCGCCCTCGCGGGAGCTGCGGCTGCCGCACCCACGGACATTGTCCCCGCAGCCAGAGGGCGGCCGCGACCGCGGCGAGGGGAGCGCTGAGCCACCCGCCCGCTCCGGTGGCGAGAGAAGAGCCGCTACCCTGCAGGTGGAGCCTTTAAAGCACCCGGGCTGCCGGGAGCACCCCGCTGAGGGAGGCGGCCGCTCCCCGTCCTGCCGCGAGGGGGCGCTGGGCGGGCGAGGCGGCGCGGGAGGGGATTTGCCTCAGGCGCTGGCGCAGGGACCGATCCGCAAGAAGCCGCTGCCGGCGGCGTGTAAATATCCGAGTTTGGGCCGAGATCACCTCGGAGCCGTGGTGGCAGAGCGGGAAGGTGACACAGAGCTGTGGGGAGCGGTTCGGCCGAGCGCCGGGGCAGCAGGTATCCCGGGGGGCGGGCGTTCCGCGTCTGAGCCCTCAGGGAAGGATGCGAGGGATGAAATGGCGGCGGGAGCGGGGGGGCTGCGCCCGCGGGTGGGACCAGGAACGCTTTGGAAGGCGGCGAGGGCGGCCGGGAGGGGCTGCTGTCCTGCCCAAGTTCAGCAAAAGCTCTTGAGCTTGTGCGTTAATGCTGTGCGGGCTTGGAGCCCGCAGCCTTCAGTCCCTTCGCTCGCCGCCGGAACATGAGTGAGAACGGTGGTTTCATTCACTGACCCGTAGGAAAAGTGGAAGCGAGGTTGTTTTCTCCCACTGAATCACTGGTGTTGATAAGCAATGGTCGTTTTAATTGAGTGCAAAAGTTAAAACGTCGTCCTGAGAGGAGACAAAAAGTTTGGAAGACAAAAAATGCAGAACGAACAATTTAATTGCCCACCAGGATACTGACGCTGAGATGTTTAAAGAGATTGAGCCTTGTGGTGCCTTCACATGGTCCTGCTGAGTACTGTCAAGGACCAGGCAGCCCGCTCCATACATCCCTCTCTTCAGCAGTTCTCTTTGGTTTGCTTTTTTGGCTTTTTATGTTATGCTCCCCAAAGTATCCTGGAGAAAGTCAGCTGTTTTCTCAGTGCAATGACAGAACCACTGCTTTATGAGTTTGTTAAAAATAATAAAAAAAAAAAAAAAAAGAAAAAAAAAAAGAAAAGCGTGTTCCCAAGCGTTGAACCGCTGGAATCTCGTGCGGTGCCCCGTGGCATCGGAGCCCTCTGGGATTTGCCAGGAGCGAGAATTCCCCGGGCTGGGAAGGCCCCGGGCAGGTGGCCCCCCGCCGTGCTCCGGAGCGGAGCGCGCTGTGCGGCGGGGCCGCTCCCGGTCAGCACCAGGGACAGGGCGGCAGCGCGGGCGGCACCGGCCCCACTGCGCGGGCCCGGGGAAAAACCTCCGCACTGAGGGGCCGAAAGCGCCTCACGGGCCGGGATAAACACAGCAATGGAATCGCTGAAATGCACAGCCCTTTTCAGAACTTTCTCAGCTCCAGCCTACTTAAAAGGATCGCAGTTCAGGTTTAGTTTCTTGTCTTATGGAACCTCAAGTCTCTTTACACTTTAAGTCCTGACTGTGGTACACATCAAGTGGGCTCTTTTGGTCCAATACACAGGATGCACAGACAAGGCCAGGAAAAATTGATCTAAATTATTTCTGTATTTGTATTTGGCCAAAATTCATATTCATATGGATTGTGACTTAATGGTAGTTGCAAAAATATTCCACTGACAAGTTGGCTTATATCCCCAAAGGAAACATTTTGCGTCTTGTGATGAGGTGAGCAACCTCATAAAGTAGCTTACTTGGTGATTTAGGCTGGAAAACATGATCCAGATGGTGCAAAATTATGTTTATTTAATGTTGTTCTGTTAGATGATCCCATTCTGTGTGTGATAGAAAAAATCATACTTAGATTTAAGGACTTACACCTGAACCTTTCCAAGGCCTTCAATAATCTGATTTTCTGCTCCCTGGTAAAAGTATCACCAAGGATGACTGGGAATTGGCCAATAACCCTGTTCTGATAAGTGGTAGATCAGTTTTGCTCCAGACTTTGTTTTTGTTTGAAACAGGACGAAATACACTAGCTCCTGTGTTTCTCAATAGGTCACTCAGGGCCAGGGAACTTGAAAGTATGGGAGCTCTACCTGCTCAGCACTCTCTAAGAGAGCCTGCAGGCTTATTCCCAGAAATTTGTGCCTGTCATTTGGAGGGACAAAATCCTCTGTCCCATTTTTCTAGAAAGCACTAGTGACAGTATTGAACTTGTATTTTAAATGATGGTTCAGAAATATGTTGCTTACCTACCAATGGCCTTGGAATAGTTCCCTGAAACACCTTCGGGGTCACCACTTGGTACGAAAAGCTGAGCACTGAGACTACACTGGCTAGGCCATCTTGTGCAAACAATCATATTTGCTTTCTGCAAAGTAGCTTACTGATAGATTTAGCTATCCATTTTCCTCAGTGACTCACTCAGTGTGATTTGCTTTTGACCCATGAGTTTCATTCCAGCCTGGGCAATTTCCTTTACTGGAAAATTTAGGTAGTTCTGTCAAGGGCTAATTTTCTGCAAATCTTTCTCCTAGTCCTCTATCCTTTCTTCTAATCACAATCTGATCTCCCAAACTGTTTCATCAGCTGTTCAGCCTCAGATCAGTCTCAGAAACATTGTTTTCCTTGTAAATAGTCCCCTCATTTTTCCTAAACTTCTGCCATATGTCTTTATTAGGGTTATGAGGTACTTTAGTAAGCTGTCTGCACAGTTTATTTGCAGTAATTTTAAACTGAAGGTGCAACCACTACGGATGGAAACTTAAAAGAATGATTGCTACCCAACAAGGCTGACCTCCTCAGCTACTGAGGAGCTCCTCACCAATGATGATGTTAGGAAAATTAACAAGTGCAGACACTGCAGCACAAAGTATGGATGTGCTTTCTCCTGGGATGATGCTTTTGACATCTTGTCTCACTCCCTGCCCAGCTGAAGGAGTTCTGAGTTCAGAAATAAATAAGTGATGAGTGTGGTTTTCTGAAAGCCTCTACTGAGGAACAAGTAACTGGGAAGAAGATACTGCCTTTGGTTTGGATGGGCTGTGTAGGTGTTATTTCTCTGTGGCAACACTGATGTGACTGTTCAGGCAGAAGTGCTGACATTCAGAGGAGTGCAGATCTGGCCTGCTTTTGCACTGTCATTTACCCAAACTGTAACAGCTCCAGTAAATGAGGCTGTTCCATTTATGGTTGCTTAGCAGTTCTGATTTTCCTAGTCCTTTACACGTGCGGTGTAAGGGGGCAGGAGAGTCAGTGGTTTGTTCCTTCTGTCACTGGCAAATAAATGGGCAATCTGCAAAACAACTCACAATTTTCACTTCCCTTCTGACAAAAGACTGGGAGGAATTTCTTTAAAATTAGGACTATAGATATGTCCAGTTAACAGTCTGATTCATGTGGGATTGTGTTCTGGCACTGGCAAAAAAGCTGCCAAAGGAATCTAATACTTTGGATATCCACAATCATTTTGTTTTGCAGAAATTTTACAGAAAATCTTAGGAACATGTAGCAAGCACAGCTTAGATGAGGATCATATTTTTAGTGACTCTACTTTGGTAATTTTACCCTTATAAGATAAAGGTTCATCATTCCCATTTTCAGTCTTATCTTAATTTTGGAGGCTTGCTAGTGTTGCCCACATACAAGAGCAAACAAACATGCAAACAAAATAATCAAAAGGTGAAGCTGTTACATAGAGTTCAATAGAACATTGTGAATTGCAATTCTAGAGCGTTGCTCAAACATAAAAAAAAGAAGGCTGTCCACATGGCAACCTCCTTGGACTGTTCCTGTCATTTCCCTGGGCTGTATTATTAGCATAACATTCCTGGTACAGAATGAAAACACAGTAATGGCAGTAGGTAATTCAGGAGGGACTATCAGCAGCATGAAATGCTGCTTGACTTATAACCCTCGCCACTTTCATGCTAAATTTGGGCTAATCTGGCCCCAAAATGTCAGCACAAAAATCTTGTGCACTGATTTTAGACAGAAGAAAAGCTGGAATTCTCTTTAAAAATAGTATTTTCAGTTAGTTTGGCTAAATAAATGTTGGCCTCTTATTTCTAACTCACTGTTTAAATATTCAGTTGTAAATGCAGGCTCTCTGTATAAAGGGAAAGGTGAATCTCTTCCCACTTGTTTCCCGTGGTATCTCTCTGCATCTCTCCACTGAAGATTGACTAACCCATCATTGCATCTTTCTTACAACAGGTGCTGTTAATCTTCTATTTGAGTATGCAAAACCTTCCTGAATGTGCCTTGAAGCACTCCAAGAGTAAATGATATGGCCTTTTACAGATGATCTTGGATACTGCACTAAATTGAATTGCCCAACTCACAGAAGGAGTTAATGCCATACTCTGACTCAGAACTGACTACCTTTGATATTTACCACAAAGCAGTGTCAGCTGAGTCCCAGTCTTGTTCATTTTGGTTACTTGGTGCCTTGATCTGATGATTTGTTCAGTTGAGCCCATTGATTTATTGAAGCAGTTTTCATTGGGACATCTGAAGACTGGGATAATCTTTGCTGAGGATACTGTAAGCTAAGTTTAACTTAGCTGCTGCTGGAGCCTGAGTGCTGGTATATGTTTTTCTTCAAAGGGTAGCATCTCGGTACCCAACCTTGAAGAAAGATCTTGATGGTCAGGTGCTAAATTTACAGCTCACTGGACGGTAACTGAGCAATCAGCTCCGTCCTTGCACAATGTTTTCATGCAAGAAGCAGAATGAAGGACTAGTAGAGAAAGGCTCACCATGTCAAAAAAATGTGCTAGAGCACATCTGTACAATCACAGTAAGTAAAATAAATCAATTTATTTTGTAGCTTTATTGGCAGTTTCAGTAATTCAAAGTTTGTTTAGGGTCAGCCAAGCTTTCCAACTAAGCTTCAGTGGGCTAGGGGAGGACAAGTGGGATACAAATTCCGGATCCTATTGTATAAGTAACCTGTTTTAATTCCCCCATTGTTTAAGACAGTGCACGAGTTAACAAGAATAGAGCTCCCAGACAAGTCAGCAGGAATGTCTTATTCTTTATTACTTTTTTATTATTTTGTTCCTCAACCCTTTCCTTTACATGCTGGATATGAGTTGTAGAGGGAACGGAATAAAAGTTTCAGTGATTAGCTTTTTTCTTCTTACGAGCTCTTTCAAGTTTAGATCAAGTAAACTAGTAACAGTCAAATTTTACTGAAGTCAAATAATTCTGCTGGAACCAAGCCACTAGCTCTTGGAAGGAGGAAGCAGAGAAAGACAAGTGCCTGAAAGTTAGTCACATTTTGAAACAGAAACATTGTGATGACTTGTCAAATGAACCAACATTTTGAGTGTAATTTGGTGTAACTTGCACTGTATATGTAACAGCTGTGAGTGTTGCATTTGGGACTTCCAAAGATTTTCAGTTGCTGAAGTTCAATTCAATGTCCTTTGGACTACCAGAATCCTTTCTCAAATCTCTGTCTCCAGTCCTGAGAGATGCAAAAATACTAGTATTGTGAAAATCTTAAGCGAGTAGTCACAAAGATACAAAGTGCTTAGTAGGGGATGTTGCTTTACTGCCTCTGGACTTTTTGGTTTCAGAACTGATTCATGATCCCCATGAAGTTGTTTAATTGCCATGATTTTCTGTTCAGAGAATTCCCCTTAAGTAGTGAATGAAAAACTCAGTTTCCATCAGGATCCACCTTTTATGGCTGAATTCTCTGAATCCTTTTGCTGTAAGTTTTTACTGGCATGATGCCATTCCTGCTTCTGTGGCTGTTCTGGTAACACATCTGGCCTTGACAATCTTTTGGCTAAAGAGATGCCCTGATCCGAAATGCCAAATCCTGGGTTTCCCAGAAATGGCTTCCAATGATGCTGGACAGTCAGCTGTGTTATTTTGAAAACTCCTGCAGTAATTTTATTTTTGAAAGCTGGAATTCAGGCAGCTCACACTGTTGCCATGTTAATGAACTGCTCTAATATGCAATTGTCTTTGTACTGTGACCCAGTGAAAATGGAGCAGGTTCAGCTGTGATGGGACTCTTTCTATTTCAGGAAACAGCACAATGAAGGGAAGCTGCAAGGTGCAGCTCTGTAACACATGCTGTGGCCTCCTTAGCCCTGTCTCTGGAATCATTATGGTCTGGCTCCTGCATGTGAGGAAAATCAAGGATTCAGTGAAAGGAGCAAGGAGAAATCTGACACAAGATGGTAACTTTGAGTCCCTTTTCTGGCCCACAAACAGAAAGAGAATATGCCTGTTTCATATGAAGTTACTGTTTTCCAACATTTTTGAATTCCCTACTTTATTTGCAGTCAGTTTATTTTGATGCAGTGCTAATGGGTATCCTGAGTTGTGTTTTCTTACTTGCTTCCTTTGCCTTTGGTCATAGTCTACCGTGACCGTTTGAGCTAAAACAAGAGTTAAAGTGGGTGTGATTTGTTGAAATGGAGTTTCACATCATATTTCATGGAATTTACATGGTTTTAATTCCTTCAGGTGAAAAAAATGGTATCTACAGTGCCTAAAGAGAGCAGTTCTTTCTGTGTGAAACTTACTTCTCATCTAACTGAACATAATGATCCTGAACCTGAAAGACTGGTGTGGCTTTTTCTTTTTCAGAGGAATGATTTTCAAAAGGAATCCATGCAGTGAATGTGATGAACCACCACGCTGCCTGATGCTACTACCCCAACTCTGTCCTTCATCAGATTAAGTTCTCTTCTTACTTCACTGAGCAGCAGCAGAAAGTGAGTTTTAACAAGTGCATCTGGAAAATAGCACTTCGAATAAGATCTGTCAATACACATTAAGGGTTCTGCCATGTGCTTCTGTTACTCAGAGGCTTCAGCTGAGGACAGCAGCATCAAAAGGATTCATATTTTTAAATCACAGTTGGAGGGTTATTATAAGCCCAGACTCCATCTGTTTACATGTTAAGGTGGAACCATAAATAGTTCCTTTAAAAGCCAGGAGGGAGCTGTGTTTAATTAATGCTGGTTTTGCCACCTGAGGGTATTGGGACTGCTTGGAAGGGGGTACTAGAAGTGTGAAATACTGAAAACTAGACGAAGATGGTGATACTGCTGGGAGGACTTGAAAGCAGGACTGTCCATGGGATGAGTCTTAAGGAATGCTCGACTGCAGGACCTGCCATGTAGAAGGGGGCTGAGTCCTGATCAAGAGATCAGGGTTTGAAAGGAAAGTCAGGTGAGAAACAGCTATTTTTTGGCAGCTTCGTGGAAAGGGTAAGCAAGGGCCTTCCCTCTCGCCCTGTGAGTTAACTAGAGAAGAGCTGACTGTTCCCTCATTGATGGAAGTAGGGAAAATGAAAAGAATCTCTAAGAGATGTGGACTGAGCTAAACAGGATTTCTGCAGTCTGCACAACAGGATGAAGGTGAGCAGTCACACTGGAAAAGAACTTGTAGATTCAGATCTGAAACCTTTCTTCAAAAAAAAGAGAAAACCAATTTTTCTTAGCTTGTTTTTAAACCTCTCTTTCTTGTTTTCCTTTTTTTAAAAGGTGAACTTGCATAGCATATCTAATATAGACAAATAAGGGAAGAGGTATTACAGAAAACATTGTTATATGTTCTGTTCTGTGGTTATGTGTTTACAACTATGACCAGTCAGTGTAGTGTATGTTAATACTGCCGGGACTCTGATGAGAACTGGTTTCCTCAAAGTCACAGGTCAGCACTGGACAGTTACCTTGGATAATCTGGCATGCTGTGATAACAGCCATGTGCTCCAGCCACTAGAAATTCTTCTATAATCTTTTAAGAGTATAGTCTTATTCTTGCCTTCTTTCCTTCCTTTCATGGCTGAGCCTTACTATGTTCTTAACAGTTCCTGGAGTTCAAGCTTTGATGAATTGCCCTATTTTAAATCCTTTGATATTAATGGAGCTCTTTTGTGCATGAAAGTAGAAGTCGGTCCTGAAAGTGTAGCTCGTGTCTGGACAGGGCAGAAACAACTATCTGATGTTCAGAGCAGGCTAAACTATACAGTGTTCTCTGATTTTCATTCTAGGCAATAGTCAGGAAACTTTGTGGAAATTTTGTAAGTTTGATTTTGTAGTGCTTCATACTGTTTATGTTGCCCTTGTTTCCTGGATGACACTGCTAGTCAAGGATTCCCTTCGTCCATGAACAATTTCTGCCCCAGTAATTCTAGAGCAGAAAACCCTCAAAATGATTCTACCACCTGTTTGACTTTGCTCACTTCAAGGGACAAAGACATAAATATTTCATGTAGGGCTTTTGATCAAAAACATGTACACAATTGCATGCTACAAATTTTTCTTAGTTACGACTTACTGATAAAATGCCTGATTCTTCTTCACTCATGCTACCTGTAAATAACTGACGTCTGTGTGGTGGGCCTCTGTAAATTATTTCTGATGAGAAAAAGAATGACTATGCACCCTTTATCCCCTTCAGTAACAATCTCTGTCTTTCATATGTAACAGTGTAGTTTAGATGTTTTGATAACAGTACAGTAAAGGAAGAAAATGTGAATAAAAGAAATGGGAAAAAAATATATATTTCCAGTTGTGAATCTTGGAACAAACTGTAAAAGCTAGTTGAGAGTAGCCACATGATGATGAAGAGCATATTATCTCTATTTCACAGGCAGAAATACTGGGATATGAGAAGATTAGGTAATTTTCCCAGGGTCACACCGACAACATGGAAAAAAGAAAAAATAGAATCTTGGACTTCTGATTCAAACTTTTATTCATTTTTTTAGGACTGTCATTCCTCCTCTTGGTAAGGGTTTGCTATACCAAAGCACTTGCTGCTTTCTAGATCAAATCAAATTTGCAACTCAGCTCACCTATCAGTAACCTTGGCTTTACAGAATCTAAAACTTAGAAAAAATATTAATGTAAAGTTCCATGGAGTTAGCAGAAAATACTAGTCTGGAAAAATATTTTTTAAATTCAGTAACTTTTAGTACTGACCTAACATACCCTTAACTCCTTCATTTCACTTGTGTGTCCTGAGGGGTTGTGTAAATATTTATGCATATGATTAACTTTAGGCATCTGAAAAACTTAATAAGAAAGCAGTTTTACCAGTTTTACAGAAAAGGGTTCATCTGTGTGTGTGTAATACATTTTTTGAAGTACTGAGGCTTTTGAAGGAAATGCTGTTACATTGGAGGTACAGTCACTTTCTTCGTAACCTTTAAGGCATGGCACTGTGTGGAAGGGTAGAGATCCTCCTTTCTATTTTTCCAGTCAGTGGAAAACATTGTAGCAATGGTAAGTATGCGTCCCACAGCCTATTCAGGAAATGTTCCTCTATGGAACTTCACATTGGAGACCTCATTCTCAATGATGTCGTCTCAGATTTTTGTGTCTCTTTCCAAACCATCTTCTTGTACACTTGTGGAAGTCACAGTGAAGTGAAAATGTTGAGGGAAATGAGCAATGGCTTTGCTTTTACATTGTGGGTAAAACATGCCCCACAAAAATTCCCCTTAGCAAGTTATTTTACATGGGTGTCATGTTAATTTTTTTATGTGCATGATGAGCTTTACGCTCAGGTTATGTCTGTGCACTGGCACAGCTTAACCAGAGCTGCAGCTCTCTCTGCTCTGCACTATACCTAAGGCTCGACTCAAGCCTGATGAAGTTACACATTCTACCTATCCTCCAAGTTACAGTCAGTATCAGAAGACCTACTTAAGCCATTTTTTCTGTGCTTCTGAGTCATAGATCTGGTGAATTGTGACTGAGTGTGGATTGCAGCAACCCAAATGAAAGTGGATCTTAAAAAGGTTCTCCCACATAAAGTCTCCTTGGCAAGGGTTGATTAATGTTTTCCTGAAAGTGACTAAAAGTATCTTTGGTATTAAATCTACATAAATACATGTGTTTGTGTAAGTTTAAAAAGCAAAAAACCCCAAACCAACCGAGAAAAAAAAAAAAGAAAACAAACCCCAGCAAAACCCAAAACCAACAAAAAAACTAAACAGAAGGGTAGGGAAGAAAAGTTCACTCTGAAGAGGGGTGAATCCCATCCCATTTTTTGACAGCCACTGGGGTAGTCCTACTATTTACCCCCAGTTTCTGGTGAATCTTGAGAGCCAATTTCATTGCTAAAAGTGTTTTTAGGGTAATAGGCGAACCAACCACCATGAGTCCAGCTTTGTAGTCTAATATCATACGATTTTGGCATCTCTGTATTCAGTGAGTGAGGATTTTCCTACACTGATGTGACTCTTGCAGCATTTGCTTTGCTCTGCAAGCTGGGTATATAGAATTCCTGTGGTGTGTCTCCAGCAGAGCCCTGCTGCTGCCGGAACTGCTGTAACTAAAATAAGTGTTTTCCTACAAAACACCAAAAAAAGTTTTATAAATGGTTTGTATCAGACTGTTAAGGTTGGATTTGCTGTGGAGAAACTTTTCTGCCTTTATTAAGCTTACACTGATGATCTACTCAGTCTGTTCTCCTTAGAAGGGAAGTAAATAGGACAGCTTGTAAATCTCGTCAGCTGTGAAGTTTGCATAAATTTGAAAATGAGCATTTAGGTTATAAATTCGAGGGGGTAAGGGAGGTACAGTAATCATTTAGTGTATAGGATCGTGGCCCATGTCGAAAGGTGCTAGGAATGACACTAATAATAACTTATTTGTTTTAAGACTGCTTTTATATAAACCTATTTATAACATTCCTATGACATTAGCAACTGCAAGGCTACAAACACAGATGTTTGAACAGAGATACTTGTTATCAGCCACTGAAATACCATTGTCTGATACTAACACTGCCTTGCAGATAAGGGCCCTCTCTCAGTAGTGGTTTCAGCAGCAGAGACAGACAGGTGCCCTGCCAGAGTTACTGAGATGGCAGTGCCTTTCACTGAGGGATCAGAGGATGAGGGGACATGGCAGCACTTCTTGAGATGGCCTGAGGAGAAAATGGCACCAACCACCCTGAGGACAACGGGCACCCGGGGGAATGGTGACTTACCCATGTTACACCATAGAGCTCTAGAAACACCCAAGAAAGCATTGGAGGCGTCTTTGTTTACTTCTGAATGTCAAACTTGCAGTGGGTTTTGCACATGACTTCAAGGAAAATATTGTTTGCTGTTGTTTTACTTGAGAATGTGTGAACTGTCAATACTCAATGTCACATTCTATTATGACACTTTTTAGTTCAGTGGTGGGTGTAAAAATGTTTCCAAAAGTATGAAATGTGAATGTAACCTGGAAAACAAAGGGAGTCAGACCCTGGTTGTATGTGAAAATTGGAAAGATTGGCAACATGTGGCTGCTGCCTTATGCAGTCCTTCAGTCTTGGCTTGCAGCAGCCATTCATTACACTGGCTCTTGGCACCTCCTTTGCAGGTCCAGCAGTAGTGACCAATTGCTCAGCAGTTTTGCAAAATTGCTTGCATGATCAGACCATTTTCACTGGTGACCCAAACCTGAGTTTGTGCCCCCATGAAGGGGCAGACCTTGTGTGTTAACTCGCAGCACTGCTTGCCATTGCCTTTGCCAGCAGCCTGCTCTGTGAACAGCTGCTGGAGTACAAAAGGCCGAAGGGAAGTGTCTCAGATTTGCCCTAGTCCTGTCACACTCCAAGTCACTGGAACATGTCCAATGCATGGTAAACTACAGGCAATCTCTGCAGAACAGCCTGTATAGTTGACTTTAAGTGAAACGTGAATCATCTCAGTCCTAAATTATTTTAATCCAATCAGTCATCTGTGTTGAAGGGTGTAAAGAGACAGCAAAACCAAGAGAATGGCTGCCAAGTGGAGGATACAGGACACAAATAAATCTGCTAGGATGAGATGAAATATGAACTAATAATAATTTATTCCAAATGCTGCAGGGGTTACAGTGTGAACCACTTGTAGAGATATTCAGATGAGATGAATTTTGTAGGCTTTCCCCTGTATGATTTTTATAGACACAGCAGAGGTGAAGGAAGGCAAAGCTGTTAGCTACAGAGAGAGTACACACAAGGGTTTTGAAGTGCTCACAAAGAAATTCTCCCTAATTAATATATGCTTTACAAGTCTCCTGTAAGTAGATGAGCATGAACAGCTGTAGTTCTTTTTATAGATACAAACTAATCTCTAATATATGTTAGAGTTGAAGGATGCAGAGAACAACATGCTGTGGATTCGTAAAGCTCTTCTAGCCATGGAATTATTCTTTTTATACCCTCTAAAAGTGGAAGGGAATGCAGAAGAGTGCAGGTATAGTCTTGAAAAATACTGCTTGGGACAAAATCATGACTGGAGCAAAGGATCTAGCTATTAGTGACACATATCATACACTCCTTGTTAACACATCAAACAGCACATGTGAGTTAGACCTATTTTCTTGACAGGTTCAGTCTTTTGTGACCCATATGAAACAGGCAGCATTTGCTAATGTTTCTTCCATCTTTTACTAGGGTCAATGGCCTCCGTGACAAAGAATTACATGTTTCATGCTTTTAAATATTTTTAAAAGCCTAAGCATTAAGTCATTATAGAACTCCTTAGACTTGAGGAATATCTTTGAACATGCTTCCTGTTTGAAGATGCTTTCTCTCTTCTTTCTCCTTGTTGCTAGCTGTATATATTATCGGTTTAATATTGTCCTCTGCTGGGAGACAATATCCTGTTGTGGTAGGTGAAGGAAGAGACTTTAATAGCTCCTTTCCATCTCTAATGCCTATGATTTCATTTACACAAAAACACTGTGGATTTTGAACAGTGTGTTTCTTTTGGCAGTTTATTACCAGCCTGAATGGCTCACTTTTTTTCATGATCTAACATTTGTCTGCTGCAGAAGTCATTATCACCTTCATTTTTATTTTTAATAACCTTCCTTTTAAGAAACCTCGATTTCACCTAAATTTCCAGACGTTTACTTCAAAACAATGCCCCAGACCTTCTAGAACCCAGTAATTTTTCCCCTCAAAGTAATAAGCTCATTACATTTTTACTGATTTCATGGCTTTTTCTGATGTGACATAGGGAAGAATTGATTTACTTAGGACAAAATGTCTTGCTGGGTTCCCTCCATTATTGCAGCCAAAGGGAGAACTGCTGGAAGGCCTCTGGGGAAGAACTGTATCCGTAGCTCTTTGTGCCCTGTTCTTTTGGGCTCAGCCCCACACTGGACTATACCTCATAATTCTTGTGGCATAGACTGATAGGAATTGCAAATGAATTTTGTCCATTTCTTCTTATGCACTAGAAGAGACACCAGGAAAAAGCTGAAAATCACTATTGATAGAACTCCTTCCCTTTCCTTTCAGGGGAAAGAAGTACAATCTCATGGATTTAGTCACTGCAGAAGAAAACTGTCAGCTATACAAATGCTGCTGTTTAGAGAAGGGGAAAATGAAAATGCCAAAGTGGGGATGATGTGGATTTCATACATCTCTAGAACAACTATTTTTGGGGAACTAAACCTTCTCCTCCCAATATTTATTTACGTTAGAAAAGCACATCAAAGGGTAAACAACTTTGAAGTATCAGAAAGCAGGTGTATTGACTTACCCATAAGACATTTCAGTACAAACACTGCTTTGTATTCTGCATTCTTCTCATGAAACCTGCTAAAGGAAAGTCAGAAGGAGTTTCATAATAATCTCCTATATCTCTGGGGAAGTTAGCTGAGAATGGGTTAAAACTGTCTTTTAAGCCACTGTTGGAAAAGAAGGTAAGTATGGAAAGGAGCATAGCCTTGTCCTCAAGTGTTACTGCTTTCTCTGTCCCCGGTCTCAGAAATTAAAATAAAGCTCTGAGACTTCAAATTACTGCTAAAGTGCATTGCCTTTCATTGGATTGTAGAAGAAAATGGGGGGAAAATGTGTCTTTAATGAGAGAAGGAAGTACGGACTGTGTATTTAAGTTTACATTTGATTGAGAAACTTCACAATAATGAAGAAACCATCTTCAAGAAATAATGCACATTTTCCCCTTAATTTCTCAGCTTTAGCTCTAAAATAGGTTTGAAGTTAATACACTAAGTGAACAAAGCCAGTTTTGAATATCATACTTCCCTTCCCTCTCAGGTTAATCCTAGGAGGCTTCTAAGTAAGGTCTGTATAGTGATGGGAATATATGTGAGCAGAGTAAAATCCAAATAAAAGAAATTTTTTCATGAGCTGCATAAAGAAGAAATATTAAAATTACAGTGTGACTCAGATCAAGATGTGATCCACTGGAGAGAGTTCTCATGCTGAAAAAGTCACTCCTCGTTTTTTTATCCTTGCTTGTCTTGTGCTGTGTCTTTGTAGGAGCATTTGAGACCAATCTAGAACTTATTCTGGAGTCCGCCAGTCCACAGCTGTTCCAGAGCTGCTGGCTAAGGTGATATTCTGGCTTGCATCACTCACTTAACTGCTGGACTTCTTGTTCTGCTTGTGGCTGTTGGACTTAGGGTACAGGAAACCAGAGTTGTATCTAGAAGGCAGCTCTACTCCTTGGACATTGCTGCATGTTATTGTAATAATGGGTATCTGGGCTGAAGACGATCGCTGGTGAGACTCTCCTTTTCTTTGTCCAATACTGTTCAGGCTCTCACCTTTCTAAAGGATGCAAAGATTTACAAGAAATGGACAACACAAACATCTACAAGGAGACCACATTGAATCATCTATAAAAAAGTGGCATATATTTAGATAAGCACTTTGCTGCTCCCCATGGCTGACTCAAAAGCAAACTTAAGTGATGGAAGGAAAAGTAGATCTGAACATTTTCTTTTAATATGTCATTAATAACTTATGAAAGAAAACCCCACCTGTTAAACAACGTAATGTACTAAAGCATTAAAGACTTTGCATTTGCTGATTAAGAGCTGGTCTACTTTGAAGAAGGACCTGGCTAATGACAGCACATTCACCTATGAACAGAAATACTGTGAATGTGCTCAGACAGCCTTTGAATTCAATCAGGTAAGGAGTTTCTTCAGAAAGAGCGACTGCTTAGGGTCATTGGGCAAGAGTAATGTAAAATGTAGCATCAACAGCAGGAATAGTTTGAAGGGGGAAGAAAACTACATAATGAGGTAAAAATTGAGGGAAAGATTAATTAGCGTTTTTTGATAATAAGCCATGTTAGCTGTCACTTGCACAGGACCAAAAAATCAGTTAGGATGAGGCTCACAATAGCTCATAAGAATCACTGCTAACAATAAAGAGACAACTTAAGGTGGTTGTATTACGTCGGGGTTAGTGCTGCAAAGACAAAACTGCCTTATTTTCACCTGTCAACTCTTTGCTTTTATTTCCATGTCTGCTGAGAATTAAGGCAAGTTGAATCACTTGTGAGAGAGGTCAAATATTTTTACCCATATGCTGTAGCTGTGTTAGATGAAGAAGAAACAGACACTATCACAACAGCTTGCTGAATAGGTGACATGGTATGTTTCAAAAACTGACCTTGATTTCCTCCAAGCTGCATGTTTTAGATGTTTGCTGCAACCCAAAACAGAGAACATTAAATAGTAAACAACATCGCTTTGTACAGCAGTACTTGCCACAGGACTAAGGCTGTCTCATAGGTACAGCCACCAGAATGGCTCTCTCAGCTTAGCATGTACATCATAAATATAAAGATGGCACAAAATTAATGCTTCCATGCTCCACTAAGGAAATCACAGACCTTGTCAGAGAACTTATTAAATTCAAGAAAATATTCAGGTTACTGGAAGAAGTTGGACTTCAGAAGAATTCTGTAGTACCTATGTTCTCCTTCTGCTTAGTTTCAGCAATGGTCTACCCTTTGTGGTCATGTTTTCTGCATTGTGCTGGGAATATTGTGTAACTTTTGCATCTCAAAACCAACTTAATTTGTGCTCAGGGACTGGGATTGTCCTTAGTTTTTGTTGCCAAATATTAAAATAATAGTTCTTACAGTAGGTGTAGCCATGTACTCTGTGACATTCAATTCCACCATCAATATGTCATCAGCATCTACAGCTGTCTGAAAAATGAACACAGATAAAGACAAAAATGGCATATAGGTATGTCATAATATCTGACACGCAAAATGCATAGGGGAAAGAAAGAGGAGAACAGAAGACTGACTGAAAAGCAGTGATATGTTAAAGATAGCCCTGTTTTTTACATCTTACCACATGTGTTTATTTGGTAGCAAATGGTGAGACAACAGAAAGATCGACCAAGTAATTTGGACAGTGAAAGACAAATATTACTAAATACACACTTAAAACCAAACATGAGACAACTCTCCATTCAGATGCTAAGTTCTCTAAAACAGCAGCAGAATTGCAATGAAGACAGCTGAATAATGAACCAGGGTGGGAATAAAAAGCTGATGACCTTTTACAGCCTCTAAGTCATTACTCATTGTGTTAACTCAGGTTATCTGCATCTTCTTGGCAGGAACCTTCATGATTAATTATGGTACAATGTGCAGATTTGTTAACTTGCCAGTTGTCAGAGAATTTAGGTATTACACAGTCTATTACCTTCTCACAATTCCCAGAATCCTGGCTTGTCAGTTTGGCTCTTATGTCACTAGTCTGAGTTGTGTCTTTATCCGTTTCGTAGGAAATGTGTCTTCTGGCAAGTCTGGAGAACATACTGGGAGTATCAGTTTCTGTTTCAGTGCAGCCCTAAAATTAATACAGCAAAAACATTTACCCTAGGTCTCTTAGACTATCATCCAATATGCTCCAGTTTTACCTAGACAGAAATTGTAAAAGAGACAGGCATTGTATAAAAGACACTTAACAAAAGTTCTGCCATATATGACCTCATAAAATGTTTGCTTATAAGAAGCACAAACAAAACTATCAAGTCTGTTGCGTCTAAAATTTGGCTTACTTTTTTTTCCTCCACAGGATGCACTGCAAAATTTGAAAGAAAATAGTGTTTCATTACGATCTATTGTTGAAACTTCTCTGATGCATCTTGTAGCTCCAAGGAGATAGTGTTTCCACAGTACTACCCACTTAGGAAGCACAGGTATTTGGAGGAATTAGGGCCAAAGTTTCCAAAGTGGCTTGGGTGGAAGCAGAAATAAATAGACAGGAATATCTCAGGACTGCAGAATCAGTGCTTTAAAAATATTTTGTTTCAGGAAGGAGTCCTGGGTTTATAACTTTGTTCCAATTAATGGGAAAACAAAACCGTGTTACTGAGGGAGTCTGTTGTTTTTTTTAAGAATCAAGATTCGCAGTGTAAGAGATGCAATATAAAAATGTTCCTTTTCTATTAGCCAGTTTTAAAACCTTCCACTTGACTGGAGGCTACCAGCCAGAAGAATTTCATTTTGACTGGACTGAGAAGTCGAAAGAACAGAGAGGGCAAAGAAATTGAAATGTCACTGTTAAAAACAACTGTCAGAATTCAGCGCTTGGCTGGATTAGACACAATTATTATCCTGACTGTGAAAAAGAATTGCCGAGAAAATTTAATCTTTTCAGTTATTTGGAAATTCCGTTTAAAATTATTGCAGTGAACTAACTAATATGCTTATTTAGTTAGTAATATAACTTTGTGTTTCAGGAGAGAGCCTGGATGCCAAATACTTGCCCTGTTTTCAGCTGCTGTGCAAAACATTTGTTTCCACTTAGACTGGCAGCAGCAAGCTGTTGGGGTCTTCTGTGAGAAAGATTCTGTAATGGATTTACTGATTTGTCTAAATCTGATGATTAATACGTTTCCAACTACATCCCACTTTCAGAAAGCATTATCTATTTCATTACAATCTTGCTTTCACTAGAGAACTATTTAGTGACTAGCAGTTTCTTTCTTCTGTGTCCACACTGCAAATCTATGGTCAGACAAGCACAGCCTGTAAATATGATCAGACTTTCAACGGAGCTCTGACTATCCTCCTTTACTTTCTAAAATTCCTGTTGTTCCATCTTTCCACTCCTCCTTCAGTGTCACCAACCATCAAGAAGAAAATTATCTACATTCTGCTTTTACACTTCAGCCTTCTGTCTTTAATTTCGCTTTGTCCCTCCACTTTCTGTGGAGCTTTTATAACGAGCACCATAATGCATTTCATCTAAAGAATCTACCACTTGAAAGGCCTCTGTATGAAAGTTAATTACTTTGCAATTAAAAATGGGTGTATGGGAAGTGTCTCCCTTACTGATTCACTGTCAGAGAGAGAAGACAGTCTCCTTTTTCCTTTCTGCAGCCCACTTATCCCAGAAGACTGGCTGGTTACGGTTGCTCGTCTGGAGGAGTGGTAACTGCTGAAAGACCGTGAGTCTTTAGGAGAAATTCTCAGTAGGGGTCCAAGGCAGGGAACATGTGTTGCAATGGCTCTTCTAATGGATAAGAGGGAGAACCAGTCAGATTTTTTTCTGTTAGCGCAAAAATTTAATCATCAAAACAATGCATTTATTCAGAGAGATGAAGTAATGCTGCATGGACTGGAAAATTACTGGGTACAAAAAGAGTTTTCCAGATATCAGATATCTCATATACAATCAGCCTGCAAGATCACTTATTCACAGTGTTCTGCAGAACTCAAATTTATTGCTTGGCAGGGATGAGGGCATTAAAATATAACTCTTGGAACTGAAGGGAGCTATTAAACCGATGTTTTATCTGCTTTCAGCTTAATCAGGGCAAAAATAAAATTCTGTCCCTTTAAACTGAACCTCGCAGAAGTACTACATAATGAATTATTTTAATCTTCCCCTAAGCAGCTATTCTAGCTCCTCTTACACATCTGTTTGCTGGCTATCTGTAGAGTTGTACAGAATGTGCATTTATATTACTGTATTACTTTGCTCATATGCAGTGTTAGGAAACTCTGGCCTAGCTTTCCTCTTGCTGCCAGCCTTCCCCACGTAGATGTTCCTGCCCACCTCTTCTCTATCCAGTTCCTCAGTAGGTCTTTCTAAGTGGTGAAACAACAGCCTGTCTGTGGCTTTGCTGCCATCTGTCAAATCTCACTGCCTGCATCTGAACTTGGAATGATAATGACCCTCCATGTTACCTGTCAGAGGAGATACTATCTGAAATATAAAGGCCTTGAGAAACGTGAGGAGGATGCACAAAATAGGGAAGAGGTGGTTTGGCTTACTGTATTGGATCTCTCACTGACCTGGTTAATGTAACAAAGTGCTTTTTGCAACATTGCCCAATGTCTGCCTCTCCCACGAAGACAGTTAAAAATTTATGGTGCTTTCCTTTGAGATGAAATGGTTTCCATCTTTTATCATGCAAGAGGTAAATACAGATCGGTATCCATAAGCATCTCTAACTACCATCTGCTTAGCAGTTTGTTCCAAGTACAAATTCCACTGACATTTCTATGGCATTGAGAAGTGTTCCTGGGGAGGGCAAGGCTGTCCTACAGAGTTAAAATGAGCAGGTGAAGGAGAGTTCAGGTACTAGACTTAAAACTGACAAAGTTGCTCTCAGGTTTTCTTTTCTATATTAAACATAGCTTGTTCAATAGAGTGAACTTACCTGTATTTGGGGTGAGTGATGGCGTAAATGATGGGGTTATGGATGACAGAAGCTTTGGCAATCACAGCTGGTATGGAGTGCACGAAGGGTGTTAGGACGTGGGAATACCTAGAGTAATGCAAGCACATCATATATTTACTGTTGAGTTCTACGTTGTCTATGCAGTTATACAGTGGCAAGACAATGGATTTATTAAGGCTGTAGAGAGAGTAAAAGGGGAGTTCGGTACTAAAACAGTCAGAGAACAAATTCTACATCCTTTGCCTGTAAAGATCAACATCAGTCTAACTGTATTTCTGAAAAACATGGTTTTCTTGGGGCTTCTCTTGCAGCACTTCACTAGTATGACTCAGGATGGTGGTAATTACCATGCTGTTTTGCCTAGGAACAATGTCAGCCTTTAAGAAGGCTTCACCATCCTGGTGAGGAAGTTTTTCACCATACTGTGGGAATATTTGTGCTCTGTCATGAAGTGGAAATGGTTTGCCAATTGCAATACAGGAACCATTTTGTCAGCTGCCTGAATGTTGAGAAGCCCTTTCACCTCTCAGGCTTTTCTCTGATAAGGATGTTCTCCATGTGCAATTTTTAACATGGTTTCTCCTGATCATACTTTAAAAACATTGATTTGAGGTATAAATCTTCACAGATTCTGGATAACACGCAACACTGTGACCTTACTGGAATGGAGTTTTTGACCCTGAGCTGAGACAGTGCTTTGGTAAGGCTGATGGAGAATTCAGCTAACAGAAACAAACAGTGGCAAAGCCTTGTGTTTAAACTAGTAATTCCTGTGTTTAAGCTAATTAATTCCCAGAAAATGCAACTTGTAGACCGACAACATTAGTGAGCATGACTGTGTGCTAGCACGCTATTCCCCATTCAAAATATTTTCCAAAGGAATTAAGGTTCTTCCTTCCTTTTTCATATGGTGGTGCTCTGTGAGATGAGTTGTCTTTGTTCCAAGTCTATAGCCACAGACTCCATGTCTGCCTCCCATATGTAGCATACAGTGATTTTTATCTGAGTCAATTGCAATAGAATTTCACAGAAGACATCCAGGCTTGGTCTGTTAATCTCTGAAAAATCCCAGAAGGATTGCCTAAAAGACATAGTTCAGAAATGGAAAAAACCTGAATGAAGGTATGTTGCTCCCCAGATACCTTCATAAGCAAAATTTGAAAATGCTCATTTGTAAGATACTAAAGAGTTACAAAATTGTCCATTTGTTCAGCTTTTTGTGAGACATGGAGCAGAAGTCAAGTTCAGCAGGTACTGGATCCCCCTAAGGCAGATGCTGAATTGTACATGACAGCCCAACAGTTCTATGTAGCTAAAGTGGTCAACTTAAAGCATCCCCGAAATGATTTTCTTTTAGGTCTGTTGCAGTACTGCAAGGTAGCTGTACTGCATTTCTGTGTCTCCTTGCTTCTCTCTGTCTAACTGGTCACATGTCACCAGTGGTGGATGTCCAGTACCTAAGTTCCCCTTTGACAGGAGATGGGGCACGAGGACACATGTGAAGGATTCGTATTTCTGCGAGAGGAACGTGTTTACCTTCATGGAGAAAATGTTCGTTGCAGCTTGGAATTACCCCTCTGCATACAAAGGGAGAGAATCCACTTCCCTCGGTATTTTTTCTTCTTAAACCTAAGAATTTAGAAGTGCTGTGTTTAGGAAACCACCTTCCTAAGCTGCATTTGAGATGAGACCCTGCAGTGGCCTCTTCCTTGGGTGTGTAACAAAAACCACCTTTGTCTCCCAAAATGCTCCATCATAAATAAATTTGGACTGTGTGTCAATTTTAGGAACACCTACATTTTATTTCTGACTTGAAAAATTCAAAGAGAAGCGTATTGTACTGTCATAGGAATCTTCCACTTGGGGTTTTGCAGGTGACAACACTTCCTAAAGCAGCTAGTCACACACATTTTAGGGAGGCGAAAGTGAAGCACAGGAAAATTCACATGTTAAGGTGGGAGAAATAACCATGTAGAGCCAAAGCATCTGGATTCCCAATCCATTACTTGTGCCTGGATTGTATCAACTATAGTCTGGTGTCAAGCTATGTGTTTTAATACTGTCGTGCTTCTGTTGAAATCACTGTATAAAATGCTGACAATTAAATAGATGAAGAACATGCTTTGATGATTTATATTTATGATCTTTTATATCCAGCATCAAAAAGCTCCCAATTAATGCATGTACTAATTTTGAACTTGCTTATATATGTAAGGAATTTCCGCAGTTTGATGTAACACAAAAAAATGAATATACTTTTGTAAGTTAAAGAAGTAGAGGAAAAAAAAAAGAGGATCAATCCCTGGGAGGATCTTTTTGGGGTCCTTTATTTAGCATTTCGGTGCTAAATAAAGTTCAGATAGTTCAAATATCCTAGCACAGAGAATGCATTCAGAAATCTTCAGCATGGCAGTTTATGCTGCCAGTAATAATGTTCTTGTTTTCTTTCTCTCTTTTTTTTTTTAAATTTTCTTAAAGTCAGACTAAGAAAAAAAATCAGTCAGTATGTTAAATTTGTTAAATATCAGCATTTGTTAAATATCATTCCTAAATAGTGAATGTTTTGGACATATTTCAGACATTAAGCTTGACAAGTAGCTTTGACTTTCATCTGTCTTTTACAATTTCACATCTTTTGCTTTCACTGAATATTCCTTTGCTGATACATTTATAATTACCCAGCAAAAGCTACCAGAGCAACAACAGAGTATGGTGACCAGGAAATGACAAAAAACAAGATGACAATCAGTGCAATTTTGGCCATCTTCCACTCATTTTTCATCCTTTTATACTGTTTCTGGAACTCTTTATTTCCACGTTTGCATCCAAATGTCTGAACAGACCTAGGGAAAATAAACATACAAAAGCAAAAAATGAAGGTAGGGAAACAAGCAAATAGCTTCATGAATTACTCTTCTGATACTTTAGGCTAAAATTCATGCACTTTTATTGCATGTTAATGCAAGTATGTGACCCATCCTTCACAATAAAATGCACTTCTGTTGCACTAATCAATGGCAAAATCCACATGTGCTTCAGTGAAGAAAATAGCCCTGTAGCAAAAGAACTTCCACATAAACCAGCTATTCAAGCAATTGAATAATGCTGAGTTAAAGACAGTCAGAGGAGTCTTTGCTTCCCTGGGTCCAGTTTTGCTACCTTGCTGTCACTTTGTACTTCTGAGCTAAGTGACCAGATCCACTGGGATCTACAGGGTTGGTACCTACAGGTGGCACATGGAGTGGCAGGCTGCCCTTTACTTTTAAAACAATCGCTTTTTGTTTCAGAGTCCTGTTATTAAATCTTTATTCTCTTTTTCACCCTTTTCTCTTTTTTTTAAATTTGTAGTTCAATTCCATCTATTTTTCTGTGAAATAATTATTGATACACTGTCATTAGGTATTTCTGAGGTCCCTTTTGTATTTATTCTGGTTGGTTAATTTCTGTACTCTTTTCCATATCATTAGATAATATACTGATCAGCTCTGGCCTAAATTCAGGAATGATCCTTCTAAGAATCATATTTCTTACCATATTGACTATTGACAGAATTCTCGTTTGGTTTCCTGTCTCAGTTGTACATACAAAATAAATGTGAGAAATGCCCCAATTTTCTTATGTTCTTTCTTTGTTTTAAGAAAACAAACAGTCACTTAAACACAAGGATAAAACTTTAGGACTGTTGGCTACTTACTTGTTGGCCTTCTTGATAGCCTCAAATATAGAGACATAGCTGTATATGATAGCAATCAAAGGAATGAAAAAGACAAAGCAGAAAAGCAGCATTGTGTAGGCACGGACTGATGGTGTGAAAGTCATGTAGTCCCAGGAACAGGAAGTCAGCAAACCCTCAGGAACATATGCACCTATAAAGAAAGACAGGAGAAGGCATAAACTGTGAAGTGATTGTTATTCTGAGTGCAGAAATTAGAGAAGATACTCAGAATAACATGGGATTTAGTCCTATTCTCTGAAAGGGAAAAAAGGGTTTAAAAGGATAAACAATTCTTCATGTAAAGCACTTTTCTATTTTCTTTTATTTTGTTTCCCTATTGTATTTATGTTTAGTGGTCTAAGGCTTCAGCAAACTGAATAATTTTGCTTCAGTTCTTGAATATTGTTTAAAACTCATCATAGACAAAGGGAATCTCTCCAAATACTTACTTGGGTTTTGGACCAGACCTATATAGTTTTTAAGTATCTCCATTTCCTGTCAAATTGCTTTCTTCCTTAGGAGTCAAACCAGTTGCTCTAGGTACCACTTTTCTAAGAATGTGCAGGTAACAGAAATTTACTGGGCAAAGGAGAAAAGATTTATTGTGTAGACCAAATTATTTTGTCATGAAGTAAAGCTGAGTAGAAGTAAAAAAAAAAAAAAAAAATCATCCATACCCTATGTTCTGCCTGAAATAAAATGTATTCTCTTTAAAGGAACTGTTTCGAACTGCTAAGTAAATAAATTGGCAATAGCAATGTCTTTTTACTTCGTAATTTTAATTTTAGCTGTTTATGCTGATATTTTCTGCTCAGCTCTTAAAAATATTGCGCCAGATGTTCTGAGATGCATCTAATTACAGTGTGAGAGTTCATACTGTGGGCACTATTACAGTCTAATCACAAGATAATAACACCCTGCAAGCAGTTATTCCACCTTCTTCAACTGAAAAATCTATAATCTAAAGCTATATTGTCATTTTGTTATTCTAACAGCTCCTCACTCAACTAAAGACTGCTTCTGTCAGTGTTGCAGTTTGCCTGCTTAAACATGCTTCATGTTTGTGGGGGACCAGAACGGCAATAATACGACAATAACAAAACTCTACTGAAATTCTACTCAGTACTTGAGTTGGTTGTTGCATCCTTTACTAGTCAAACATTTCTATGTTCTCACCTCAGCTGCCAGACACATTCTCTTCTGGAATTAGGGAGCATAATGATGGGCTGTGGTTTTGAATGATGAGTTCATTCTAACTTAGTGACTGGAACTGGTGACTCACAGAAAATAAACTTAATGGTAGTGAGGCAGATTCAAATGAGGAAGAATAACAGAAACTCTCTTTGTCACAAATTGCAACAATTAAGGTGCTGTATGAATGTTCCGATTTCTACGTGTAAAATTCATGTTTACAGAAGCATTTTAGTTACTACTAAATGCCATCCTTATTGGAGGCCACTGACAACACCAATGACTGAATGGAGAATGTGGACAACACCAACTGCAATTTGTCCATCCAGAACACAGTCAAGACTTACTGAAGGCCTACCTGCACAAATGCTCAGACTGTATTCCTCTTATGTGAATAAAAAGAAGTAGATTGACACTGCTGTCTTAGACAGCACCTTTGAGGATGAAAATTCATCAGAAATAACACAAATACATTTATTTAACTTTTATGTTGTTGAATTTGGTTCAATGGGATAGACATGGGATAACGAGCAGGCGCATTCTTCATAATTTTGGCCATGAATTTATCTACTGTGCTTTAAGCAGTAAGTAATGTGCTTAAGGAAAAGCACTATTATATGCCACTGTCATATAGTATGCTGTAATGCACCCTGCATTCTTTTCTTTTGATTAGAGACCTTCAGTTTCAATATGTATTTCATCTTTTTTTTTTTTAATTGGTTTGTTCAACCCTCTTCTGTACCTTTAACTGGTCTTTAATCCAATACTATGAGGGCAAAATAGTTTTATTCCATTTCACTTACTCCATCCAAAGAAGGGTGGGAGACTCCAAGCCAAAGAGTACAGCCAGACTCCTACCAGGATTGTTAGGGCCTTCTTCTTAGACGTCACTCCAACAGAAGCCAGAGGTTTTGTGATGACAAAATATCTGTCCAAGGCAATCACCATCAAAGTGATCATAGATGTAATGCCAAAAAGAGCTCCGCAGAAGGCATACAGCTCACAGCCTTGCAATGAAGATGACAGAAGTTGCAGTGAAATTAATCTAATTAATTTCTAGGAGAGTTCAAGTCTGAACTTACGACCTAATGTCTTCTGGAATTTGTAAAGCAGTGAAATTTGAGTTTTCCTGCAGTGATAATGCTACTTCAAAGCTGCTGTCTGTCTTGTTAATTACATTATCCATGGAGATAAACTTCAAAGATTTTGTTTGCTTCAATTGCTGGAGACAGTGATACGTAACATATTGTCACTCACTGATTCCTGATGTTTCTAGTGGGATCATTCCAGCAGTCCATTAATATCTTGTTTAACTCCAGTTTTACTGCAGGTCCCATAGAAGCAGCTGTTTTGCTTAACAATGGGATACAGTTACTTTGGTATCATGGAACTGTTCATATCTCAAGGGCGGTAAAACTGAAGTAAATATGAATATATTAATGAGTAATTTAGCTGAAGTAAATATTCAGACTATGAATACTTTAATCAGTGATTTTAATTATTCAAATAACCTAATGATTAAAAGCAGTGGTTTGGATTAGTTTTAACATGTATGCAAATGAATACTTGATGGAAGTAAAATAAAATATGCTTTTGGTCATCAGAGATCAAAATAGCAATTTTACTTCTCTGAGTTCCGTCTCTGTCAGTACCTGTTCAAGAGGCAAAGACTAGTCTTCCTCTTACGACAGTTGTATTGGAAGAATGAAAGCACCTTCATTCCACATTTTCTTACTACACAGGAAGTGTTAACATTTCTGTGGTGAAAAATCAGGCTTTCCAGGCTTTCTTGCCTCACTTTGCCAGGTTCAAGTCCCAGAGCAGTTATTCAGAAGGGCTTTTAAGCTGTTGTGCTGAGAGGCAGCACTTCTTTGTCAGAGGACTCCGACAGCAACTAAGTCATAAGGTGATTGGGGGAGAACACTGGCAAGAAGGTTAGTGTGCCTCATGTTGCCAGTGGTGCCTTTGTATCTGTCTCGTGAATGTAATTTTCCTCTCACGATGGCAGTGTATTTATTGCACACAGACACAAATGTTCAAAGAAATGTTTGTGTCAACATTGAAACAATGTTGAGAAGTGTTCTCCATATTGCAAGAGTACCTGAGGGTAGATAGATTAACTGCCACTATGGTAAGAACATACATAGTGAAATCTTAGAAAGAATATATACAAACCTTTCTCACCAAAAATCCAGTGTTTGTAGAGGCTGTTGGTGAAAAAAACTGGAGACTGTGTAATGGACATCAGGAAGTCACTAATAGCTAGATTGATGATGAGTATGTTGGCTGGAGTTTGAAGGCTCCTACTCCTACAGAGATCAGAAGAAATGTTGCTAAACACTGCTGCACTTTTAATGATGCTGTTACTCGTTCCTGTGAGTTCACAAATACCAAGGAACACTACACAGTAAGCTAAAGCAGAGTGCTTCTCGTTTCCCTCATGAGGGAACGCAAGCAAGGCTCAGTTTTACACCCTTATACTCCTGTGCACTTTATAGGATTGTTTTGATAACAAGCTCAGTGACTGGGATAAATCACACTGCACTTTAAATATTCTAACCCAGGGCACTGCACGTCCACAATTAACAGGAAATTAAAGTTGATGTACACTATGGATTTCTGGATCTGGGTTGTGTTAAGCAGGAGAAGGGGCATGCATTTTCCACTGCTGATGAGATCAACAGTGACTTCTGAATGCAAGGATTAAGCAAACTCACTACATACCACATCAAACACTTAGTTTTACATCAGTTCTTCTCTGTGACATTCATTTCACTGGCCCAGACTCTGTCTTTAAAAGAGCAACAAGTAGTGTATTCTGCCTGCTTTTGTTATACGTAGTATTACAGTACAGTGTTTTAAAGGGTACACATAAAAACTCAACTGAGAGCTCTTCAATTTGGGACTCAGTGTAACTATTTAGCTCCTTTCTCAATTTCAGTCTTAGACATAATTGAAAAATATGTGAATAAATGGTGGTTCTTTGTACTGGTCCAGAATCAATCACTAGGATCACCATCCCCTGTCTGTCAATTTAGGAGCGAGGATATATTATTAGTAGGTGCCTATGGGTTGTGTGTATTTGTTTGTAGTCTGCAAAGTTACTGAACACATTTCTGTTTCAGGCAGCTGGCTTACTTATGGTTTGCCATTACTTGAGGCTGCTTTGTAAGCACCTAAACTGTTTTCTGAATTTCTGATGTACTCGTTACTTAGCTATCAGTATCCCTTTCTGTCTTCATATCACCTTCAAATGAAGACAAGCTGTGTCGTCCAGTAGAAATGTAAGTGCCATAACTGGATTTCCAATATGGGACCAGCCAAAAAGCTAAGCTGGCTCACGTACTTCATCCTCACAAATCTGATCTGCATGCCAACACCTTTTCTCTTCTTAAGGCCACTGTCATTCTGACTTAAGTGTTGGTATCTACTCTGAATGAATGTGCTGAAACCTACTGCTTAATGCACCCCATAAATATAGGTTTGAGACCAAAAACTACTTTCGTCCACACTCCAGTGATCTAAGTTAGCACAGCCAAATTATCCTATAATTTGTTGCTGTTATTTTGGTTTATTACATTAGTGCCTAAAGACCGATCACACAGTAGAAGCTCACTGGCTTGGACATCATGTCAATGCTCTGCCCCAGTGTGACAAATCAGACACAGAATGAGGAGTGAACAGGAATGGTGAACACATGACACTGTTGTCAGAGATCCAATTTCCCACAGATATAAAAGTTGGAATGTGGCATTAGTTAAAAGGAAACAAGCCAAGTGTTGGAAAATGTGAAAAAAAATGGGACATGGCCACTAATGAACAGGGGGGAAGAAAGAAACTGACTATTAAGAAATGGAAGGAAACATCTAAGATAGAGCAGATTTGTGGGATACAGAGGTGCAAACCAGCCCATCAGTCCAGTGCAGACACAGCCAGTAGAAAAAAATTCACTGTAACATTTCTGCTTTGGCTACATTTCTATTGCTTGGAATATCTGGGTGGTTCTCTGCTATTTTGCTAACAATTTTGCTATGGCTGTGGTTAATGGGAAGAAGTCAGAGGGAAATGCCAGGTTGCTACTCTTTTCCTACAGCAGTGTCTCTTGATGCATTTTACTCTCTCAGTAGTCTGATAGTATTCATGGACTGTGTTTGCAGAGCACAGGATACAGTTCAAGTTCATACATTTGAATATTTAAAAAGACATTCAAAAGAAAGGTACCTGCAGAAAGCATAGAAGACCAGGAAATTACCCAGAGTTCCTGTGATCCCCACTATAAGAATGACAACTCCAATCGTATAATGGGCATGATCTGGGACATCCACTGTAGGAAAAGCGCGAGGAACATCTTGCACTGTCATCTTCTGTGGAGCAAACAAGAGGTCATAGGTATAGTGCCAAACCTTTCTGAATAAGCTGGCATGTGCTTCTCTAGAAGGGGAAATGGTCAAGAATGCAAAAAGACAACAAGCAAAAAAAAGTCAGAATAAGCTAATTGCTTTCAAATTCCATTTACTGTTGATCATCTTTGGGGGATAAATATGCCAACAGCAGTGCAAAGGGCAAAGGATGCATGTTTACTGTTGATTTAGAATTCTGGTGAAGAAAAGCAACCTATTCTCTCCCAAAAGAAAAATAAGGATATAAAGGAGAAAAAGAGATGGGAAGGGACCCATTTTATTGCATCTGATTTCAGGTAATGCAGTATTTAACAACAAGTAAGCTTCCTATAGATTTAATTTCAGGAAAATTTCTGTACCTGTGAAGTACAATTTCAGTTGTCCTCTGACATCACTGGCTAGACTTCTCTAAGTAAGTAGACATGTTCTATGGATAAATAGGCGTTTACTCCTTTAGCAGTATTGCTATTTCATTCTTCCCACTGGATAACACTGAATTGTGAGCTGCCCTCAAGAGCTAATTACGGAAAGCCTGGCAGCTTGAATAAGAGTCTTTTGGAAACTAAATTAAGGATCAGAAAAACTGAACCACAAATCCTTTATACCTTATGCCCGGTTTCCACACCAGTTTTGGTTTTGGTCTGCCTAAATCAAGATACTTTGCTCTCTGTGAAGTATTAAACCGCTTGATTGAAGCATTTGTGTCTTAACCAGTAAATAAGTCACAGCAAAATTCAGTAGCCAAGTCTGAAGACTGCAGTATAGGAAATGGGTATTTTTCGACAATAGAGGCGGACATTACTTCTGAATACATCTGTGGCGTTGGGCTGAGGTTATTACAAGCAGTGTGTATTTAAAAACAATGTGCCAAGAGCAAGAAAGAGGTGAACCCAGGAGTGCCTGGAATTCTGGAAGAGATTGTCTTTGCTTTGTGTGCTGAAGATTGGCCCGCAGCAATCCTCAACCACCAGAGTGCACTTCCTGGGTTTCTACATTAGCAGCAATGAAATGCTAGACAAATACTCTGATCTTAGAGAAAGAAAATGTAGCTCTGGCTGTTACTGTAATTGGAGCAGAATGTTAAGTTTGATAAACTAATGGAATGACAGTATCACAGCATTTATGGTTCAGGTTCCTGCAGCACAGTGGAAGTTGGCATAACATCATTAACATCAATGGGCATCTTGCCCAGGTAGAAATTGCTGTGTGCAACAAACTGCCGGTAAAAATAATCCCATATTAATAGCAAGTGGATAGGAAGAGTCTGAGATAAAACTCTTTCAAGTAAATGAGATCAGGTGTTCTTTGGTTTGGGTTGGTTTTATTTCTCTTTAGCCTTGTGGCTAGAACATTTTTAAACTCCTGTTCTGAAGAGAGTTAATTATGATTATCAGTGGAATGGAGATTTCTGATGTTTTTTCTGCCTGTAGCTATCCATTTAATCAGAACTGGATCAATGTAATAGAAATGAAGCAACTAAAGGAGCTTGTTTTGGCTATGAAGAACAGATTAAATTGGCTTTAATTTGAATTAAATTTGTGGAGGGGGGACTAAGGGAAGACTAAGGACAAGGAAAAATTTAAAAGAGATACAAATACACAGAGAAATCACAAGAGAGGCAAAGTTATTTAGGGGAAAGTAGAAGACTTTAAAAATTACTTATTCATTAATGAAACAAGTTCAGAGTCAATAAAAATGTCATGTGTGAGAAAAAAGAAAGGAATAATATTTCTATCAGAGCAGTGATAGGGCATAAATTATAATACTACATATACGATCAAGAAAAGGCGTGTGGCAAAAGGAATATATTAGCATTTTAGTGTGGACTTCCTGTAGGCCTTGGATTTTTACCAGAGGGTTCAACTCTGGCTGTTCTCTAAGAGATAAAAATCAATTATTAAAAAAAAAGTAGTTTCACTGTTTTCATCAGAAATACAATTACTAAAGTCAAAGAAAGGTACTAGTTGATTGAGAAGGCATTCGATCAGGCCTAAGCACTTCAAATCCATCACTAAGTTGCTTGCATACACACAGCTTCCTTACTAGAAAATAAAAATACATGCCTGTATCAGGTTCAGCTCTGTGTCTTCTATGGGAATTGCACGTCAAAAGAAAGGACAGGGAGAAAATGATAGTGCTTTGAGAAAATCAGGTCAGCAGGATAATCAAGGAATCAGATAATTCCCAAAGCTTTTCTCTATTTAGTTTCTTCAGTGCATTAGCCTTGTTTATTCTGGCTTCTATTGTCATCTCACAGTATGAGTACTTGGTTGGCAGGGGGGAATACAAATCCCCCTGTTGCAATCCATATTGTAGCACTTGTCCTTTGGGAATACTCTGAACAACTATTTTAATTGCAGTGATAATACACAGCAGTGTTGCCTTGCATGTTTTTCTGTTCAACCTTCTTTCCATAAACACCTCGTAATGAAGATATTGGAACTGGGACTGGCACTATTTAACGTTTTATTGGCAACATGGACAGTGGGATCGAGGGCACTCTCAGCAGCTTTGCTGATGACACCAAGCTGTGCAGTGCAGTTGACACGCTGGAGGGAAGAGATTCCATCCTGGAGAGGGACTTGGACAGGCTTGAGAGGTGGGACCGTGCAAAACTCATGAAGTTCAACAAGGCCATGTGCAAGGTCCTCCGTGTGGGTCAGGGCAATCCCAAGCACAAATACAGGCTGGGTGAAAAACTGATTGGGAGCAGCCCTGAGGAGAAGGTCTTGGGGGTGTTCATAGGATCATAGAATGGTTTAGGTTGGAAGGGACCTTGAAGATCCTCTAGTTCCAACACGTCTGCCATGTACAGGGACACCTTCCACTAGAGCAGGTTACTCAGAGCCCCATCCAGCCTGGCCTTGAACACTCCCAGGGATGAGACATCCACAGCTTCTCTGAGCAATGTGTTCCCGAGCCTCACATCCTCACAGTAAGGAATTTCTTCCTAGTATCTAATCTAAACCTACCCTCTTTCTGTTTGAACACTGTACCCCCTTGTCCTACCACTATGTCCTTGTAAAATTTCCCCCTCCAACTTTCTTGCAGTCCCTTTAGGTACTGGAAGGCTGCTCTAAGGTCTCCTCAAAGCCATCTCTTCCCCAGGCTCAACAAATCCAACTCTCTCAACTTTTAGTCAAGATTAAAAGCAGGTTTATAGCTTTTTTTGGGTGTGTATGAAAACAGGCCTTTTGCTAGAGCTGTGTAAGAATTTATGTTTTTAATCTCTGAAAGGCATATAATGTATTATTTATTTACACTATAGTTTTGCAGAATCAATTTGAGAAGTGCCACACTGGTTCAGACAAGCATTCCTGACAAAACACCAGCCTGCCTTTAGCCAGTACTGGGCATTTCATAGAGATGCCACATGTGCATAATGAACAACAGTGGTGTGGGACCTTAATTTTAAGTAGTCTTAGAAATTGGTTTGTACCCTAAACCAGAGTTATTATCTCTTGGAGAGGAAGATTTTACACCTCCATAAATTTAAATTCTCCATATAGGTGTAATCCTTTGCTAAATCCTATTTTGTTATTTGCCTCAATAGATGCAGAGTCAAGAAGTTATGAAGTTGCTCTATGTCAGCGTTTCCTTCCAGCATGTTAAAGTGTGTCCTGGTAGAAGCACTAGAGGGAGGCAGCTAAGTTTAATGAAGTTTGCCTTCTTAAAATGCTCACTGTTTTCCCTAAAGGGATGTTTGTCTACTACCTACAACAAAACAGCTAAAAGAGAACTGTGTTCTCAGTCATCTTTCAGTAAACTTGACTGAGACTTACAAACCTGAGATGGCTTATGGGAGTTTGGAGAAAAGCAAATGTTTTATAGATAAATATGTCTAAATCCTTGCTGCAGCACAATATGGAGCCTCATTATTCTACATTTACAGCCTGCTGCCACAGCTGCTTGCAAGGGAGGCAGAATTTTTCCTTGAGGGACAATCAGAGGAGCCAGCTTGCTTCTTTAGGAAGAGACAGACTAAGGTTTGGTGCAAGCAGAGAAGAGAGTAAAAATGAATAAGCCACAGGGCAGACTCATTAGGGAACATAGGGCAGAACTTGTATTTCACCATGAAGTTTGTCAAGACCCTCTAAGACACCAATGGGAAGACAGTTGAAAGGATAAAGGAATTCCTTTGTAGGCCAAACCAAAATCACGATTCCTAAGTGATTTGTCCAGGTAACAAGGAAGTCTAGATGAGATATTAAACCCAGGAATATTTGATGCCTGCATCTGTTTTGCTTGGGGATCCATTTATCATAGAGTTTCCGAAAGAAAATGTTTTCTAAATAGTTACTTCATAATTAAATAAAAAACCCCAAATGAACCAAACCAGCTAACCTCTGAATAACTTCTAGTAGAGGATTTACCATTTTTGAAAGTCCAACACACATCCCCATAGCATGAGAAAAATATTTGTGTATAAGTGATAAAAGGACAACATGCAAAGAATAGAATTCAGCTATTATTGAGAAAAAACATCTGTTCTTTTGCAGTGAGGAAATAAAATCATACCTCTTAATTACCATTCACTTGGAGGTATTTATTACTGAAGTCCTACTAAAGCTAACAGTGATGATGGCAGGAGCAAGGCCATGCAAGCAAATACTCATACTAAATATAAATCATATCTGATATAGCCCACTCCTCACAGTCTCACAATGGCAAGAGTATAAGATCGGGTTTAGTTATAGTTACAGGGAAAGAAGAAATTGTCATAAGGTCATTTGAATATATTTCGGTGCTGATTTTGACTGATTTAGTTGTATGACATCAATTCGAAAGCCAGAAGCAGAAAAACTTTGTCAAGGATACTTTTTCAGCTACTTCTGCCTGACCATGGCAGATGGATTGTATCTAATTTGGTGTAAAACAAGACAACAAAAGGGAAAAGAAAATAGGGGGTGCTACGTGGTTGCTTTTAATGAATTCATCTAACTTCAAACTGTTACTGGTTTTGCAGAAAGAATGTTATAATGGAATAGAGCCCAGTTCCAAAACATTGCAAGTTTTGGCAGTCCGGGATGAACTTTGGCAATATAACAAGTCTCTTTGTTCCTAATTTCCCTACAAACCCAGGTAAGGAAGCCACTTACTTACACAGTATGACTTACACAGCCAATGATAGTGTTAGGCCTTTTACATTACAGCAAATCAAATAGTTTAGAAAAATTATCTGACCAGAAACACTGTAATTTCCTGGGGTTCCTTGTGTGGAGTTTGTACTGCCTACCTGCAAGAGGCCTCAAACAACTGATAGCACTTATTTTCCTTTACAGGTCCTTGCTCTGATTTCTGAGCTTGCCTCTGTGGGCGCTTGCTCTGTGATGACAGGCAGCACAGAGAGGAGTGTAATCCCCCCTCAATTATGGTTTCAGCAGGGTGACGCTAACTGCTAAGCCCTCTTTCCAGTAGACAGCAGGGCTTTCCATAGATGATGCTTGTCCTGTTGAGCAATTTGGATAACAGATTTTGTATCCTATCTTCCGGATTTAATCTCAGCCACAAGCAGCACACACTGCTTTCACTCCTGAAACTCTCTTAAGCCAGTCTTTATGTCAAGCTAAAATGTAAAATTTTGGCAATACAGACACTTGTCCTAGGGAGAGGAAAGGGACAATTAATTAGATCTTTCAGCAGAATCAGGACAAGATCAATTTTTAATTTTCCAGTGTAAATCGCTGTGTCCCCAGAATGCTTTTCCATTTTGCCATGCGCTCTCCAGTCCTTTTTCTCCCTCCCTGCTATGTTCTGCTATGCTTTTTCATGTGTTATCCATCTAATTTAGTCTTGTAAGTGCCTTGGCTCAGGACACTTCTTTATTTTTCTGTAATATACTGCAGATATCCAGGTTTTATTAAAAAATAGATTTTAAAAACTTTAAAAATTAGGTTGGTTCATGTTTTTATTACAAACTTTTAAACAGACTTTTGTAAAAACAGCACATGAACAAAACCTGTAGTCCTAATAATATTCTGAGAGGCAAAGCCAGGAAGTGGACTTCTGAACTCCTTTGGTTCAGGCTTGTGGGGTGGGACAGAGAAAATTTTTAGCAAACCCAAAAAATTCCATCCTGAAGTGTCATCATAACAGATTCTCACCTTCACAATTCCAAGGAAAATTTCTTTCTCTTTAGTATATAAAAACTCAGAAAGAGCTTTGATAGGACTTACCTGAGAAAACCTTCCAAACAACTTTCTTGGGTAACTGCACATAACAATTCTTTTAACATTTACATAAGCACTCCACTGCATTTACAGATTATGACAGAAATTATGGGGATTTCCACCCTGAATAATAACACAAGAGAGCATTATGTTTGAATTGCTAAACAGCAGTTTAATATGCAAGAACATAGTTTTGATAGTTTGCAACATATTTGATGCACTTTGCCATTAGACATTCCTGCCTGTCTTCTGCCCATGCAACTCTGCTGAAAAACACTGTTTGTACAGCCCTTTCTGAGTTAAATAAATCGTTAAAGGAATAAAAACAAGATTTAAGTTTTCATTGTGTTCATTTTTGTACTACAGCATTAAATGTGCATACGCTCCTTAACTGTCCCTTTACAGTCCTACAAATGCCAGCCTTGCCAGAGGCTACATGCTACACAGCTTTAAGTGACAGAAAACACTTACTGTTGGGGGTCTAAGAGGCAGATCCATCAGGGTGTAGGCATTGGCTTCTGAGTCATTCCATGCATTGAAGGACTCCACAGTTTTGGTGCTCTTGGTGTCCTCAGAGGGACAAGAGATCCCCTTCTGAATGGGCTGATTATTCAGGTGAACAAAATCTAAGCAAAAACCAAGAAAGAAGAGCTGTCCTCTGAATTTAAGTCAGCCACTTTACCTTCGTGTGTGTGTGTGTGTGAAGCAGGTTGTTAGATTCTTTGGAATGGTGTGAGATCCAGTGCAGAGTTTCTCACTAGAGCTTCAGATTGCTTCAGTCCATCATCAGCTTAGCAAAGGGCAGCAGCAGCAGCTTCCATTTAAATACAGGAGAGGGCAGAGTCCGCACATGCCCAGTTTGAAGCTTGTTCCATCCTGATTCCAGCTTCACTTTAATGACAGTATAAAACTGATGTTCACTTAAAAGTGCTTTTATCTGTTTTTTGCCTTTGACCAATTTATGTCTGAATTTTAATGCTATTTCCACACTACCTCTGTATGAAGACAAAGAAGTTAAAAGGTGGAGTTCACTCTCTGTCTTAAATATTGGACCTTACTGTTCTTTTTCACTGTATTGGTGAATTAGTTTTTTGTAGTCTGCTTTTAAAGAAGATGCATGTGTACGCTTCTGCTGAAATTGTCAGAACTCAAATAGATTCTGATATTTAACAATGTGCTTGTGTGCACTTCTGTCTTGTAGAATTTAGGTCATGGTTGTTTGTTGGTCCACTTCTAAAAATAAACAAAACATACGGATAAAACCTGACATCATCCTTTTCTGCTCTTTTGTTAAAAAAAACCCAAACCAAACCAACCTACACAAATACCTTAGGCAGAAAACAGCAAATATCCACCTGTTTCAAGAGTTGCCTGCTTTCTTTTCAGTTGTGTTTAGGTAAACGTGAACAGACCCTTATTCACACAAATCTGGCTTTACATTCCACTGTGCAAAGAGAGATGAATTGCTGTATTCCCAGTTGAAGGCCCATTACTGTTGTAAAGTGAAGCTTAATTGCAACAGAGAATTAGCCACAGTGTGGGAAAAAGCTCTTCTAGCAGATACTGCAGCCTGAGTATCACAGAATTTAGGCCTTCCACCCACTGTCAAAATGACCCTGATGCAAGCTATTAGCTTCACTGCAATTGGTATTAAAAATAGATGGTGTGAACTGTTCCTGGAAAGCCTTTGTGAGAAGACTGTGTTAGTAATGGTGGGAACTACATTCCCCCAGCTCTGCACACTACCTTTCCTTAAATGAACAGCTGCAGTAGCTAACCATAAACTGAAGGATTGCATTTTTTTTGCATGAACGGGAGCTGTGCCTCTAATGAAAGGCACTCACCTATAGTGTTGCATTTCCCCTGATAGTCATTTAAGGAGGGAAACCATCCTTGTTGTCACCAGGACACTGAACATTAACCAGCACAAATGCTCCTTAGACTCTACAGGCCCTCAAACTGTGACACCCTAAGAATAGTTATTAGCAGGCTCATTATGAAAGGCAGAGGGGTTTCATTGAGTGTTGGGAGACACAGCCAAGCCAGATTTAAACCAGCTGTGGCAGAACTGCAGAGGTGGCTGATCGACTGACAAGTTTGACCTTTGCCAGTGTCTGAGATTCTATGAGCACACTTTTTAGAGTGCGCTCTTTCCCTTCTTCTCTCTGTGTGACATCAGACACATGAACATCAGGGCAACAGTGGATATGACGTTAATGGTATGAACTTCAAAAGACGTTGATGTGAACTCCAAATCCATCCGTCTGTGCATACACAGTGCTTGCACTGTCAGGATGCTGCAGCAAACAATGATGTTGGACATTTTGAGGGACAGAACCTTTTTGGAAGATAATTTTGCATTTTACTACTAAATAGTCAGGAGACATCATTACAGAAAGCCACAATGTGAAACTGGCAAAGGCTCGTACTATCTTCAAATGAAGCTTATCGAGGGAGTAGAGCAGAAAGTACATAAATGATTGACGTGCAGAGAAATGAGACAATGGGAGGTCTCCCATGTGTGAACTCTGTGCTCAAAGGAGTTGCTTACAGTTACATCCTGTTCTTGTCAAACTGATAAGACAAAGTTTGAGACATACGATCTTCAAGACAAGCATAAATACTAGATCAGATGTGATCTTTGACTTGACGTTCTCATTTTCTTTGCTTAGATACTCTTAGTTTTCTGCTTTATGTCTTAGTTTTGGACAATGCCAACACTCAATCTGTTTACATACAGCTTGCACATAAAGTTTTCCTTTTCCCTCAGTCACAGATGACATTTTTCCTCCTTCTTATTTCCTCTCATCTTAACAACAAGTCAATGCACTGAAAATATTATATTTCCAGTTAGTCTGGAAGCATCAACTTTTTTGGCATTTTTAGGAGAGCCCATAATATATATGGCAGAGTAATCAAATCACAGAATAAATACAATTTTTTAAAAAGTAAATTAGACATTATAGAAGCTGTCTGTCTTCGTGCTTCATTAGATTTGGTGTTAATGTACATGCCTTTGCAGAGAGATTCCTCTGATTAGTTCAGCTAATTAGTTCTCAGTTCCTGAGAGCGTATTATGAACGAATATGCAGTGTAAAGGAGAGAAAGGAAATTTTCCCACTGGGAAGCAGATGTTAGTCCAAAGAGGGCTACTCATTTGGTATCCTTCCTTAGCCTCAGGACTCTGCTTCTGTGAATGCTAAGCACTTGCAAGCTAGGGACATTATTTCTGAAAATTGGACCCTAACACTCAGATTCATGGCCAGTGGAGATGTTCTCACATGATGGTAGTTGTGTGATCCTTTATTAGGCCAATTGCTAGAGGCAATTCAGCTGCCCTGTTTTATGTGTGATGATGCAGCTTCCATGGAAGAAGAGGAATCATCCTAGAACGGTATAAGGTGTGAAGTATGAGACATCTCATTCTCTGTCTCTAGGGCTTGGGGAGTCAGACAAAGACACATAGCAAATAGTTCACAAAACTTTTTTCTCTCAGGTTTGCTTTGCTTTATATGCAGTGTTAAACCAGGGAGAACAGTTCTAAGTATTCTATTGAGCAATAATTGTTTTTCTTCATAGCTAAGACTATTTCACTTGAAGTTATCAAAACATTCGACTTGTGGATCTGGAGGGAAATTTGGCTTCTCTCTCTCTCTTGTTTATTCACTACCAAAATCTTACCTCAGTTGTATTCCTGGGAAGCCTAATGGAGAAAACATATCAATTTATGACCCAGGTACTTTCCAAAGGCATCAGCTCATCCTAAAGCTTTCAAACGTTTCTGCCACAAGTTTTGTTTGTGAAACATGCAGAAAAGTTCACCTGGTTTATGGCCCAAGTCTGAATTGCCCTCCAGTCACTTCTAGAAAAAGGAAAACCTATCCACCATTAATCTCTCAGGGTTCTGTCACATTGAACTATGGTGAAAGCAGCCTTCCCACCTTGAGAGTCCTGCCTTCAGCTGGATGCCAGCTGCCCACCAAGCTGCTCCATCCCTGCCCTCCTCAGCAGGATCAGGGGGGGAGGAGAAAATAGGATGGAAAAAACCTGTGGCTCAAGATAAAGGCAGCTTAATAAAACAAAAGAAAAGGCTGTGTGTGGAAGCAGAGGAAAAGCAAAGACTTATTCTCTACTTCCCATCAGCAGGAGTTGGCCAGCCACTTCCCAGGAAGCAGGGCTTCAGTAGGCACAGCAGTTATTCCAGAAGACAAACACTGAAAGAACAAATACCCCCCACCTCCTCCTTTCTCTTAGCTTTTATTGCTGAGCAGACATCGTATGGTATGGAATATCCCTTCAGTCAGCTGGGTCAGCTGTCCTGGCTATGGCCCCTGCCAAGGTCTTGCCCACCCCCAGCCCACAGGCAAGAGGGGAACGTTGGAGAGACAGCATTGCTGCGGTGCCAGCACCGCTCAGCCAGAGCCAAAACACTGGGGTGTGAGCAGCACCTTTCTGGGTACCGACACAGCACAGCTCAGGGAGGGCTGCGATGTGGAAAAGGAGCGTCAGCTCAGTCAGAGCCAAGGCAACCTCTTGCTGCTGATAATTTACTTCTGTTCACAGATTTTTATAAATTACAGACAAAAATAGCAGAAAAACCATGGACTCTGGGACCCTTCCAGGAAACTGAGAAAATTGTCTAACAGAAAAAGGGAAAGATAATGCCTGGATAAAATTTAATTAAAGTCTAAATGAGTATAAGATTTCTTTCACAATGATGGGAAAAGAACTCATTGTCCTCCTCTTTGGCTGGGAGCTGTGGGTGGAATTAGGTTTTAGCTCATCTACAGGACTACAGAGTGCACTGCAAGAACAGGTACTCTGCTGCCTACAAGATAAACAGACTGTTTTTGGGAAATTCTGGGAGAGTTAAAAGACCAGGGGCATAGTCAGCAAGGCATTAATGACTTTGAGACATCTTTACAAAGGCTCACCTGGGCTTCTTTAAATTATCTGAAAGATCACCTAGGTTTCCAAGGCCAGCATGAGGAAAGAGGGATAGACTACTCAGAAATGGGAAAGGTAAAGTCCCACTTTTCTTTGAGTGCAGACACAGGTCTAGGGTTCGAGTTACCACAAAGGAGGCATGTACAAAACAAAGTTGTTGGGTATTTAATAAGTTGAGTGATTCTATTTTTTCCCCCCATTGTGATGTGGGGAATGATAGTGACAATTCCTGAAAACATCTTGGGGAAGACAATTCTCAATGCTCAAAATATGCTCTGCTTGCCCACTAGGCATGGTAGGTAATCGTAAAAGTGATGGGATAAAGGGAAGAACTATTGATTTTTCATTTGAGTGTCCATCCATTTGCAGTACCTGCAACCTTCTTTCCATAAACACCTCGTACTGCCTTTCAAAAGGCAGTATCACACTGTAAAATCTGAGTCCATAGCAGCCTTCCCTACACAGCCTCCCCTGTACGGTGTGAGCCCTGGGTCTCTGGTTTGGTATTGCTTCTCAGAGGCTGCAACATCTGAAAACATGTTTCTCTCAGAAGCATTTTTAGGGCCCTATTTTTGTACTGGTACCTGCAACAAATAGATCTGCTTAGATATGCAGGTAAAAACTGGTTGCTCATTTTACACAAAACTCTGGTTTCAACCATCTGTGTTCTTTTTGCCTTTTAACAGCTAAGATCTGTCAGAGGGGAGCTCTCCCACTTCTTAGCTGTTCTCAGAGAGTGTACTGCAATTTTTGCACCCCAAACAACAAGGCAGGGAGAGCGTTGTGTAATATATATCTTCTGTGTGCTCTATTAATCATAAAAATTAAATTTAGTTCTTCATGCCTGCAGCAACTTGGCAAGGGGACAGGAGACAAGAAGACCCTTTGGAAATAAAATTGTTAAACTGAGTACAAAGTTCTGTATGGCCTTTCATGGGAGCATACTCTTGGGACTACTCAAAAATCAATAGACAAAATAGAAAACAGTAAATCAAATCAAAATGGTTTCTGTTGTACTGTAGAAGTGAATAATTCACCTCATGGGTAGTTCTAATTTTGTAGGGTAGCTAAGATCTATGGTGATCAGCAAAGGCACAAACTGTAGGGTGCAGCCAGCAAGCGCTAACACTGGGCTGTTCAGCCCCACAGCAGGAGAGGGAGAATCCCAGGGCTGGGCAAAGTACACAAGGGCCAGACCAGAAAGGATGGTTTAGAAAAGTCCCTTCAAACACAAGTTTTTTTATAATATTTAGCAAAATCAAAATCTTTTCCACTGAGATGAAAAGATTCTATCAGTGACCTCTCCAACAATCTGAATGTCGCCTTGTAAATGACATTAGGCTGCAACTCTATGGCAAGGCACAATCCAGCAGCTGCTCTGCCTTAGTTCCTCCAGCTGTATTTCCAGCTTCCTCTGGGGGTTTATGGCTTCAAGGGCAGGTAGCTTGAAAAGGTCAGTCCACCTCTGTTCCTCTTGTCCTTCCCCACAGAATCTGAACACAAAGTAGTTCACAAAGAGCTCTCAAGACCAGCCAAGCTGGATTTGCAGTGCCTTCAAAAAAGCCTCTCAACCCTGATTTGTGGACCGAACTCTCAGATTCACCCTTCCCTGTCTCCTATGGTTTATCCTCTGTGCAAAGCCTACCCTTCTACAAGGACCTTTGGTTAGCCAAACTCTTTTCAAACAATTTCAGCTGGAAGCTTCCCTACTTCCAATTCCCCAATAAGAGCTCTCACCTTCTCACATCTGTGAACTAAAGCCAGGTGTGCTGGTGCAGTTTAGTACCTACTGTAGTCAGGGAGAAATCACATTTAAAAAACAACTGAAAAGTTGCTGTATCATTGCAGAAAAAAAGAACCTCCCCATCTTTTTGGCAATAATTAGATACAAAAAGAAAACTTCCCTTGTTACTCTCTCCCTATTAATAAACCATATTGCTATCACAGACAAGTCAGTCTACAGTGGGCTGAAATGTAGGGTCAGCCCATGGTGGTCTCTAAGCTGCTTTGTCAATTTTGCTGAAAACAAGGCATTATGAAAGATTTGCTTATACAGAGATGCAGCAGAATTGTGTATTTCCCAGCTACAATACCACTCCAATAAGAGGAGGATTGCTGACAGAGAAGGGGTGAGAAATGAAATCGCAGAGAAATTGTATCAAGCATTTTCCCCCTACTGAAGTGCTGGCTGCCACTAGAGGTGCACACAGTGGCAGACAGCAGTGCCAGGATTTGGTCAGCAGTGGCAGAGAGCTTGTACTGCTTACAGGAAGAACTACTGGCACCATTTGGTTTCTGATTGTTGGTTTTTTACTCCCATCTGCTTATGTGGTAGTTACTTCTGAAATAGAAAGAACTCAGTGACTCGAGCCTCTCATGGGAGGGGCTGCAGAAATATGTAAGACAGAGGACAGTCATGGAGACAGCCAGATCTCTGATGAATAGACTAAAGAAAGAGGAACAGTATGAAGCAATTTGTACCCACACACAGCAATCAAAACGAAAACCCTGACATTTGAGAAATAATAGTTCACAGTAACCAGAGGGTAAACAAATTGTGGTGTCATTGGATATTAAAGAACTATCATCTTCCTCCTTAGCTGACAGCACTATTGTGCACAAATGATCTGCAGAGAATACATATGCTGCCCTGATGGCTCTACAATTATTTTTTCTGGTACATACTGTCTGTCTTGCAACATCCCTGTGAAAGAAATCCTATCGTTTCTAGAAATACCATCAGTGGTTATGTATGGGGAAAAAAACAAACCACAATTGTCAAGCCCCTGGTGAGAGAAAATTCTGTTGCTGCACTAATAAGCAGGTGTCTTAACTTGCAGCAACTCCCAGCCATTGCAGCTGCCCTGTTTTGCTGTTCTAGACTACACTGTGCCCAGTGCTTTCAGGAATTGGGGCAGGATGAGAAGGAAGACCACTCACTAACATCACCAAATTTTCAAAATCTTCTATTTGAATTGTTTCTAAAAACAGCCTGAAGATGAAGTGAAAATTAAAATTGCCAGAGAATATTTTAGCTGAGTCTGTATGAAATTTCAGTGTTCTACACAAAACAAAAGGGCCAGCAATAGCCTGCACCAAATTCTGCTTCAGCTGCAACAGTGTTCAAGATTGGGGCAGGATTCTAGAATGGCCACTGAGAACAGAGACATTATGAGGAGTTTGTCCCTGCTGCTAACTTGAAACTCTTCACACAAAGTCTGAAATCAAACAGACCTAATACTTACGCTAGAGCAGAATCCAGTGCAGATCTACTATCAGAGCTTCTCAGTGTACCAAAGTGTAAAGCCATACGCCTGTTTCTTTATAAACTCTTCTGCTAGGGCTCTCATCCAGCCTGTTATCACCGTGGACTCTGATTTCCCAAGTGTCCACATGAGGCCTCTAAATGAACAGATTCTTCTTTGTTTAGCTCTGCAGTGTGGCATTATTAATACCTACTCTGCTAAATGCCTCCTCTGGATCCTCAGTGACTTCTGTTTCAGTTGCTATGACATCCTTTTACTCCAGCCTTAATTAATGGAGAGTACAGGACAGTTATCACAAGGTTGCAGACAGGATGCAAGTGTGCAAGTGAGACTGTGTTCAACTTAGTCTAAGCCCTTTTCATTTTGATCCTATCCTCTCCCAGCTCTTTTCTTTAACTGTTGTTGCCCTGCATCCCTTTCTTTGACAATCCTCCACCTTTCTTTTCTCTTAAATCAGATATATATTCTGGTTTTCACTTCTAAAAGCCTTGATAGATTCTTTATCTCCAGCTTAGCTATCATCTTTCAGACAGCTCTGGCTTGCCAGCTCTCTCATCCTGTCAGCCAGTGATGCCCATTTCCATCATTCCCTGAACACAGTTTTCACCATGCATGATTTGCTTGTCTCCATGCAGTTCTGCATGCTGGTGGCAGTAAGAGACATTGACAATAGCTGGGCTGCAGGCACACACAACCTGCTGGCCATAGTGACACCAACCTATATTGTCTGATTTTATCTGCCCCTTTCCTGCCAGTACACCTCCATTTCTTGTCTCCTTGTACTTGATAACAAGCTCTTTGGAGCAGAGACTTTTTATTCTATGCTGGGATCATGTTTTGATTTGCTTAACATTTCTAAGCATCAGAATAATGCAAATGTAGTGGACTTCCATTTTCTGGTAATCCCATGAATTCGCTTAACAAATATACTCTGCTTAATTTTTTTGGTGATGAACTTGTGAATAATTCTGTATGACTATAAGAAAATGTCAGTGTTCTGTTTTAATCAAAACATGGACAGCTGAAAATGGTTTTCAGAGTTTAAAAAGCAAAAGAGGAAGCCTTCTGAATAAACAAACATCTCAAAAGCAAACCTGTATGAAGTGATAAACACTGGCACTGATCCTCAGAAAGTCAAACTACAATTTCTCACTTTAGTTTTATGATTCTGCCTACTCCCTTCAGAGCCGGCATTCCTGCTCATGACTTGCAGATGATGTTGCAAACCACAAAAACATAATTGGGTGATAATTTTTCTGTACAGCAGACAAACATAGACAAACATGTCATCTCTACTTACTGTAAGAATTTTTCACTGAAATAATATCCTGAAATTCATATATGTGATTGGGAAAGCTGGGCACTGCACTCCTTCTGCTCTTTCAGATGGCTACAAATGTGCTCAAAAAAAGAAAACACATTAACAACATACAGCCTTGAGTCCCCACACTTGAGCAATTTTGCACACCACCATAGAGTTTCCTTCTTGTACAAACTGAAAGTTAAGGATGTCACCAATAGGGAGTGTCTGACATCTCCCTGTGTAATAAACAAGTGGATGCATGATGAGGAACATCAGATTTAGACAGGCCTTATCTCACTCCCAAGTGAATGACTCAGCTACTTCTTTTCCTAGGGAGAAAAATTAATGTGCTCTTTTCTAAGCAGAGTTTCAGTAATGGGACTTAAGACCACAGAACACCTCAACAAAAAATGGACATTTAGAGGCATTTCTCCCTGATCACAAAAACATTTTCTTTGTGCATTTCTAGCCCTTCTTGCAGCTTCAGTTACAAAATGTAATTTAATAATTTTTCTTATCCTCTTTCCCCCCCACCAAATCAAAACTCTATCCAGACAAAAAGTTATGCCTTTGCCCTTAATACACATATATTTTACTATACAAATGCATTGCTGCTGCCTTTGACTCAAGAGGTGAAAATGCGACTTTTTTTAGTGTTCATTTATAGTAACTAATTGTCAAGGAGAAGAGGTAAACAGAAAATACAGTCACTTCTGTCTTCACAAATTTAAATGAAGCGCAACACATCCTAACCATGCAATCAGTACAAACTCCTGCTATTATATTCCTGACTATGGACATACTTAAAAGCCCACAAAGTCTCTTGGTGTTCAAGCTCATTGACTTTTGGCACAGTTACTTCCTTGGATTTCTTCTAGAGTGAGAGAACAGGGCTGTTTATCTCACAGTTCACAGAGAAACATCCTTGGGCAGCAACTGGAACTTGCTACCACCATTAGACAACTGCAGAGATCTCAGTCTGCTCTGGTATACTGCAGACAGCAAGTCAACAGTGACAATAGTTGGTTACTCCATGAACAAAAAACCCTCATGGGAGCATTCTTAAGTTCAATACCAAAGGAACTCAAACCTGTTTTCTGAGCATGAACAGTGGATTATGCCATTCTGAGTCAGTCCAAAGGTGTGTCAAATCCCACATCCAATGACTGAAAGCAGCATGCCAGGTAAGAGGGCAAGAATATGGTGAGATTTCCCTAAAATACTCTTTCAGCCTCAAACAGCATGCAGCTCAGCAAATCTGTGCTTCTCAACCCGTATTTCAGTGATCTAAATCAAACATTGATGGGGCTTTTGTGGGTTTGTAAAAGGATTCAGGATGTAGGTAGGAACGTAGTTTCAGTTGTCAGTGTAAAAGTCTGGGAAAAGAGAGGCTGCAGTCTGAACCATGGCGTTATTTTGGTCCAAGCTAAATTGCTCTTTAGCTTGAGCACAAGCACAGAAATCTGAACGCTAACACAGCCTCTCTTGGAAAGCTTTGTATAATTTAAAACACAGTCATACTACAAAACCAGTTTTCAGCTCAGCTTAGCAACTCTCTTTATGATATGCAAGTGCCTTTCAAAAGAGTTGCCAGAATGAACCAGCTGAGACCCAAGCTCCCTTTCCTTCCTTTCTTCTTATTATTGCAAGAGAAATTATTCTGCTTAAAATGAATTCTTGCTTTGCCAATTTTAATAAAACATTTTATTTTTTAATATCCCAGGTAGTCTTTTTAAAAGCTCAGCTTTTCAAGGTTTGATGATCAGATCTGAGAGTCACATTCAAGAGAAGTGCCTGCAGCTGAAGCACCCAGACTACCTGAAGATTTAGGAACATGGTTTTTGTGTAAGAACTAGGCCTAAGAATGGAGAGGCTGAATAGAACTAAAAATCTAAACAACATAAACAGTCACTATCCTGGGAATAGTTTCTAATCACTGCTGTTTCTCAGGCTTTCCTTGTACTTTTACGGTGCTTCTGAATTTCTTACCTTTGCTTTTTAGACATTACAGCAGTAAAAGACTCATCATGATTGAGCATAGAAAAATAATGAAGGGGAGACTATTACAAAACTGGTTTTCATTCTCCAAGTTTTCTACTGGGACCAGGTTCTTAATTTTTGGTAGGCGGTAGAGTTACGGATATATGAGAAACATCCACTCATAAGGAGATGACTATTTTAGTCCTTTAATGATCATCTGTGCATGTGTATTTTGGAGCCCTGGTTCTAGAACCTATATATTTATTGTGAGGTCACTTAATGTACTTTTCTGAAAGTACATATGTAGGAGCCAAAGATGCCGGTGATCTTTTGTGCAGAGTACTTATCTAACTAAACTCTGAGGAATAATTTGCAATTTGCTTTCTTATAATTAGAATTGTATGAGGCAGAAGATTGACACTGTTTAAATTTAGGATACAACTTATTTATTTACCAAAAGATATAAACTACTCAGTTTATTTAAATTAATTGTAATCTTTTTCCTTCACAGAAAGGAAAACTTTTTTAACCACCTGTCTCCAGCTGGGGAACTTTCTGCTCCACTTCATACAGAGTGCTTCACTCTGTCTCCTTGCAGAAAAATGATGGTTATTAGGTGACAGGTCTAACAGAAAACCACCACCCAGACACATGAAACCAGGTACATTTAAAACTTCTACAACTCTTCTTTTACAACCACCTGCACTAACTTTTATATGAAAGTCCCAAGTCTTAATTTACACAGGCATGTGATGCTTGTGTTTCTGTCCCACCGCTGATGGAGGTGGTACATTCTCAAAACTGAGAATTAACTTGACTGACTGAATCTCGCAGACATTTGATAACCTAGTGTTGAGTAAGACTTCCCCAAAATACCATTTAAGTACTTAAAAACTCCTGACAGCGAAATATGAAGTCAAATTATTATAGCCATGCAACAGAAATAGTGAGGGACTTAAAAGTGCAGGTGATGAGCTCTACACTCTATGAAAGAGTAAAATGTCTGTAGTCTACAGGGACGTAAGCTATCAGGCAGCTGTAGAACAGCATGCAGAAAACAGCCAAAGATATGTAACTTGTACTGGGCAGAGGTGCTAATGACTGAAGTTTAGGTATTCAACATATAAAGTAATTCAACAGTGCAAACTAGATGATATCTAGAAGAACACATACAATGTAATATGTTACTAGTTAAAAAGATAAAAAGAGTCAAAGTTCGTAGTCTTTGAATTTAAGAGACTGGAGAGCTGGATCTGGGTTTATGGGGCTTGGTTGCAAACCCAAAGTGCACTGTATTGCCCTGCATGAATCGTGAGAAATCCAGCACCAAGTTATCCCCTACACCTGGGCTCTACAGAGAATCTGGAACCTGGGAGTGGTGCGATAAGGAGCTGCTGCAATGGCTGAAGAACCTGCACATTCCCAGCAGCAGCCCGTGATCCCTGGGGAGCAGGAGCAGCCATGGGCGGAGTCAGGCTCTGGAAGGAGCAACGCATATGAAACACCACCCTGTTAGCATTGAAAAAAACACTGCTGCACGTGCACGAGTTTCCCATTTCTGTACCACTTTATACTTTCCAAAGTTTAGAGCAAATTTCTCTTGCAGAGAAGGTAGATGGAAAGCGCCTAACATTTAACTAAGTATTAGAAAAAACGTAATAAAGGGGACAGACAAGAGCAAAGGAAGGGAAGGAGTCAGCAAGGAACTGACCAAAGCAAGCAGTAAGGTACCATTCATCTAACAGAGGTGCCAATCCTTTACTCTCTAGGAACAGAGATAAATCTGCTTACAGCATTAATCAATAATGCCTGAAATCAATAATACATAGCAGCCTAATGGAACTGAAAAGTCATTAGTGGCATGGAAAGCTTACTTACTAAAAGCAACCTGCATAAACATTGACATTAGCACTAGTCAGAGAATGGACAACCTTGCCTGTGCAAAACCCAATATTTTATCTTCGAGTGATATAAAAAGAAAATTCTGGATTTTTTTTTTTTTTTCATAAAAAGAACTGTCAAAATAAGTCTCTCAATAGGTCCCTTTCAATATTTTTTGCCTGAAGCTTCTAAACTAAAAATATCTTTGTTTCAAAAAGGTTATGAGAGGATATTCAGGGTTTTTTCAGGTTACATCAGTAAAAAATATCTAATTGAACTGGTTTTTGCTAAGGGACAACAATTTAGAAACTGCTCAGTAAAGCACTAACTAGCACCAGAAGTTAATATGGGAATTAATGAAATACAGTAACTGTGCCATGTTGCTATCTTCCCCTTTAGCTATGTGAAAAGCAAAATACTTTTATCTATTTTTATCTAGAAGAAAAGGCTGTTCCATTACAGGAATGTTTTGTTGCAGAGTTTTTCTTACTCTTGAGAAAGAAGAGAACTGCAAGTGCTGTTATAAGACTAATAAATCAAATGTATCTTGTATAAGGAACACTTAGTGGCACAAAATATGTTATTCGTAATATCTGACATAATATTTATGTGATTGGATTACAAATTTGTAAAGCAAGTCTGTCACAGGAATGATCTCTGCAAAACTCCTCTGAAGAGCAGCTGTACTCAGACAAGAATGGCCTTTGAATGTCCAAAGCAGATGGAAAAGGTCTCTTGCAGTTTTTGCTCACCAAAAGACTGATATCCCTAATAATGAATAGTGCACAAAGAGAAAGGGAAGAGGTATCTTTCTCATTGCCACCAGCCACAGAGGAGGAAAACCAAAGATAGTTTTCTGGAAAAAATGAATTCTGAAATTCTGTATCAAATATTTTTTAAAGCAACCAGCCAACATTTGAGACTTCCAAAATTTAATGCAAATGCTGATCATGTTACTTCCCTCCTCATTCTAAAGATTTATTAACTTCAGGCCCCACTACTAGTTTACTTCCCTTTGTTTTATCCCTTTGGTCCTTTTTTTTGTGCCTAGAAGTTATTTCCTTGAAAGGCAAATTAAAAACAAAACTATCTGGAAAAAGCAAATGAGGTTAAATCACAGCTAATACAAATTCTATTAATAAAACTATTTACAAAAACTGGGTAAGTTTCCAGATATAGATGAAAAAGGTATAAAATAAGATTGCAGAAGGTCTGTAAGAACCACTGTAATAATATAACTGGGATCACTTAACCTCTATCAAACCTAATAATGTCATAAAGCTTATGGTAAACTGAACCTAAAGCATATGCTAAGTCATCTTGATTTTGTTTACGTATGTGGTATATTAAGGCATAACTAGTTTTAACAGCCCCTTTGTTGGCCAGGAAAGTAAATATTAATATGCTCTTTTCACTAATGAACATAGAGCCTTGCTAAACAAGTGAATAATTAACAGCATTCAATCCCTACATGTCTGACCAGAGCCCACTGTGTTAGACTAAGGCACATTTTGGTAAAAGCAAAACTTTGAGGCGAGTTCTCAGTCCAAAGAGCTCCAGCCACCCCTGAACACGTTAAATCCCACCACAGTAGACACTGGAGGGGTTGGGTTCTTTCAGGAGTTTGTATAGGAAGAGAAGAATAACTTTATACAGCATTGCACACACCACAATCTACCAGTGCAGAAGATGTCATCCTAGGGGTTGGAGTCCTGCTGAAAAGAAATTGGCTGTAACTGGAAGAAATTAACAGTAAGATGGCCTCCTAATATTACACTCATTACTATTTAAATGGTGTTTTGTGAAAGCTTGATAGTTCAAGCAATAGTTCGTTTACCCAGCTTATGCTGTTCTTGTTCCACTATAAATATTGCCTTAGTGATGAAGTATTTCTTTTGTCACCTTTTTCACCTTACTCTGTTCTTCTCATGCCAATGAACTTTACTTTTTCCTCTCACCCTTCATTCCTTTCCATTTTCCCAAGTTGTGTCTTTCATTCATTCCATTCTCTTACTAATCCTTTTTTCATTTCAACATCTTTGAGGAAGAACTGTTAATTTTGTAAGAAAATGGAAAAGCACAAAAGTAAGCTATTTTTCATAACAGAACCATACCCACAGCAAACTAATGTGGGATAGTTATTGCTTGGAACATCAGCCAGTCCCACTCTAATTCTGTGTCCAAGAGCTCTTTGCGCACCCAGCAGGCTAACAAAGACACAGACTTTTTAACAAGACCTTCAAAATCTTTCACTGAAATCTTTGGTGCAGACTTAGGGGCATTTTTTTTTTTTTAGGTAATGAAGGCAGCCTCCTTTGAGGAGAATGACATTACTTAATGATAAGATGAAAACAAGAAAATGTGGCTTCTCCCCCCAGAGTAAAGGCAAACTACTACATGCTGCTGCATATAATGCACTAGTTGAATTATTATAGTTTGGAAAAGCCTATACTTATTCTGAAAAATAATCAACAGTTTAAAAAAAGTCCATGCCCTGTACTATCAGAATATCATTATATAGAATTTATTTTATAGATACAGCTGTTTTGGTAAATAGATGTTGACCTGGTTATTTGTAAATTAGTTCAAGAACAGCATAATTCTGCTTTTAGAAGCTAGACAAGGAGAGTGGGAGTATTTTCTTTAAACCAATAGCATTAAGGTGAGCTTGGTGAACTACTATAGAATCTGTTTTACAATCTAATACAGTCTATTGAACACTAAACAATGAAACTAGGATTTGTTCCTTCATTTGATTACATTGTTCCAGCAAATGCAATCACAGAAAGATTAACTGCCTTCTGAGATAAGACACAGGGCCCAGCCAGAGGCAGCTGTTAAAGTTTCATTATCTGCTTCACAAGCAATTAACTGTGTCCAAGTAAGTAGCGTCTTATACAGAAGGGATGGGCAATATCTTGCTCTGCATGAAGGAAGAGAGCTAATTTTGATTTCCTTAGTACAGTTTCATTTGAATAGCTAGTGATTTTTAACATGACCACATTGACAAGGCACAACACCTTTATTACAACCTATTTTATCACATGACAAAACTACAGGGCTTTTTTTCCATCTTGTGCAGCAGGATACCCAGTGTATATTTGTTACATTGTAGGAAACATCTGGGGTTTTTTAAGTGAAATGATAGCTCCAACTAAGAAAGGCTTTCTGATATAATACATCAAAAAGCATTTTAGCAAAGACCACTTTCTGGATTATCAGTTGTGATGAAAGACATAAAAGAGCCTTCTGTAAAGAGAGAAGAGTAATCTTCTCTGGTTGAACTTGTCTTTTACCTTAACAGAGCCTGTGGAGGTCTGAGTTTCTCAAACTTCTCTCCCTTGGTTCTGCTTTAGAAGTAATGTTTGATATACTCTCAGTTGTACACCACCTTATTCCACTACTACCACTTGGTCTAAGCAGTTCTCAGTGTTTGAGAAAAGCAAGTTACACCATGACTTGCCTACTGTTCCTTAATATGATTAGATTATATTATCTGTTAGATTCTGATTAATCACTAAGTAGATCTCTAGGACATTCAATTTTAAAAGAAGCACTTACTCTTTCTGTTACTTCAAGCCACATGCTCTAGTGTGGCTGGAAATTGTTCAGGTATTATGAAAAGGTATCATTATGATTTTTCTTGCCAGCTTATCAAGTTGACTACAGCAAGAGGAAAAAGCAGCAGCAAAGCAATTTCTTAGCTATTGGAGAGAAGACTGAATATTCTGACAGTAATGATCCAGAGAGTTGAGACAAAATATCTGAAATGTGACCCACCCATGAGGAGCTCAAATGGTAAGGAAGTTCCTCAGTTGGGAGCTGCAGAAGTGAACAGTCTGGGTCATTAGAGACAGACTGAGAACCATTGCTATAACCCACAGCAAGCATCAAATTCCTGCTCATAACATACTACAGTATTGTCCAATTTAATATGCAAAGTTTAATTAGCAAAGAGAGCAGCATTTAGTCTGTTTGTCAAGAGTTCTGGGGCACTGTCACAAGACTAGAGCTATACAAGAGAGACCAATTAATGAAGAATTAAGTTTGAACATGAATAGCCTTTCCCTAAACAGAGCTTTATTGCAAGGGCTCTGACTTTAGCTTAAACAGTAGAAATAATTCTAAGTTGCATTTGCCAGGAGCAATTTTTAGATGTAATAAATCAACACAAAATAACATACATCAGTGGCTCCTACTTGCTATGTGTCACAAAGTTATAAATTGAGACGACTTGTACATACTTAGGGAGCCCTGTTACCTTCATCTCAACCCTGAAATTCAGAGTTGTTGACTAAGTCAGGGAAAGCTTACTTCTCCCAGTCTTGAGAAGTTTATGGATCATAGCAAATGCTGAGATTTCTAGTTTGGTGCACACCAGGAGGGGTGAAATTGTTTATTTACTTATCACTTAATAGCAAATACCCTTACTTTAAGCTATTACAGAATTAATATTTTATCTCTAGAAAAAGGATTACACCAATTTCGGTTTCATATAAGAATCACTGCAGTTTATACAACAGTGATTTCTAATGTGAATGAGAGCTTCACATATATAAATAGAAGAATACTTCGCTAATATATTATTAAAAGAATTGAATAGGAGGCTTTAAATGAAAATTGACTTAGTATTTCTAAAAAAGCTGACTGCAATAGTCTGAACTAGTTTTCAAAGTTCCCTAGGAGCAAGAATCACAGGATCAAGGTCTTTTCACATAAAATGTTTTTAGACATGGATCACCAGCAGAAGTATTATTGAAATAAGCCCATTCATAAAAGCCTTACCAAGTTAGCACCACTCATTTATAAATATAAAAGAACAGAAAAAATACTCAAAGTATGATTTTCAGCAAGTAAAACTGGTGTAAAAGGTCTGCATCAGAAAACACTAAGGGTCAGCACTGGAAATCAAATACAACAGCACAGCCAGGAGAACAGAGACCACCACCAGCCAGGGTCCAGCCCCACTTTACCTGAGAAGCTGCCAGGTCAAGGGAGAGCAGCAGGAGTCCAAAACCTTGGGCATGCTCCCAAGGACAACAAGGCAGAACCAATATTAAGCTAGGAAAGTATATTAGGCTCTTATTACTTGCAAGGATAATAAGGGCAAGACATCTCAGCGAGCTGCTCTAAAGTCAAGTTAAGCCAGAGCCAAAGACCAAAACACCCAGACACAGCAGGGCTAGAGCTGCAAGCCAGCAGTAGTCCTGCAGAGGAAAGAAAAAAAAAAAAAAAAAAAAAGGAGAACCCCGGGCGG